>CM051362.1:9554096-10129096 GCA_028015245.1 Cardamine occulta
TAAGTGTGAGATATATATGATGAGCCGCGTGAAGAATTACCTTGAGGATCAGTTACTTGGATTCACTCTTGTACCTTTGTCTGAAGTGATTGTGAGGAATGGGAAATTGGAGAAAGAGTTCTCTCTTTCGTCAACAGATTTGTTTCACTCTCCTGCAGGCTTTGTCGAGTTGTCTCTCTCATACGCAGGTGATTCGCCTGAGGTGATGCACATTCCTGCTGTTCCAACAACAGTGGATGAGACCGAGTTGGCTCCTATCGAGTTTGATAAGGTTGAGTTTTTGGATCCAAATATTGTCTGTGAAAACAATCAAATGGTATCCAAGTACTTTTCCACTGTATGTTCTGATTCTGATGAATTTGTAAGCTCTGATACCGGCTTTGTGGAAGTAAACAGCGCCCAGTCTGGAGTTGTTGACTCTGTTGAAGAAGCCGCTCCAACGAATACTGTCTCAACAAATGAAATCTCTTCTCCATCAGTTGCAGTTAGCTCGGGTTCCTCTGGTACTCATGATGATTCAAAGCTATCAAGCGAAGGAAACAACTCAAGTTCAGATCAAGAAGCGAAGAAGCCAGCAGATATCATCAAGAATGGTGATTTAGATAAGACAGATGATGAAGCAGTTGGGAAACCGGTTCTGACAGTGAACATTGAACCAGAGCAAAAGGTAGTGCAGCAAGATATTGTTGACATGTACACGAAAAGCTTGCAGCAATTCACTGAATCACTGGCTAAGATGAAACTCCCTTTGGACATCGATAGCCCAACCCAATCAGAGAACTCAAGCTCCTCCCAGCAGACGCCTAAGAGCGCTAGCTCCCGTGTTTTCTACGGGAGTAGAGCTTTCTTCTGAAGCTCTGGAATCATCACAAGTTTGGCATCAGAAGTAGCAAGTAGTATAAGTGTAATAAGTTAAAAGTAGACTATCTAAAATATGTAGCTATTTCACTTTGATGCCTGTAGCTTTTCTTCTTATCTGCAACTTTTCCTATTTAGTACTAAAGTTTGGCATTCTCGCCCCTTTTCATACAGCTGATATCTGAGACATAAAAACAAGTTTGTGTGTTTGAAGAAGAAAACAGTACAAAGACAGCAAGTTCAATTACCAGTTTCAGACATATCAAACTCAAACATCAACTAAGGATCTCCAGATTCAAAGCTAGCTAATGGGTTAATTCGAGCAACAGGGGTGCATTGAAGCGGATGAGCCATGCTCAGGGACATTTCTCCAGTCTCTTCCATGCTAACCTTATCTCCATTGATTCTCCAGTCAAAACACTGTACCATTGTTCCAATGGCTACTCCAACGAAGATATTACCTAGGTGTGCTCCGGGACATCCCCTTCTTCCGCTCCCGAAAGGAAGGTAGTTCAAAGCTAGCTGTTCTCTCTCATCATCTTTCTCTTTTGAAGGAGAAACCATGAACCTCTCGGGATGAAACTCGTTTGGATACTCCCATGAATTTGGATCTCTCATCACCGCATAAGAGTTTATTATCATCGTTGTGTTCTGCGGTATGTAAAACCCTCCGATCTTGCATTCTTCTTTTGCATTTCTCACCAAGATTGGCGATTGCGGGTGTAGTCTAAACCCTTCTTTCACCACAGCCTGCAAATACGGCAGGTTTGAGAGATCTGTTTCTTGAATGAACCTCATTTTCCCGACAACAGATTCAATCTCTTCTCTCAATTTTTTAAAAATTTCAGGATGGTTAATGAGTTCCGCCATTATCCACTGTGTTGTTTGCGCTGAAGTATCAGTGCCTGCAAGGGAAAGCTCCTACAACCAAAATGCACAATATTAAAAGATAGAGACTTTGCATGATCATTATGTGGCAGCCATTGAACACCATGAAAGAAACTCAAGACATTACCACAAAAAGGGCTTTAATTTGGTTCCTGGTAATCTTAAACTCGGCATTGTCATCTGTACAAACTTCCAATAGAATATCCATCATGTCTCTATCCTCCTCCTTGTTCGGATTCTCTTCATGTTCCTTAATAATCTTCTCCAGCAATTCATCGTACCTCTGCGAGACCTCCATAATTTCCTTCTCAAACAGAGAGATCCCCAGCTTCTTGAGAAGTCGACCAACCGTGCTAGCTATAAGGAACTTCCTCAGCAAACTAAATGATTTGGTCACCAAGTCTCTGAATTTCTCTGCTTCACCCTTCTCCTCTGAACACCTCCTCCCCATTATCATCCTGCAGATGCTATTATTCGAAAACTTCATAATCTCTTTACCAACATCAACAGTCTCATTCTTTTCCGCCTTATCAAACAACATAGCACGGAAAGTCTTGAGTTCTTCCCCACGGATGATCCGTGTCTGCTCGAGGGAATGAGACCCGAGAAGCTTTGTAACTAAGAGCTTCTTCATGAATCTCCAGTAATATCCATAAGGAGCTGACGTAAAGCCAAAGGAACCAAAAAGTATCGATTTTTTCATAATAGGAGCCTCGTGGTCACGGGTTGCAAAGTTCAGGTCGTAGGTCCTGAAGATTTCGTAGGCCATGGGGCCCGACGAGACTAGAACGATTCGGATGTTGAAAACGCAAAGGTGCAGGAGGGGGACCATACTTGGAGGAGAGTTTCTGAAAGGATTTGTGACATGGAACAGAGAGGAGAAGGTGAAGATGACCTATGACCGGTAGAGATGGTGGGCTCGGAGGTAGACCACAGTCTTGGAGTTGTAGCTCTTTTGGTTTCTTCAAGAAGAAAGCATAGAGACAGAAGTATGAGAAGAGCCATATGAGGATGAAGATGAAGCATAGCTGAAAGTCAACGGTGATTGCTGCCATTGTTGTCCAAAAGTTGCAGAGCAAGTTAGATGAAGCATAATAGTTTTATATCAGATCCTTCCCTGAGATCCTTTGTGATTTAAAGTTAATAATTCAATAGTTTAATCTTTCGGCGACGTTAAACGAGAAAAATCACGTTCAACATGATATAAAAAGACTTTTTTTATATATAAAAAACATGTGAAAATATGTTAAAGAGTTTCTTGGTATAAAGAAAAAATCTTTGATAAGAAACATAAAAACACGAACTAGCAATCCAAAACATCTTTAATCTGTCCTGAATCATGAACCGATAAGAGCATTGTTTCTTGGTATGAATCTGAACTTGAGCTTGAGATTGATACGTAAGCTCACATCAGCTGAGAAAGAGCTACGGCAATCTGAGAACCGATAAGAGCATTGTTTTTCACAAGCGCAATGTCTGAAATGGAGTCAAGGAATTCAAGATTTACAATGCTGAGACAGTGCTGTTTTTAAGCCACTGTAAGGGTTTGGATACAGATATAAGTTTCTGAACTACTTAACGTGATTAGACATCAAAAGATTCTGATGGAATATTAAAGATTAAGTGAACATCTAGAGAAAGGATACTTGCTGCAAGTGACGTGCCTCCAGTTAACTCATTTACCCGTGCAAGTAAGAATGGAGTTTCTGCATTTCCAGTAACGTTTTGTTCCCTGGCCATAAGTAAATTCAGATTTCAGACGATAAAATAAGAAAAAGAAGCAAAGCCCTTGAAGACTGGAGTATTCTGATCCAAGCATGTATGAAACATATTAGCTTCTTCTTATGACCTTGCTTCTGTAAGAGCACGCTGTGTTGCAGATTCAATAAGATTTCCGGCAGCTGAATGCTGTTTTGGAATTGGAACAGCAAAAAGAATCCCTGCCTGACGATTTAGCTTCGTGTTTGCATCTGGAAAAAGCGGTTTTCTCAAGGTGGTAAGGGATCAAAGTGCATAACCACTTTTTTAAAAAGAGAAAATTTTGAGACAAAGACTACACTTGCCTATCACTCGGGCACAGTCTTCAGGGCTATCTACACGGGAAGGTGCCTTAAGAAGTAAATATATCTACATCAGAACTAATATCTAAGCTGAAGCAAGTAATTGAGTTCAGTGCTAATCGAAAATTTTGTACCTTACAGCCACTTTTTTCTGTGAAAAATGCTGGAAACTCATCACTCTTGTATGCAGCAACATACACTTCTTGAGTTTCCTGCATTGTCAACGAATAGTTCTCGTGAAAACTTTAAACTCTTAATTGTTGACTATTAAATATGCCTCGTCAGTGGATCACTATACCAAATATTCAAGAGTCTTTGGAATATCAAGTATTGATTTAACGCCTGCTGATATCACTGCTATAGGAGTCCTTCCAAGTGCTGTAAGATCAGACGATATGTCCATTGCTGCATCACAAACAAAAAAATAGCAACAAAGGTATATTGGCTTCAAAAGTACTCATCACCATCATCTGAACAAAGCTTTTTAACCATGAAACTAGAAAAAATGAAACTAAAAGGTATAAAATGGACTTGAAACTTACAATGGTTGGCATGTCTATGCACACCTCCTATCCCGCCTGTCACAAAAACTTTGATACCAACCTACAACACCCAAAAATCCTCTGAAATGCAAAGAATGGTACCGAACCTACTAACGAAATATCCTCCTAGAAACGAAGCCAATTACCATTGAAGCGAAAAACAAAGTTGCAGAGACTGTGGTTGCACCGTTTCCTCTTGTAGCCACCTGATGGAAAACATTCAGGCAATATATGGAAGAACAAAACAGTCCATGCATTGATTGATAGAGATGCGGAATAGTAAATATGATGTTCTTCTATAAATAAAAACCTAGTTTATGTTAAGGTGGGTTGATTAAATTGATGCAATTTGACTTGATGAACTAAAACAGGATACTATTTCTATATAACTCGAATATGTAAACAAATCTTAAACTGAATGATGGTGCAACAAGTAGAAAAGCCACCAGAAGTGACTCACAACATGTGCTATGTCTCTGCCTGCTGTCTTTTGAACACTTTTTCCCAGAGATGCAAGACGTTCTAATTCTTCCTCGTTCAGACCTGTTTACTACATATTAGCATCTATAAGGAGAACAAAATCCTACAAGGAAGTAAAAGAAATCTACTGCTTTTTGATCCTTAAGGAAAAGAGATCTATATCCATGATCTAATAAGATCTTCAAACCAAGTTAATTTTCAGGATATGTAAACTACTAAAGATGTTGTAAGACATATTATGTGTCACCAAAAATTAAGTCACCTATGCAAGGTACTCCGTTCAAGATAGCTATAGTTGCAGGAACTGCTCCATTTTCTCTCACAATTGACTCAACCTCTTTTGCAGTTTGCAGATTTTGAGGGTAAGGCATCCCTATAATGCACAGTTAAAGTATAAACAATTAAAATCAGACCAAGATCCAAGAATATAGGCTTAAAATAGTTTCAATTAAATTTCACAGGAAGAACAAACCATGAGAGATTATGGTTGACTCAAGAGCGACCACAGCCCGTCCATTGGATATGGCTTCAGATACTTCTGGAGATATCTTGACAAGACTCCTGAGCTGTTTCAAAGCATAATCAAGACTGGAAAAAGACTTAAAACATTGGGAATTCAGAAAAGGTAGATTTTTTTTTATAGAGAAACCTTGTTGTTAGCTTCAAGAGGTGAAAGATGATTCTGGAGATTCGAGATTCTAGAATGAGCAGAAGAAGAAGCAGCCATTTCTCCCTGAAAAATTGGAGTTTTTGAAAGTCATAAAAAAACCCAATTAATTACTCAAAAAAGTTTGATTCCAAATGCACGGTTAAAAACCAAAACAAGATCTTAATGATTAGTCATGACAAAACTTTCGAGTCAAATAAACATAAGAAGCTTGGAAATTTCTGAAATTACAGTATCTTCAAATTCAAACAAAACAAATTTCTGAATTATAAAAGATAAAAACCTCTAGACGATCAAAAAGCTAATCTGATGCCAAAAAATCGCCCCTTACTGTGTTTTTGTCTAATCTTACTGCCAAAACAGTGGAAATAAGCCAAGAAGAACTCGTAAGAAGAAAATTTCCCAAAATCCAGTTCTGCTCAACAAGTATATTAACAGAATCTGAAAGAGATATTTACAGGCACAAAATGGAGAAGATGAAGAGTTACAACCAAATCAAATATTTTAATAACATACTAACTGAGTAATTGGTATACCTAAACCGGTCCGGTTCATATTTATGGATCGGTTCTGATAATTTCGGTATTAGAGAGAAAGATGATCGATCAATTTATGTGAGTATTTGGGTCCGTTGGGAGCATATCTCTGAACACCAAGGACCGATCCGATCTCAGTCGCCGGCAGTCATCACCGCCGCTTGCTGTTCTGCGATCTCTTTCTCCTTCAAAATCGTAGGCTTCTTAGCTTTTCGCTCTTAGACCATTGATAATTCTAATTGTTCCTGATAAGATCTAATTGATCTTTGTTTTGCAGATCCCTCCATTTCGAGTGATTTTGGTTTCATCACACATAATTACAAGCCATGGATAAGTCAAGTGCTTTAGAGTATATCAACCAAATGTTCCCAACAGGTAATAATTCCAAAATCATTATCAACTGTTGATTTTTCTGATGCTTCTGTAGTCAGGACCTGTAGTTGAAACTGCTGATTTAGCTGATAGTTTCTGCATATGTGACTTGCTTTACCATGAGTTTCAAATGTGTGTTTTCCTTTACAGAGGCATCACTATCTGGCGTTGAGCCGCTTATGCAAAAGATTCATGGTGAGATTCGGCGAGTTGATGCTAGCATACTATCTGCTGTTCGTCAGCAGGTGACCTTTTTTTTTATATGTTTTAGATTTTTTGTGGATGTGTACATTGAGTCAAGAATTGTATTGTATGCACAAGGGAAAGCAATAACTTTTATTCTATGTTAAAAGAATAATCTATCCTTCTGAATCTTATTTCTTGGGTTGCCAATCATACTCCAGAGTAACTCGGGAACTAAAGCTAAAGAAGATCTTGCTGATGCTACACGTGCTGTGGAGGTTAGTTTCTTATAGGTTGATATGTAATGTTTGCGTTCTGTCAATATGTTACTTCCTTTTTCGTTTCGCTTATCAGTTCCCTTTCAACTCATTTTGTAATAGAATTTGATCTTATTTTCGATTTAACACAGGAACTCTCTCATAAGATTCAAGAGATAAAATCCAAAGCTGAGCAAAGTGAAGCAATGGTTCAAGAAATATGTCGTGACATTAAGAAGTTAGATTTTGCAAAGAAGAACATAACCACAACGATCACTGCCCTTCATCGCCTCACAATGTTAGGTTAGTTAGCAATATTTTACTCTGGTCATGGTATCCTGAAATCAGAATGATAGCCCTAAGTGTAAGGAGCATAATTCCAAACAAGCCTTATATAAACAGGGGTTCCAAGGACATATTACTGGTTAACCTATTGTTGGATTTATTTAATCTTTATGTGGTAAACAAATATACGCCACGAACTTAGTTTAAGTTGGCACTATCCATAAGCTCATTAATGAAATTTGCTACCATGCTATGGCAGTCTCTGCTGTTGAACAGCTTCAGGTGATGGCGTCTAAAAGACAATACAAGGAGGCAGCTGCACAGCTGGAGGTACTTTTCTTAATTCAACAATCTTTTGCTTTTGTTGGTTCAGTTAAAGTTGGTTATAGTTCACTTGCTTTAGCTTTAAGTTCACCATGGGAGCCCAAGGCAGTTCTTTGTCATCTTCAAAATCAATTTTACCGCTAGGCTACCTAGCTGGATGTCCTAGAACACAACTCTTTGCATTTTCTGATTATATTCTTAAAATTCTTAATTCTATAATATATTTCAGGCCGTAAACCAATTATGTAATCACTTCGAAGCATACAGGGATGTTCCTAAAATCACGGAGCTCAGAGAAAAGCTTAATAATATAAAGCAAATCCTTAAGTCCCATGTATTTTCTGATTTTTCCAGGTAATGCCTTAAGTAATTTGAAAATATTTTACATACTAAATTAAGTCCACAGGAGTGGCCAAAAGAGGTCCCTTGTAATGCTAGTGTTTGATTACAGCTGAATGGATTTTATTTTTCTATAGAATTTAGGTGTATCAAGTGATGAGTTTTGCACTTTTGGTGTCATAAATTGAGGTGTCATGCTTGTTGGCTCCTCTTTTGATAAAATAGTACCTGCGTTATGATTAAGGTTATTTGCTGCTTCGTTTTGGCAGAAAATCAAAATTTGGTTTAAGATGCTTTTCTAACATTTATTTTCACTTTCACATTTTCCACAGTCCTCCTCCCTCTCTTTATTTGTTCGATGCCTAAAAGCTACATTTACCAAAATGTCTACTGTTGTCATCTCAGTTTAGGTACTGGGAAAGAGACAGAGGAAACAAATTTGCTACAGCAGTTATCTGATTCTTGCTTGGTTGTTGATGCTCTGGAGCCATCTGTGAGGGAAGAGTTGGTAAACAACTTTTGCAGCAGGGAGCTCACCTCATATGAACAAATTTTTGAAGGAGCTGGTATATTGGACTTAATGTCCTAAGTATAACTGGCACTGAATATTTTTTTTTTCTTGGACGTAATTTCTAAGAGGTTAATTCGTTCGCAGAATTGGCAAAGTTGGATAAAACAGAGCGGAGATATGCTTGGATAAAGCGACGAATCCGAACAAATGAAGAAATTTGGAAGATTTTTCCTGCTTCTTGGCATGTGCCTTATAGATTATGCATCCAATTCTGCAAACAAACAAGGTATTTCCTCTAGAGTTTTCGTGGAACATTTATTTTTCCTCCCCTTAGTTATCGTAGCTCATCATATTTCTCTCAGAGATTCTTTATCTTTTCTTCTTGGAATTCTCAAAAAATTTAGGACATGGCTTCATAACACCCCTACTCTTCTGAACTTGATAACTAGATATCTAATCCGCACTTATATTGTTACGACATGGCTACATAACTCCTACATAACTCTGCTACTTTGACCGGGTATAATTTAAAATTCGAGAAAGAAGAAAATTTTTGATACATAAAATTGATTCAAATATTTGTTATTAGTGAAAAGTTTTGAAGCTTATATAAACTGTAAGTTTTTGGGAATGCATGCTTTGTGTTTGATCAAACAAGAAAGTGGATTAAATTTGTTACATTTTGACATAATGACAGAATCTCATTTGAGTAAATATTTTACTAAGTAAAAGTTAGTTGTATTAGTACCAACTATTTTTTTTTGTTCTTTTGTAACTTCTGCTTCAATATATAGTGGATACCTTTTTTTTTGGTGTGTATCATTTGCTGGTCTGTTGTCACAATGCTGTGAAAAATTAAATCGCAGTAGTAACTGTTAATCTTATCTAACAGTAATATGCAGCCTTCTTAATTAACCGTCCTGTTTTCCCATTATTTTTTCAGGAAGCAAGTAGAATCTATTCTGGTCAACATGAAAGAGAAGCCAGTTGTAGCGATATTGCTTCTGGTCAGGCATGCTCTCTCTGATACAATAGTTGCATACGCATGATTGTCCTTCCATAAAAATTACGTTAGATTTATCAGATGGATATAAGAGCTTTGTGACATCTCTGAAGGAAATATCTAATGATTATGAATGATCTTATCCTGTTCCTCCTTCTAACTTTCATCAAATCCTACACTTGATATTTTCTGGAAGGTTTCAGGCTTTTATTAAAGTTTGATGTCATTTAATTATTAGGCACTACAAAGGACAGTGGAGTTTGAGAAAGAACTTGAAAAGAAATTTGGTGGTGGTGTTCCTACTAAGGATATCGGAGATGACATTGAAAAGATTGGTACATGGGAAACCAATAGTCAGAATGTATCCAAAATTCGCAAGAAGTATGAAAAGAAGTTTGCTGCTAGTCAAGAATCGGAGGAAAATGTATGTTCTTATTCTATATTATAATAAACACTCTACTAATTTTATATTAACGCTTACACCTTATTCTGAGTGCTTTCAACAGGAAAATACCGGAGACAAAGATTTATCTGTTACTGGAGCTGGGGTATATTCCCTACTTTTAGTTATCGCCCTTCCCTGATTTTGTTGGCTGATTCTATTTTTATTGCAATTCTAAAATTCCTTAGAGAGCAAGTGAGAGTTGCTTCACTCTTAATAGTTTATAGGCACAATATTGCATTCATAGAAGGCGGTAATAGTATCTTGCATGGCATCCCTATTTTTGGGTCGATATTATTAGACTTTCATCATCCCATTTGACCTTCCATGTCTGGAAAACTGAAATGACATGCAATCTACTTCTGCCATTCTATCATTTGAAGGATATATTTACTCACTAGTTACTCAACCTTGCAGTTTAATTTCCGTGGAATGATTTCTTCCTGCTTTGAACCTCATTTAACCCCATATATTGAGTTGGAAGAGAAGACACTTATGGATGACCTGGAGAAAGTTGTCCAGGTAATATAATTAGTTTTTGGCTTCACGAAATTGTTCTTGTTCCAAGGTTTGTCAAGTTTCCTTAGTTTTCTTTTCGTTCTGTCAGGAGGAAACATGGGATATTGAGGATGGAAGCCAAAATAATGTTTTATCTAGCAGCACACAGGTGAGTACCTAGGCAAGCTTCTTGAAGGACAGTTAATAGTTTTAACTTTTCGCAGATATTTACATCCTTATTCAATGTTTTAAATGACGATTTCCACTAGGTATTAATTGGCAGGGGTAGTTGGATTCTTTAAATAGATGTGTAGAATAACTCTCTACTTGATACATTGAACCTACAACTCGTAAATTTTGGATAGAAAATTCGGATCATGTTCAGGGTGATGTTTATTTTAGTAGTAGGAAAAGTATTGTGTGAAACCGGATATTATACTCAAGATGAACTTCGTAAAGTATCGTCCGTACATACTGACTATCAATGTCACTAGATTAGCCAGTGAGAACTTGATAACATTCCTGTATAAACTATATCTGTCATGTTATATCTTATCGTCAGTAACCATTTGAAATTCCTTGTTTGCAGCTGTTTTCCAATATAAAGAAGAGCTTGAAACGGTGTAGTGCTCTCAGTAAGAACCAGACTTTATTCAATTTGTTCAAGGTACATTTTTCATATGTTCAATATGGGTTTCTATATATATATATATAGACTTGTACTGTGAAGTCGAGCAATGTCTTAGTCTAAGAACCAGCTTTGTTTGTGGATTATTAGAATTTTTTGTGGAAAAACCTTGTTAGTTGAATCAGCTTTTCTAGCCACCTAGGTTCCTACAAGGGAAGGGCGTACACATGTGCTCTTTAATGATGTTTGCAGGCCAATTTAAATGCTCTACTTCACAGTCCTAGTTAAGGTGGATGGAGATTCTGAGTTTATTCTTTTGAAATGGTGTCCTCTGTACAGGTATTTCAACGAGTTCTGAAGGCCTATGCTACAAAGCTATTTTTGAAGCTCCCAAAAGGAGGTACCGGTATCGTTGCCGCAGCCACAGGCATGGATGGACAGATAAAGGTGTGCCTTCTTCCTGTTTCCCATGTGTACTTTTCAACATAGTTTTATCTTTTTATATACTCTGTGCAGGTCTCGGAGAGAGATGAAAAGGTGATATGCTACATAGTTAATTCTGCTGAGTATTGCCACAAAACAGTAAGCTTTGTCTTGTCTAGTATTCTTTTATTCTTGCCCTTTTCACATTTGGCACCCTCAGCATGCAGCAGATAAGTTGATACCTGTGGGTTAATTGGGTTGTATCATACGATTATATTCTGGTTTTAGGCCAGTCATAAAGACTTGTTGAGAACTTGATAACCTTCGCATCAAGTTCCAAGAAACTTTCATGGGTCTACTTACTTTCTCGGTGTTTTGGTGATGTGATCTTACTCCACTGCATTTTAAGCAATGAACTGTATATCTTACACCTAAAAGTTTCTCGGTTTTACCATTTCAAGCATAGTTGTGAAAGGTTTATTTGCAACTTTTGTTATGTATCTGTGCTATCTGCTGCTTATATATCAAACAATGTAATGCAAAATATTATGTTGTTGAGATACAAGATGTGTGCTATTGTCAGTACGATTCTATATAACAACAATTTGGCACTCACAGGATTATTTTCTTTTTGTATCACAGTCTGGTGAACTGGCAGAAAACGTCTCAGAAATAATTGACCCGCATTATGCTGATGGTGTAGACATGTCAGAGGTTCAGGTATTGATTACATGAGTACTTATATTTTTCCCTGATATGTTACTTATTTTGGATTCTTCTTAAGCTGTGTTGCTGTGCAGGATGAATTTTCAGCCGTTATAACAAAATCATTGGTGACACTGGTCCTTGGAATTGAAACTAAATTTGACACAGAAATGTTAACAATGACACGTGTTCCATGGGGAACACTTGAGAGCGTGGGTGACCAATCTGGGTAAGATCTAATGTGTGTTGGGGTGGTTTAAAACTTCTATTGATTTTGATGCCCAGATGCTCGAGCGTAAACAACATACCCTTGCATCTTCTTGTAGGTACGTGAATGGAATAAATACAATCCTTAGTGGCAGCATTCCTGTCCTTGGGAACCTTCTAACACCAGTTTACTTCCAATTTTTCCTCGACAAGGTAATTATATTATGACTTGAATGCCTTTATGATCTGATGATTTCTGCCTTATACAACTTTAGGACCCGCATTAACAGTACTTTATGGGGTTAAGACTTGACCAACTCCTTGCTTATTTCTTGTATAAAATAAAAAATAGATTATTATGCTACTTTGTTCATTAGAGCTCTACTAAGATTGGAATTGTTATGGCCCAAAACTATTGCCATAACAATTCAACAGGGTTAAGACTTAGGCCTTTATTTTATTTTATTTTGTTGTCAAGTTAAGACTTGGCCTTTATAGATGACGACCTTTTTTGAAAATCTTTGTGCAGCTGGCATCATCCCTTGGACCACGGTTCTATGCTAATATTTTCAGATGCAAGCAACTATCTGAAACTGGAGCTCAACAGGTCAGCCTGCTTGTTCTATCCTCCATTTGCGTGGCTCTGATTTTCTCCTTTGTGACTTCTCTAGTAGTCAACTAGTCACGTGCCTAAAATTATGTTCCATGTGAAACATTCTTTTTACCTAGTTTATCAGGTGTATTCAAAGACTAGAGCCAAACTGAGTCTGGCTATGTCACCTTCTCGTTCAGATTTTCTGCTATTGTTGACTGTCTAGTCTCATTGTTTATTCAAATTATTTTCTTAACTTAAATATTAGTAATGATTGAAGGGTTCATGCTCGAGATCCCACTCCAATGTTATTTTTCTGAGCTCCTTCTTCTTCAGCTGTTTAGAGAACGAGTAAGAATTATCTGTCTTTTGGTTTCACAGATGTTACTAGATACGCAAGCCATGAAGACGATTCTTCTAGAAATTCCTTCCCTTGCCAGACAGGTTAAGCTCATCATTACCAATTTATGTATATATATCTCTGCTGGTGACTCCATATTTGCTCTTTGCCCAAAAGTATATTTGTTTGTATACCAATTTATGTATACCTATGCCTAAACCCATATTTGTTTCAATTATGGAGCCGATATGATATTAGTATATACCTATTTATTCTGTGCCAAAACAGACCTTTTTTTTGTTTAATTTATCTTTTAATAATATCATTGCAGACTTCAACTGCTGCCAGCTATTCCAAATTCGTGAGCCGTGAAATGAGCAGAGCTGAAGCACTCCTTAAGGTCATACTGTCCCCAATCGATTCAGTTGCAGACACTTACCGTGCACTGTTTTCCGAAGGAACTCCCATGGAGTTTCAGCGAATCTTGGAACTTAAGGTAATTTTGGCATTCTTAATCCATTTTAGTACTTAGATCACTCTCAAAGCTTGAAGCCAGAGTCCAGTACACAATATTCTCTATTGGAAAGTTCTATTACATACTCAATCGTTTCTCGAGATCCTGGGTTAAGTATATTTCTAGTAACATTCTCTTTGCTTTTAGAAAATTTGGTTTCTATACAGCCAAAATAGTTATATCTACATCACATACAGTGATTTATCCTGGAACAAAAACCTACAGACCAATCCGGCCCCGTCCTGTCCTGTCGAACCCTGTCCAAATCGGTCTTTGCCGAAAAGTAGAATACTTGATGCCTGAACCCATTGGTATTCGTATAAAGCATTTCAGGCAACTACTCTGAAACTCGTTTTGTGGTGTTGATGCAGGGTCTTAAGAAAGCTGATCAGCAGAGTATACTTGATGATTTCAACAAGCATGGCCCAGGATTCACACAGCCCTCGGTTTCAGCAGCAATGCCACAACCGGTTCCAACCCCGCCTGCACCGCCATTGGCAATGAGTAATCCAGCCACAGCTGCTGGGTTCATAGCCAACAGCGAGGATGTGTTAACGAGAGCAGCAGCTCTTGGCAGAGGAGCTGCAACCACTGGGTTTAAGAAGTTCATTGCTCTTACTGAAGCTGCCAAAGACCGCAAAGATGGGCCTTTAAGGAGACTCTTTAACGCATGATTTACTTCTTTCCTACTCTCGTTTCAACTATTGACTCTTACAATGACCACTTTTGTTTCCGTTTGTGTCTAAATGCAATTTTGTTTCTTTGCTATAAGTTCAAAAATCTCCAGTGGAAGAGGCTCCTTCGTTTCCTGGTTAGTTTGTATATCAGAGATTCATTCATAGTGAATAACAAGTTTTTTCAGGGTTCGGATGTATCTTTGTTGTTTAGAAAAGATAAATGAACTTCTTTGTGTCATTCATTCCATGATTTTGATTTAATTACTTGATAGAACAGTAATATTTACAAAACATACAACAGTAACTAAAACTGCATAAGAAATGTAACTAAAATGTTTTCAAACAAAAACTCTTGTTTATCGTTCCCTGGTTTCTGCAGTAACAGCAGAACCTAAAAAGCATCAAAACTCTTAGTGAGATACTAAGAGAAAGATGAACACTTTTGAAAACAGAGTATCACGAGGAACAAGAAGAACAAAGCTAATCTAAACGATTACTCGAGAAGGAGAAGAAAATACTAGTAGTGGTGCCTTAAAACAGAGGATTTTGATGGATCAAATAGCTGGCGTTGCTTGATCCTTTGGCTTGCAGCATTCTGATTTCTTCTTGAAGTTAAGCTTCCTTGTGAAATTCTTCCAGCTTCTCTTTGTCCTCACCAGCTTTTGCAACTCTTGTTTCATGTTCATACACTCTTTTTCCAGCTCAGAAACCCGTTCTCTCACGTTCTCACCTCTAGGTTTAAGTAAAACTCCATTACCACCACCATTAGGGTTCTCAGGGTTGTCAAGATTCTCAGAGACAAAGAACCAGCCTGATATAGATGTCCTGAGTCTAAGCTGTTCGAAAAACAGAACCTGAACAATCACCCGAAGAGGCAGCCTCTCGTTCTGAGCCGCGTGCGTGCTAGCTTCCAATGACAGCTTCTGGCAATTCATGAGTCTGCATATGTGCTCTCTCTCTGAATCCGTAATCCAAGGATGGGCCTGCAAAATTTCCAATCTTAATACATGTACTGATTAAAACTAAAAACAGCATTGTTTGTTATTACCTTCAAGTACACGTCAATAGCGTGATAAACTCCATCATCCAATGGCCTTGCATAGTCAGGTATCGCAGCAGCGATAGCTTCGAACTTGGCCAGCTTCAGGTTAACATCGGGAGCCACCTCAGCGAGATAACCGTCAACGAGAGTTGCCACTAACGTTGTTGGAGTTAGCAAATCAGCTCCATCCTTGACCAAATGCCCTTCTTCAGTGATGCTAGGAGAAGGGACAAGGCCTGCTTGTTCGGTTGAAGAAACAAACTGTTCGATCATTCTCAAAACGCATTCAACATCATAAAGAGTTTCAGAATATCCCATGTTTGGTATAAGAAGATCCACTAGAGCAGCTTGGTCCAATTGATTTCCAATCTGTCTCTCTAGATTCTCCCTTGAGGTCTGGCTTGTGTGAAGCACCATTGAGGTTTGAAGCAGCCTGAGAAGAAACTTGGTTGGGTTTACACCTTTCTTGCTCGGAAGCAACTCGATAATCTCTTCAAGACAAGCCTTTTGGTCTGCTTCAGAAGTATTTGGTGTCTCAATCACTTGTTCATCCATGTTCACTTGTCTATTCATCAGAGGAACATGTTTCCTTGTATAGTACATAACCGCCATGGAAATGTTCTCGAGCTTCATGCCTCGTGTTTCGATAGCAGTAATGATTCTTTTGAAGAGAGGCAAGCTAAGAAAAGAAGCATCATCAAACCACCAATCTTCACCAGTAGGTTGCAGCATCTTCGCGGAAGCTGAGATTCCGTTCCATAAATGCGAATCATCTTCTCCGCTTGTTGCGTTCTTTGCGCCTCCTCCTCCCACGGGCCAATTGAAAAGGCTAGGGTCAGCACATGCTTTGAGAGCTAAAGAATCAACACACCTAGAGATAATGTGAAGATCTTCAGCGTAATCAATGACTTCTTCACAAGTCTGAAGAGCTTTGATAGAGTCAGTCCAGTTCCCAAAGACTTC
The DNA here is from genome assembly GCA_028015245.1 of Cardamine occulta. Lineage (NCBI taxonomy): Eukaryota > Viridiplantae > Streptophyta > Magnoliopsida > Brassicales > Brassicaceae > Cardamine > Cardamine occulta. The sequence goes on from CM051362.1 coordinate 9,570,433, forward strand.
GTTGAGGAAAGTCTCAGTCAAACCAACAAGATTGCCTTCTCCATAGTTATCAGTCATTTCAAGGTACTCAGCAGCACATCTAAGGCTAACAACATTGAAAGCAGTAAGCTCGATTTTGACACCGTAGCAGAATTTGGTTACAAGCTCGAAGGTTTTGCCACCTCCTGGAATCTCATCTAAACTCAAAACACAGCTTGATCCATCATCAGTTGAAGTCTCTTCGATTAGCTTCTCAAGAAGCCCACTTCTAGAGAGCAATGGAAACTACAACAAATCAAGAAACAATTATTAGTTAAACATCATTATGAGATTACATCAAATCAAAAAGAAATTTTGAAAACCTTGTGGAGATGAAACTTCATGTCTCCAACTTCTATGGTAACATCACTCACGAGTCCTGTGGTGCAAAGCCTGTAGACCCAAAACAGAGATAGCCACATTGATTCTTTAAATCCAAAAAAGTTTTGATTTTTGAAAACAAAAGAGCAACAATATAGTGGATTCATCACAGTGATGAAAGTAAATGTAGAAAACGAATACCAGGTTTGGCCTTCACGATGAAAAGCTTCGGATTTGGAGCCAAGTCTCATAAACGCCATTTTGGAGATAAAGATTCAATCTTTTTGGAAATGAAACAGAGTAGTAGTAACAAGAGAGAAGAGAAGAGTGAGAGTGAGAGTGAGAGACATGAATTGTCCTCATTTCTTTAGCAAATTGTAGAGAGAGCGAGCGAGTCTGTAGGAGAAGAGTGAGGAGAAAAATAAGGTCTTGGATTTGTGAATTTTTCGTCTCTTGAATACTTCAATCTTCAATACTTATTTTGAGGGATGCATTGAATACCATATGATTAAAGAATTAATGGTATAATCTCAGTTTGGTAATATTAACTGAATGTTATTTAGGTTCTAATTCAATCTGTTCTAATTGATAAATAAATATTAACTTCTCTTTGTTATTATGTGATATTTTTTCTTTGTCCTTGTGTGGATTACGTTCTTCGTACGATTTGGTTTCTCTTCTACCTATAATAACCAAAGACTCAATTCAATGTTCACTATTCACCAATCATATGAAAATACATATAAGTGATATTTAAAAAGAAAATAGAATTTTCTAGTTTTTATAACTAAATCTTTCAAATGAGATTGATTATCGTGGTTCATTACGCTAAAACTTTAACTATTTTGTGTACTACTACTCTATTGTTTACTAAATTATTCTATATAATTAGATTTGATGCAAATAGTTACATCTAGATAAATAAGATGAAAAAATTGAGCTAATCTCATTCAACCTATTCCGCTAATAGATGAATGAGTTGAATAATTTTCTATTCATTTTCCAATCTTTTTAGTTGAATGAGTTAAATGATTTTCAAATTCTTTTCATTTCATATGGTAAAAATTTAGATAAATGTCTATTAAACCATTTTTATTCATCATATTATACTACCATTTGTTTATTTCTCATTCTATCCTTTTGAACTTGTTTTAACTCTTGATTAAATTTAAAAATTATTATTAATTTACCGTTTTATCATCAAAAAAAATCTATGTAATAATAAAATTCTACATATTATCTGCTTATTTTTGGATCTTGCATAACTTTTTGGACATTGTTGATGTTTATGACTTTGAAATATCATTGTGTACAGAATCTTTTCGGATCTTAAAATCATACTCTCCAGTTACTTTTACATTTTAATTGATAACTTTTTTGTTGGTTTTACATCATTTATATTAGAAATATGTTTTGATGATTCTGAAATTTAATAAACTAATTTATTCTTTTAGGGATGAACAAAAATTTAGATAAGCTTGGCTCTTTAGCATAGAAAGATTTTTGCTTAGAAATTGAGATTAGTCTAACTTCCTCTACTATAAAGCATATATTTTATGTCAGATGAAATTAAATGAATCTTGTGAAAACAAATAAATGTTCGTTGTGGACATGTTTGTCCCCATCATTTAGCTAATTGGCTCACTACTCGTGTAAAATGACATAAGTTTAATATGACATCACTAGTGCTTTTATCATTTATAAGATAGTAAATTGATCTTTTACTTCTCTTAAATTTTATGTTTTATTCATATAAATTTTAATATATTTTTTACATGATTTTGATTTAATTTCATTGATAAGATTTTCTTCTACTATGTTTTGTACATATTTTCAAAAAAAATAGAAAGTTTAAATTATCTAATTTATTATTTACTAGAAAATAACCCGTTCTACGCACAGGTAGCTTGTAAATTTTTTTAATATATTTATGCATTTACAAGTTTAAAATATTGTTGTTCATTTTCTTAATTATTTATAATTTTATTGAATTATATCAAAAACAATTTGAAGTAGTGCATCATATATAAAATAAAGTATGCAATGTTGTTTTTTTTAACATCTTCATTGATTAATCAGTATGCAATGTTTATAGTAGCTTTACACTTATGCCACGTTTGATAGCATATGTGAAATTTTTTGTTTTTGTTATTTTGAAATTTTAGTCTATAATGTAAATATATGTCACTTTAATGTCTCATTCGGTCATAAATAGATATAGTTCAATTATTTATATTTTATTTTATCAATCTTTTTCTTCACATATGATTTTATTTTAAATTGTTATTAATGTTATAATTAATGGTGTGTAATAACTTTCAAGTAGTATTCATCACTTTTTTAAAAAATTTTTACTAAAATTAAAATCTAAGAACGATTTATTTTTAACTACATTTTTTAACTATACATATAAGTATGAATACTAATGTAGTATTCTAAATTCGAATATAAAAATGTTATACCGGTGAAATGACTAAATCAAAAGTGAATCACTACATATTCAAATGTAGTCTGTGTTGAACTTCTAATCTTTACATTTTACTTCACACACAATTTTTTTCTTCATCTGCATTTATTATTAAAAATATTTTACTGCCCACAAATTTCGTAATGTAAATAAATCTAACTCACCTTTAATAGTTGTCTTGCAAAACTATTTCTTTCTTATTTTTTAGTTATGAGATTTGATGGATTAGATTGTTGAAAATATCTTTGTAAACAATTTTTTTCAGACCTTTGCTTAAACATTTGATGCTCGTGCTCTATATTTTTAAACTTTATTTTGATGACACTTTTGAGATATAGTTGCTTTACTTATGTGTTTCGTTTTGTTGTTTGATGTTTTTCTCCAGAAAAAAAGTTATTTGTTGTTCGTTTATTGTGTAATATTTACCCTGATTTTATAAGTATGTAATTTTATGTTTACAAAAATATCCTAAATATTAATTTTTTCCCCTATAATTTTGATTTTTTTTCATATAATGGTGGTTTAAATTGATTTGCTTTTGCCATTGATTTGGTTTTGGCAGGCTAACAAATAGAACATGGCTATTGCTAAGCTAAATCCAAAAGATCCAAAAGATGTAATTTTGGGATTTTTTTATTTTTTTTTACAACTTTTGGGATTTATAGATGCAGAACGCTTAAATGCACTACCAATCATTTATAGAACGCTTAACATGATATCTCGGATATACGGAGGAAATACATGTTGGATTTACTTAACTTTACTTATGGAAACGGTTTGCTTGTTATACAAATTTGTTATTGTGTATGTTATATTATCTTTTGTATTATTGCACTATTGATGTGATTATAGTTGTTTAGTTTAATATGGTTTAAAAAAAAATTTGGACTGTTTTTCCCCTTAGGTTGTTATTTACCACTAACACTGAGTTTATTTACTTTTGATTTTTAATGTTAATTTTCGGTTCTTTTCTTTTCCTTATTCCTAACCAGAATTTATTAAGAAGCATTTGTGTTGGGTCAAAAGATACGAGGATTGTTATAGAGACTCTCTCACACGTAGAGAGATTGGAGAGAATCAGAAATGGAGACATTAGAGACAGATGCACACTAAGTAGTAATTACCACTAACACTGAGTTTCATTTGCAACTATGCAAAAACCATTGATAATAATTCCTTTACCTATATAATAACAAGAGTCTACATATATTTTTGATTATGAGTCTACATAAAAGAGGAAGAACAAAACTTATGAGTCATCCTTGATGAACTTCTGAGGCTCACTGCTTGCAAATGCCAACCATACAACAGTCCCCGTCAAGTGGAAGAATATTGATGGCACGAATAGAGACATCTACACGATAATCAGAACGTTGAGTGACTAATTAAGTAAGCATTGTACATCATTGGAGGTAAAGTTAGCAACTTACAGTCTAGGATGGGTTGAGTCGAGGAGAAAACCAGTTAGGGCCACACCTACAATTCCAGGTACTGCCCCCACTGTGTTGGTAATGCCCTGAAATAAATAAAAAGATACCATGACATTTTTAGAGGGAAACTATTTCTTCATACCCAAATATAGTTTCATAGCTCACTGGCATCAAGTGAAGGATCATATGGTCTACGTATGAGAAGCACATGCATGTACCAGAAGAATACTTGCATATTCGGGTGAGATGTCCTGATGAGTACAATAAAGTCCTGTAAAAAGGGACAGTGTTAGTCATTATGGTACAATAATAAACTTCTTCGGGTGTTTCTTCTTTAAATGATGTTACTTGAAGTTTCTTGACAGAAGATAGAAAAGTAGAAGATCTCCAGTTACCTGATAAGGCAAAACTGGATAGGGCCAAGGCTGCTGTCAAGATTCCTACAATTTCCCATGGTGGTAATCCAATGTCCACAGATGAAAGTGTCATGCAAAGCGCTGGTGACAAGAACGCAATCGTTTGACACCACTGGGATCCCGAAAAAAGTTCTTTGTGTCCCCCGGGCATATATATAGAAGAGTCGGATGGGTCCCCCAAAATCTTTCGGACCTACAAGGTAAATTCCCAAGGAGTTTACATATCAAAGTGATGACTGGTTGATCTAGATAACTCGGAAATCACTGGTGAAAATTGACAAAACGTGATGAAATAAAAACTTGAATAATTGAATATAACATCATAGATCTGCTCTGCAAGATCCTTCTTACTAAAGCTCTTTCGGTTTGTTAATAGGGTAGGTAAAATACAAGGTAAAAAGATGTGATATTATACCGTGGTAGTCTCAACTCCATTTGTAATTAAGTTGTCAGCAAATTGTGAAGCAAGACTTGTCACGAGAATCGAAGCCAGTGGAGGAAGGATGCATGGAAACCTGATCTTCACATCCACATGTTAAATCCAAAAATGTTAGACCATTGCAAAACGAAAGCTAAGCTGGTTTTTCAATATTCCAGGGAAAACACAATATATAAGACATTTTCTATACTTACCCAAGCAGCTTCTCTCAAATTTAGATTCAGTGCTTCACTTCAAACCTGAAATACGATCAAAAATAGTATCTTCATCAACAAAGATACAGAGCGAAAGAGACAGAATTCTTGTATAACCATGCAGGCTTCATTTAGAGAACAATTTAAAAGTAGTTTCATCTCAATGGGCCCAGAGATTTTGTATCAAAAAAGCTGAGTAATGAAACCACAACACAAACCAAGCATCAATCAGGTCTTGAAATGGGAACACCTCTTGTACAATAGTATAAGTTAAATATTAGAATTTCAAACTGCAGATAGATGACCTTTCAACTTAGGGCAGCCAAGATAAACAGGTAGAAAAATGAACCCGCAATTACCTGAAGTAAGTTGGTAGCCAAGATAAACAGGTATAGTGACCCCAACTTCCAGAAAAGTGAGTGTATATCATTGCCCAAACAGCTGAGCTTTGGAAAAACGACTTCCATGGAATTTTCTGTAGCACGATACAGGAAAAATGAAGCATTTACTTAAACCAAACGAAAAGGCTTTAGGTTTTCAAAACCATTTGTTTGAAGGCCATTTTGGCACCATTTCAGGGATATGCTTTTATAACCAACACTACAAGAAAACATGCGATTAGCATCGAAATTTTACGAGGGAAATATTTCGTCGTAAATAAGAGACGGATTTACAATGATTTTACGACGAAATAAGTAATCGTCGTAAATTTGTCGTACATTTGCGTGATAAATATTTCGTCGTAAATCCGTTGTTAATTTACAACGAAGTTACGACTAATAACCGTCGATTTTAAAAATCGTCGTACATTTGCGTGATAAATATTTTGTCGTAAATCCGTTGTTAATTTACAACGAAGTTACGACTAATAATCGTCGATTTTAAAAATCATCGTAAAATCGATGTTATATAACATCGAATTTACGACGATTTGAAAAAAGCATCTAAAAGGTTTACGACGGCAATATTCGTCGTAAAGACAATGGTAATTTTTTGGTAATTTGTAAATCCGTTGTCATATTTGAAACACATTCACCCATTGTCACGAGTACGGTAAGCATCGTACAACAGTCAACTACGGAGTCCGTGTGAAAGGGGAAGTAGATTTTTATGGGATCTTACAAGAAATCATTGAGGTTGAATTCGTTGGTTTAGTGAAGATGAAATGTGTTATCTTCAAATGTGATTGGTTTGATCCAAGAGAGGGATCAGGTGTCCGATACAACAAATTTGGAGTTGTGGCTGTTAACGCCAGTCGAAGATACAACAAGTTTGAACCTTTCAGCTTAGCTTCGCAAGCGGACCAAGTTTGCTTCATCCCCTACCCTCGAGTTACAAACACCGGAATCAGTTGGTTATCGGTAATTACAGTGGTGCCTAGAGACCGGATTTATGTCCGTGATGATCAACCAGGGTTGCAACAAGGTTTTTGTGATGATATGCATGCACCGGATCAAAACACTGATGATATTCTACTTATTGATCCACAAAATCGAGTGTATTTAATGTTTAATGTTTATTGCATTTGTATTTGATGTTTGTATTAAACTTGAATTTAAATTTTAATAAGATGTAAAAATTACATTTAGATTCTAAGTTTAAGTACTATATCCATAGGTATAATATTTAAATACTCCCTCCGTTTCTTTTTATTTGTTGTTTTATGGTTTAAAATTTGTTTCAATATAAGTGGTCATTTCTATTTCCAAAGAAAATGTGTTTTCATTGGATTAATGAATGATAAAATAGACCAATATAAGTTATTCTTAATTAATGTGCAAAAACCTTAAACTACAAATATAAATGAAACGGAGGGAGTATAAGTTTATTAAACTACAATTATAAGAAACTACAAGTTTACATTACGACGAATCAAAGGGTTAGGGGTTTGGGAACTGTGGTTTAGGGTTTCGATACATTACGGCAATTTACGAGGATTAAGTAAAGAATTATCGTAATGTAACCACAGATTTACGACGAATCCAAGGGTTAGGGTTAGGCCACGTGTATGGCATGCGAAGGCAGTTATTTACCAACGCGTTTACGAGGAATCCTCGTAAATACGTTGGTAATTTACGACGAATTTACGAGGAATTCTCGTAAATCCGTCGTAAATTACCAACGTATTTACGACGAATCAAAATCTATATATACGCGGGCCAAATTCCTCTTCTCCTCGCCCATTCCTCTCTTACAAACACTCTCTCTTTCTAACTCGGCTACTCTCTACATTCAAACAAGGTAATTTTTTTTTTAATTATTTTCAATTTATTATGTTTAAATTTAGGATTATATATTTGTTAGGATTATCGAATTTAGGATTTTGTTAGGATGATGGAATTTAGGATTTATGTAGGCTTATGGAATTTTGAAATATGTAAGATTTATGATTTATAATTTTTGAAATAGTTAATATTTATGATTTATGATTTTATACAAATACTTATGATTTATGATTTTATGATTTTATAATTAAATACAAATTTTTGATTTTAAATATAAATAGATAGGATTTAAAATAGAAATGTTTATGCTTTTATTATAAATGGTAATTTAATTAAATAGAAATAATTATAATTTATTAAAAATGGTTTGAATTTTTTTAAATATGTTCTAATGTTTTTTTTCAAATGTAGATGGTTAGAGCATCTAAGACAGCCCGTCTCGGTCGTCCTACCTATGGTGAGACTTTCTTATGTGGATCGTCTAGTACTAGACCGAGATCGAGTAGTACCGAAGATATCCGGACATCGTCTTCTTCTCGAGATACAGTTCCGGAGACTCTTCCGACACAGACACTACATGGCGATTCTACAGCACCAGGTGGAGGATCGTCTTCACCACCACCACCACCACCACCACATCCTCCGATAGCACCTGCGGGAGTACATCCCGATTTGGCAGTTCCTACTGATGCTCCATACGCTCAGTACACGGTGGAGGATCTACTTGTGCAGCCAGGACGAGATGGTTTGCCGAAGTTGGATCCCAACCGCCCTCCAAACACATTTTGGTATTTTTTTTATTATAATTTCTTTACTTCGTCAACATACAATTATATTTATGAACCTAAATTTTAAATGATTTATTAATTTCAGGTTTGGAATCGATAATAAAGTTGGTCGTAGTGTCTCCGATACGATCAAGAGCTACTTCACAGAGCCGCATCCAAATTGGTCTCTCACACCGCTGCATATCCGGAAGACATGGTTCAAATGTTTTGCGGTAATTTTTTTTTTAAGTAATTTTTTTACATTTTATATATAATATTTATTATGTTTTTTACTAATAACGGTTATAATTTTTTTTCCAGCAAAAGTGGAGATGGGACATTGGCATCAATGAGATGGTCAAGAAGGAATTCAATGAGAAGGCTATGAAGCGTTTGGCAGGCACCGTCTCGGATTGGAAGGAGAAATGGCAATTCAAAGGAGATGATGGCAAGCCTTCTTACTTGACCGATGAGGTATGGCAGGGCCTTGTCCAATATTGGATTGACCCTCATTCGGTTAAGATCGCTGTAGGGTGTTCTACTTCTCGTTTAACGAGGGACGCAGACGGCCATTTGCCTACCCCGCATACTTCTGGACAGACACCATTTGCGGGTCGACGACTTCAGTTGGTACGTCTCTTTTTATATGTTTTTGTCTATTTTTTTAAATAAATTTTAACTTTATAATTTTTTTTTGGTTTTTTAGGCAAATGGAGGACCGCTTCCATCTCTTACGAGGTTGTTCGAGGAGACTCACAAGAAGAAATCTGGAGCTTTTGTTGATGAACGATCTGAGAAGATCGTCAATGATGTTAATGCTAAGATCCTCGAGCGTCAGACGCAGCTATCTCAGCAATCTTAGGATGGGACTTCGGTAGAACTCAGTTTGGTTGAGGAGGACACGATCTATAAAGAGGTAAATATTAATTCTTTTTATGTTTAAATCAAATATTATATATATGTATAAAGTTATTTAATTATAATATTGTTTTATAAAATTACTTTCAGGTTGCTCCGAGGAAGAAAGGACGAGTTCTAGGCATGGGATCGGTTCACGATGTTCCCATAGCCTCTTCTTCTTATACACGGAGACCGGAGGAGGATCCAGCTCATCTGCGGACCCAATTAGAAGCTGCAAACGCTCACATTGCATCTCTAAAGCGCTCAGAACAACAAACGAATGACAAGTTTGACAGCATGGAGAGCTTGTTTGACATTCTTGCAGCAGGCAATCTGGAGTTTGCTACGGCTTTAGCGACGAGACGGGCGAATCAGTCTGAAGAACCTCTGAGCAGACCGAGTTTGACCGTAGAACCGCGAAGCATCGACCGATCTATATAACGAAATCAATTTTGATTCTTAGACATTTAGTTTTTATAAACAATTTTTTTTGTATTATATATTTTTTAAAATATTAATTTTTCTTTTTTTTTCTTTTATTTTCTATTTTATTTAAATTTTTATATTTATTATTATTTATTTTTTATTAAAAACATTTAAAAATAATTATTAAATATATATTTTGTTTTTAACGACGATCTTACATCGAATTCATTGTGAAATCGTAGTAACATTTGCGACAAATTTACAACGAAGATCTAACACTTCGTTGTAAATTCGTCGTAAATATTTGCGTCGAATTTACAACGAAGTTTATCAATTCGTTGGAAATTCGTCGTAAATGTTACTACCACTTACCAATGATGTTACGTTGTATTTTTACGACGACAATACGACGAACATCTTCGATGTATAACTTTACGTCGAATTTATGACACAGTGTTTTACGATGATTTTACGACAAATATACGACGGATTAACGACGATTGATCCATTACGACGACCTGGTAACGACGATTTGGTAATCGTCGTAAATTCCTTGTAAATGTGATTTTACAAGGAATTTACGACGATTTCGTCCGTTGTTAACGTCGTGTTTTCTTGTAGTGCAAGTGAATGATATATTAAAAAAGAATTCTGAAGGCATCATGCTGGCATGGCGAAGAGGTAGGTTAGACTCAGTTAACTTCTTCAGAAACTTGTTGTTACTTGCCGACAGTCTGATAGGCCCTGGAGAGTATATATGAGAAGGTCAAAGGGACAAAAGCAAGAAGCAGCTGTAAATGAAGCAGAGAAAGAGTAATATGACGTGGAAGTCAATGGTCAACATACAACAAATAGATATACCATATTATACATATCGATTAAATGATGTAATCTCATATAAATAGAGTCCCAGAGAGTCTGTAAAAGGCAGTTAGAGAACTCAGGTGAATTGTAGAAGAGAGTCTGGCTCTTGTGAAACCAGTACAAGCTTGTATCATTCTTCTTCATCAATAAAGATCAAGGTTTCTTCCCCTGAACCTATCAAATTGGTGCGGTGAGCGTGAATCGAACACGCGACCTTCAGATCTATCATCCATGGCGCCGCCGAATCAACCGATGAACAACCAAAAACTTTCGGAATTGGAAGATTCGGTGTCGAATTATGCAACAAAGATCGATGTCATTGCTTCTGAGCTTCGTGATTCACAGAAGACGACGTCGGAGAGATTTGAAGCGATGGAGACAAAGATTGATTTGCAATTTCATGCGATCAAAGATTTATTGAATCGAGTACTAGTACATCGTCAACCGGAGCCTAGCGCTGGCGTAAATCAGGAAATTCGACCTAATCTTGGGGTAAATCATTCTGATTCAGCTCAAAATTCGATCGATGCGCATGAGGAACGTCATGATGTTGATATTAGTGATGCAAATCGTGATAGTTTGCTTAGAAAAGTTGAGATGCCTGTGTTTGAAGGTACTATTTCAGATGGATAGCTAAGGTTGAACGATTTTTCCAGATTGGGAATTATAGCAATGCACAGAAATTGAGAATTGTGTCTTTGAGTTTAGATGGAGATGTCTTGAGTTGGTACAATTGGCAATCTAATAGGCTTCCCTTCTCAACTTGGAGTGAGTTTAAAGTGAAGCTATTGGCTAGATTTGGTCATGATGGTGTTGGTTCTCCTAATCAGAGGTTATTGGCATTGAAACAGCATATGTACATATGTACATGAATTTGAGGATTTATCATCAGGTCAATAATCTAGATGATGAAAATCTAGAATGTATATTCATGAACGGTTTGAAACCAGAAGTACAAGATTTGGTGTTATTTTTAAAACCTATTGGGCTTGATGCAGCCATTAAAGCAGCTGTGAGAGTTGAAGCAAGGGTAATTTGCAAAATAGTGGAAGGCACTATTAATCAGGTGAACAGAAATTCAAAGCCATACGTACCAGCTACGAGTCGGAGCGGTTCTCAACACAACACTTGGAAGGTTCGTGCTATTGCACATGAGGTTACTACACAGTCGTCTAGTGGTAGTAATGGCAGTTCGAGCTACAAGAACTCTATCAACAATAGTTATTCGGGACAGAGAGGAAGAAAAAAACTATCTGATGCAGAGTTTGAAGATAAAAGGAAGAAAGGCCTTTGTTTCCGTTGCGATGAAAGATATTATGTGGGTCATGAATGCAAAAACAAAGAACTACAAATTCTGACAGTTCTCAATGGATATGAAATAGAAGTGGTTGAAGATGTACAACCAAATATTACAGAAGAGGGAGGCATTATAATGGGAGAAATGATGTGTTTGTCTATGAATTCGTTTTTGGGATTGAAGTCGCCAACAACAACTAAGGTTAGGGGAACTGTGGGAAAGTTGGACATTGTGGTGTTGCTTGATAGTGGTGCTACACACAATATTATATCTCCTCAGTTGGTGAAACAGGCTAAACTCAAAGTGCAGCACAAATTCAGTTGTGATATTAAACTGGGTATTTCTGTACAAAGTGGGGGAATATGTAAAAAAGTTGTTTTCCAAGTTTCAGGACTGGAGTTTGTTTCTGATATCATTACATTGGAGTTAGGAGGGGCTGATATGGTATTGGGAGTTCAATGGCTCAGAACGCTAGGCACATATCAAGTGAATTGGGAAACTCATGAGTGGACATTCATGTACAAAAGAGCTCAGGTTACTTTACATGGTGATCCCACTTTACATCATTCTCACTTATCGTTGAAGTCTATGTCACAAGAGTTAGTGGTTAAAAAGAATGGATATGGAATGTAATTGTCTAATACTGAGCTGAATAAAGAGAGAAGTTTGGAGATTCCATTATCAATTCAAAAGGTTTTACACGAATATCAACAAGTCTTTGTAGAACCAACATGGTTACCTCCTATGCGTGGTCATGAACATGTTATACGGCTGCAGGAAGGTATTGGCCCTATAAGTGTGAGACCTTATCGCTACCCGCATGCTCATAAAGAAGAAATTGAAAAGCTAGTAAAGACAATGTTGGAAACAGGTATTATAAGACAAAGTCGGAGCCCTTTTTCAAGTCCGGTTCTATTAGTGAAAAAGAAGAATAAATCTTGGAGGTTTTGTATGGATTATAGAGCCGTCAATAGAGCGACGATTCCAGATAAGTTCCCAATTCCTCTCATTGATCAGCTACTTGATGAATTACATGGTGCAGTGATATTCACTAAGCTAGATTTGAGGTCAGGATATCACCAAATAAGGATATATGAGGAAGATATTGCCAAAACTGCATTTAGAACTCATGATGGACACTATGAGTTTCTAGTTATGCCATTTGGGCTCACAAATGCTCCAGCAACATTTCAAGCATTAATGAATGAGCTATGTAGACCATTTTTAAGGAGATTTTTGCTGGTCTTTTTTGATGACATTTTGATCTTTAGTGCTTCAGTCCAGGATCATATCATACATCTCCGAGCTGTGTTGGATATCTTTGTGAAGCAACAGCTCTTTGCTAATAAGAAAAAGTGTCTCTTTGGACAACAACAAGTAGATTACTTGGGTCATATTATTTCTGCTGAAGGGGTAGCAACTGATCCGAGTAAAACATTGGCAATGCAACAGTGGCCTATTCCGAAGTCAATCAAAGATCTCAGAGGCTTTCTAGGTTTGACGGGATATTATAGACGGTTTGTGAAGAATTATAGGACAGTAGCTAAGCCGCTGACAGAGTTACTGAAGAAGGATCAGTTTGAATTGTCGAATAAGGCTCAGTTGGCATTTGAAGAGCTGAAAATAGCAATGACTACAGCTCCAGTATTAGCGTTACCAAACTTTAATGAAGTTTTTGTGGTAGTATCAGATGCTTCGGAGTTTGGATTGGGTGCAGTATTGATGAAGAAACACAGTCCCATCGCTTATTTTAGTCATGGTCTCACTCCCAGAGAACAACTGAAGCCAATATATGAACGTGAGTTACTGGCTATTGTCATGGCAGTTCAGAAGTGGAAGCATTACTTACTAGGTAAGAAGTTTCTCGTTTGTACAGATCAAAAGAGTCTCAAATTCTTACTCGAGCAGCGAGAAGTGACACTGGAATATCAGAAATGGCTTATTAAATTGATGGGATATGATTTTGATATTGTTTACAAGCCTGGAGTAGAGAATAAAGCTGCAGATGGACTATCATGAATTTGCTATAATGCATTGGAGGTTGATAAGTCGGCTTGGCTATTGGCAGTCACAGTACCTTCAAGCTTACAATTGCAAGATGTATATAAGGAAATTGAAGGGGATACGACAATTCAGAACTTGATTTCTGCAATTCAACAGAATGCTATGGTAAAACAAGGGTATACAGTTGTGAAGGGTAGACTGTTTTACAACAATAAACTCGTGATTCCTAAAACATCGCAGCATATTCATACATTGTTGCAAGAATGACATGATGGCAGGACTGGAGGACATTCTGGGGTACTGAAAATATTGAAAAGAATACAAGAAACTTGTTATTGGGAGGGTATGAGAAAAGATATATAGAGGTACGTGTCTGAGTGTGCGATTTGCCAAACGCATAAATATTCAACTCTCTCTCCTGCGGGTTTACTACAACCTCTACCAGTTCCCGAGAAGGTGTGGTCGGATATATCGATGGACTTCATTGAAGGATTACCAAGTTCTAAGGGATTCAATGTCATATTAGTGGTTGTGGATCGTCTAAGTAAATATGGACATTTTATAGGATTGAAACATCCTTTTACTGCAGTGGATGTGGCAACTAAATTCGTGCAAGAGATTGTTCGTTTACACGGTTTTCCAAACTCCATTGTTTCAGATCGAGACAGGATTTTCTTAAGCCATTTTTGGACGAAATGCTTTAAACTCTCAGGTACAAAACTTAAATAGGTGTCTAGAAACTTATCTGCGTTGCTTTGCTTCGTCTCATCCACGCAAATGGGGATCTTTTTTGGCTTGGGCAGAGTATTGGTACAATACTTCATACCATACTTCACTCAAGACTACTCCTTTTCGTGTGATATATGGTAGGGAACCTCCAGTGTTATTGAGATTTGAGCATGGTTCTACAAGTAACTTTGCGTTGGAAGAGTTTTTAAAAGAAAGAGATGAAATGTTGATACAGTTAAAAGGTCAGCTGCTGAGAGCCCAATCTCAAATGAAGAAAATAGCTGATAATTCTCGGAGACATGTAGAGTTTACAGTGGGTACAATGGTGTTTTTCAAGTTGAGACCCTATAGGCAACAGTCAGTTGCAAGGAAAATTTGTCAGAAATTGGCTGCAAAGTATTATGGTCCTTTTGAAGTTGTAGAACGGATTGGTGTGGCTGCATATCGTTTGAAGCTGCCTGTTGAATCAAAAATCCATCCAGTATTCCATGTGTCACAGCTTAAACAAGTAAAGGGCAGTTCTCCAGCATTCCGTCCTCTGCCAGAAGCGGTAGCTTCAGCTTCAGAGTTTATGGTGGAACCTGAAAATATTGGTGAATCACGTTATAATGATGAAGGCCATTTAGAAGTTTTAGTACATTGGAAAGACTTACCTGTTCATGAAAGGACATGGATTCGAGTGAAAGATTTGGCTCAGCAGTTTCCAACTTTCAAGCTTGAGGACAAGCTTGGTCTCAGAGGGGAAGGTATTGATAGGCCCTGGAGAGTATATGTGAGAAGGTCAAAGGGACAGAAGCAAGAAGCAGCAGCTGTAAATGAAGCAGAGAAAGAGTAATATGACATGGAAGTCAATGGTCAACATACAACAAATAGATATACCATATTATACATATCGATTAAATGATGTAATCTCATATAAATAGAGTCCCAGAGAGTCTGTAAAAGCCAGTTAGAGAACTCACAGGTGAATTGTAGAAGAGAGTCTGGCTCTTGTGAAACCAGTACAAGCTTGTATCATTCTTCTTCATCAATAAAGATCAAGGTTTCTTCCCCTGAACCTATCACAGTCCTGGATAGATATTCAAGAGTAAGGAATAGGAAGGAGAAGCCATCTCTATATGTAACTTCTTCTTCGTTAAGAAATTGAAACCCGACAAACCTTCAAAATAAAGGGAAAAACTGAGAATACAGAAATGATAAAATAGCATGTCGGCATCTTGGTATAAAACAAATAAAGTCAGCCATCAATCCATTCTCATTTGATGTAGAAGAATACTCAGAACAAAGTCTTACGCAAGTTAAGATGATTTATCCAAAACAAAGACAACAATGTTGTGAAAGTGTTTAGTCAGCACTCGATGAGACTTACGTAATTTCAGCTTTAGTAAAGAAAGGCCATTCATAAGAAAGAAAAAAAGGCCCAGTTCCTGGATATTAAGTATTAACTTGCACATGGGCCATGGAAGAACAACCTATGGAAACATATGGATTTCAGAGGATTCTTCTATCTAGACCATGAACTAAATTTAGAAAGACAAGGTTGCATAAGCAGTTAAAGCACACATCATCTATATGCAAGTATGAAGTAACTATGAACACTCTTCAAAATTGCTCCAGATAATACATGCCTGGCAATAAGGTCCGTTGCAGCCGACGGGGAAACACCTTCTCCTATTCCCACCTGGAGTTACAAGTCTCTGTGTTAAGACAAAGACATAATGTAAGGCTAGAGCAGAGTGGGGGCAGATAATGAAAGAGCTTAAGAGATAGAGCCAATTCATGGGAATTTTTACAAGTTTAATAAACAAAGGAGTTTGTAACAATAGAATGCCTCTAAAGAAACCAGAGTGATTGCATAAATCAGCATGAAAACATATAGACATGCTTACCAAAATTCGAGATAAGATTAAACCGGGCATTAAATCCAGCAAGTAATGGAACAAGAGTTGTAGCGAAAGACCATGTAAATACACCAATCTCAAGCACTTTTCTACATTAGAAAAAAATAAAGGGTACATTAGGAAAAAACAGGACCAACCCTGAAAGCAGAACTGGGAAGATTCAAAAAAAAAAAAGACAAACCTGCCACCAAAAATCTTGGAAGCCAACCTCCAGGCAACTGGCACAAGGCATAACCCCAAAAGAAGGATGACTGAACCAGCCCGGCCACAGATGAGCTCCATCCAAATTGGTGTGACATTGGTAATATAGCAACACTCAAGTTCTCCATCCACATTGGTGTGACATTGGTATTATAGCAATACTCAAGTTCACCTGCAAATTCTCACCACACAATAATACTTTAGTCAAATGATATAGTACACGAATCATAATCTATCTCCTTCACAACTCATCTCATCAAGATCAAATACTAAATTGAATTCAAAATTCATAAGACATGATCCTCATATCTCATGTAAGCTACCAAAATGAAATTTATACAAATTGAAGTCGAACAAAACCTCGTCCATATTGCAGATAACAAAGGCAAGACAAGTAGATAAGCTTATATCACTGAGGTATGTTTTTCCATGGAGGGCATTTCTGTTTAAAACCCGTTTCCGTAGTCATAAGTTCCGAACTGGGAAGCTGAGGAGGAGATTCTTCGATAGGGATCTTAGGAGGAAGCTTCTTGTTCTCTGTGACTCGTTATGTACCACTGGCTGAGCACTTAATCCTTGATTTAATAAGAGGATTGTGATGGTGGGGGAAGAGGGTGTCATTACTAACGAAACGAAAGACCTAAATATGAATAAGAAAACCAGATTTGCAGGACGAACCATTTCATCAATGCAAAAATGAATGGAGTGACTTTTCTATCAAAACTTTGAGAAGAGAGACTGATTGTTTACCAGGTTTGCAGAGGCTAATATCGGCGTGAATCGAATTGAATAGTTGTTGGAATCCAGTTGAGTTGTTTTTTTCCCTGATTAGCTCTTTGAGAAGGAGTGTAATGGAAATGTCGTTTTTTTTTTTGATCTGCGAACGGCGAGGGAGAGGAAGAAAAAGGTCGTGAAACGGTTTCGTAGAATGGCAAACGTTGGAAGAAGAAGCTAAGAAGTTTTTTTTTAAGGACAACTGTCAGCAAATTGGAGTGCCACGTGTCAAGCAGCAGGAGTCCTCCTTAGCACTTTCATATAGTATATTAACTACAGAAGAATTTAATTGAGAAAGTGAATTTAATTGAGAACGTGGGTATAAAGTTAGAAACGTAAAAAACGGAGAAGATAGTTTTTTTTTTTTTTTTTACATAAAGGGGGGACAGGTGTTAGCATGTGGAATGAAGACGTGGCGAGTTGAGCGAGAGTTCCCTTAGCTTTTATATATATGATTTATTCTTTTTTTTTTATTTTTTTTTATTAATGAAATAATTTAGATAAAGAATTAATTAAATATATATACTGATCTTAAAATATATATTATTTTTTATTTTTTATTTTCAAGTTTCTCTCTTCTTAGGCCAAGAAACATTTGTTGATATTGTTGTAGAAGTAGGGACTTCTCTAGTGTTTTGATGGTTTTTTCAGTGATAACGCTATTGGAAGTGTGAGTTCGGTTTTTTTGTTAACCAAAAGACAATACTTACTTGCGCTCATATAGTAATCATCGGAGATGACTCACACCTCCACTCTGAAAATAAGGTTACCCATTCACAATTATTCAAATTATTTTGATATCTTAGGTGTTTGTTAAATTGCATAATGGAAAGACTGCTTTGGGCAAAATAGGTGTTTACACCTTGAAAAAGATCTAGCTTTATTTTTAAGACCAAATTGATTGAATTAATTTAACAAAAAAAATGATAAACCAACTAAATAATCAGAATAAACAAATATTAAAAAATATATTTCTAATATAAATGATGTAAAACCAAAAGAAAAAAATTTATCAATTAAAATATAAAGATAACTGGAGAATATGATTTTGACACGTATCAGCTTCTTCTTCTGGTGAGAGCAACCAAATCGAAAAAAAAAATTGTTAGTGTATGAGATATGAAGCAAAAGTCAGTGATGATCTGATCCATCCACCCACCCCATAGGATCATAACAAAGTATGTTTCTTCTATTTGAAAAACTAACGGTGACAAATGAAATGAAATGGGCCCTTCCATCAACGTGTAGCAGGCCTTGACAAAATATCCTCTTGGGCTTCCTCAATAGATCGCTGTGGGCCCATCGGAATCTTTTTCTGCGCGGCCTTTGGTTTTCCTTTGCGCTGCTGATTCGCCATTTTCTCCGGCAATATCCGACCTCTAAGCCTTGTATGCGATCTAATCTGTTGCGTTATTGCTGATATAGCTCAGTTTTGGATTTTGGATCTGTAGAGAATGGCTACAGCTTCGTATCCTCCTCCTCCTCCATATTACAGACTCTACAACTATGTTGCACGGGGACGTCATTTAGGGACCGTTTCCCGTACCCGAAACGTATCCGAGACGGGGACTTGGCGGGGACGGCTCAGAAACGTTTCGGAGAAGTTGGGGACGTTTCGAACGGAGACGTCGCTTTCTCAATTTGTTTTTCTTTTTCTAAATAAAAAAGTAAAAAAAATAGAAGGTTCACATTGGTTCACGTACGTCAATTACGTTGGTTCACATACGTCAATTAAGTTGGTTCACATTTTCTTTCGTCTTAAACCCATTGGTTTCTAGTTTCAATAAAAACAAATTTCTAGTTTCCTTTCATCTTCATCCTTTGTCTTTGTCTTTGTTTTCCTTTCATCTTCTTCACTTTCATATCGTTTTGTTTTCTATTTTTTTTTTCCAGTTTTGGTTATATGATATTTTGATTTATGACTTCTCAAGGAGAAAGTAATAATATTGGTAGTACTTTCGGTGGTGGATCGATTAATTCACCAAATCAAAGTGAAGAAGCTCTGTTATGGAACTATGTGACTAAGTTAGAGAAACAAGGAGCAAAAGGAGGTACTTGGAAATTTAAGTGTAATATTTGCAATGAAACTCGACAAGGCTCGTATTCCAGGATTAGGGCGCATCTGCTTGGGATTAAAAATGAAGGTATTGCTATATGCAAGAAAGCAACAAGGAGTCAACAAGTTCAAATGAAACAGTTGGAAGCTGAGTTTGAGAAGAAGAAAAACGATTCTGGCTCTAGAGCGGTTCCTTTGCATTGTGAAACGACTTCTGCTTCTAAAAAAAGAAAGCCTGCAGATTCTCCAATTGTTAGAGCCTTTGGTATTGAAATCAGAGACCAATTGGATCAAGAGATTGCAAGGATGTTACCTAGGTGGCTTGCCTTTTAATTTGGCAAGAAACCCACATTACCATAGGTCCTATCAATTTGCTGCTGCTAACAATATTGATGGTTATGTGCCTCCAGGTTACAATAAGTTGCGAACTACCTTGCTTCAGAAAGAAAGAACCAACGTTGAGAATTTATTAGTTCCACTGAAGTCAACATGGAAAGAAAGAGGGGTGACAATTGTGTCAGATGGTTGGAGCGATCCTAACAGAAAACAGCTGATTAATTTTGTGGCTACTTCTGGAAGTGGTCCTCTTTTTCTCAAGGCTGTGAATTGTTTTGGAGAAGTGAAAGATAGATTCTTCATTTCTGATCTGATGAAAGATGTTATCAATGAAGTGGGTCATCAAAACGTTGTGCAAATCATCACTGATAATGCATCAAATTGTAAGGCGGCTGGAGAGATCATTGAGTGTTTGTTTCCTCATATATATTGGACACCATGTGTGGTTCATACACTTAATCTTTCTTTGAAGAACATTTGTGCTGCAAAGAATATGGAAAGGAATAAAGCAACATATGACGAGTGCAACTGGATAACAGTAATTCATGGAGATGCACTCGCAATAAAAAATTTCATCATGAACCACACCATGCGACTAGCAATCTTTAGTAACTTCTCTCCTCTTAAATTGCTTGCGGTTGCTTATACACGTTTTGCTTCCATCATTGTGATGCTTAAGAGATTGAAACTTATCAAAAGAGGCCTCCAAGCTATGGTCATAAGTGAGGAGTGGTCTACTTATAGAGATGATGATGTGGGGAAAGCAAGTTTTGTTAAGGAAAAGATTATAAGTGATGATTGGTGGGAACAAGTGTCTTATATTATTGATTTTACAAGACCTATATATGAGATGATTAGGTTTTGTGACACTGACAAGCCATGCCTTCACTTGCTATATGAGATGTGGGATTCAATGATTGAGAAGGTAAAGTCTGAGAACTTTAAGAGAGAAAAACGTCCAGTGTTTGAAGATAGTCTTTTCTAAAATGTTGTTTATGAGATCTTAATTGATGGTTGGGCGAAAAATAACACTCCTTTGCATCGTCTAGCTCACTCTTTAAATCCGAGGTATATGATTTTAAAATATATAATTTATTCTTTCTTTGAGTTTCCTTGCCACGTATATAAAATTTGTCTTTTATACTGTAGATTTTATAGTGATGAATGTCTAAGTGGGGATCCCGCAAGAACTAGTCCACATAGGGATGCAGAAGTCTCAATTGAGAGAGGGAAGTGTTTTCGAATATTGTTTCCGAATACTGAGGATCATCTTCAGGTTTTGGATGAGTATGCATTATTCTCCATGAAGAGTGCTCCTTTTGAGGATTTAACATGCATTTCGTTGATGTTTACTATGGAACCCAGGAATTGGTGGGCTAACTTTGGCTTTTAGGTTGCTTGGACAACCTAGTTCATCTTCATGTGCTGAGCGCAATTGGAGTACTTACTCATTCATTCGCTCACTTAGAAGGAACAGGTTGAATCCAAGTCGTGCTCAAGACCTAGTTTTCGTCTTTTATCAAGAAATTCTGATCAATATGAAGAAGAAAAGAAGAAGATGTGGGATGTTGGTGGAGATGATTTTGATTCTCTGGAAGATGTGGGTTTTTTGGAGTTTGCAAACCTTTCACTAGATGAGCCAGATTTTGAGAATAAATTGATCAATGATTAGTTTTTATTTTATTTTATTTAAGATATTATATGGAAGTGTTCTTTAAATCTATGGATATTTTTATATATTTTTATAGACGTATCTATGCCGTACCCGTATCTATAAAATTTTTAGTTTTACCGTTTCCCGTCCCCGTTCCCGTTCCCGCTTCCGTTCCCATTTCTGTCTCGGTGCAACATAGCTCTACAAGGATTACTCAGAAAACCCTAATTCTGCTCCTCAACCTCCTCCTCCAATCGAAGGCACCTACGTTTGTTTCGGAGGCAACTACACTGTAAAAGATTCCTCCTCTTTACTTGTTCATCTTTGCGATTTTACAGTTTTTTAAAATTTTTGGTACTTCAGACTGAGGATGTTCTTCCAAGCTTAGAAGAACAAGGAGTGCCTCAACTTTATCCTAAAGATTCAAATGTTGGTATGTCATTCTTCTTCTAGCTCTCTGAATCATTGGCTTTTCTAGAGTATGGTTTTGCTTTTTCTCTTATTGGAATCTCTTATTGCTTAATCAGCCTTACTCTTTTGCAAGTTATGATCTTTTGTTTTGTTGAGGAGATTCCTAATGTTTTGTGTAGATTACAAGAAGGAACTTAGGTCGTTGAATAGAGAACTACAATTACATATATTGGAGCTTGCTGATGTTCTTGTTGAGAGACCTTCTCAATATGCTAAACGAATTGGTGAAATTTCTTCAATCTTCAAGAATTTGCATCACCTTCTCAATTCATTGAGGCCTCACCAAGTAAACAAGATCGATCACTTGTTCATTTAACTACAACATGTTTTTGCTTTGTTGTTTAAATTCTTTTTCTTCTGTCTAGGCGAGAGCAACACTTATTCACATTACAGAACTTCAAATTCAACAGCGAAAACAAGCTGTTGAGGACATTAAGAGGTTTGTATATTGTTGGGGTCGGTTTTCACCCGCTCAACATTAACGTTCAAAGACAAGATAATTAAAGAAATGGTCCTCCAGACTCTCGATGAAGAAGGAGCAACAGCACCTGAGTCTTCCCGCGATGCAGAACATGTGGCGATTAAGTCTGCAAAAGCGAGACAATGGACCGGGAAGGAGCTGACCACGCGCTTCGGACGCGTCGGGCCGATCATGTGCTCGGCACCACGAGATGCGACCCGCGTGCTCGCGAGACGGCGACCGCGGCCAGCCAAAGCGATCACGGTTCGCGGCTAAGCGACCACGGCCTCTCCAAGGCTGTTGACCACACTCTCGGACCAATACAGACTTCAGCCCAATGGCGAGAAGGTCGCCCGGTCCAGACACGAAGCCCACATTGATGCAACCGACTCAAGCGAAGCAATTCCGCGAAGACTTAGGAATGTTCAACCGCCTTAGAGATAGTATATATAGTCGATGTAAAAACCCTTGTAAAGGATCCGGAATCACATTCACAATCTTATACTCAAACTTTTACATAACAAAAACTCTTACTCATCTCTTGCGATCTTAGCTAAACCTAGAAATCTCTTCCTCTTCACGAACCCTTACAAATCTAATTGTGTTAGTTCCGACTCCCACAATTTGGCGCCGTCTGTGGGGAACTAGAGAATTTCTGACGCAAGAAAGCTAGGTTTCGTAACACCACCAAGATGTCCGGTAACAACAGCACGAGCAACGAAGGATCCTCGTCTCACAGGAGCAGCGAGGAAAAGGAAAACTCTGTGGAAAGCGCCGCGCCTCACAACAACAACCCAGCGGATATCACGGAGATCAAACAGATACTTGATGTGCTCACGAAGAAAGCACAGGATCAGGAAAAATACCATGAGGCTATGACGAACGAATTACAGGCGCTCAGAAGACAGACTCGCAAAAGATCTCGTGTCCGTCCAACGCGCCTCAACTTCACCACGCCCCGAGTCATTCGAAGGATTCGACATGAGAAGCTGCCACCTCGAACTGATCGTATTGACCTAGAAGATCTGCCTCCACCACCGCCTCATCAGGAACCTGATGAAACTCCCGAGCGAGCAGTGGAAGAGTCGGACAAAGATCAACCCCCTCGGAGACGCATCCGAACTAAGGCAGCTGCTTACAACACCATCGCTGATGGAGAAGAAGCTCCAACCATGGCAAAGCCTTATAGGAGGGAGCAGAAGCGAAAGGCTCCACAAGGCTCCCAAAGCGAAGAGGTCGCAGCGTTAAAAGTCCAGTTAGACCATGTCGTTTCTGACCTAAGGACTACTAAGCTACAGATGTACCGAAGCACAGGGAAGGCTCCCGGGGTCGCCTACGTCCTAGAGAAGGCACGAAACACCCCTTTCGCTGAAAGCATCTCAAGGGCCAAAATCTCTGATCCAGGAAGAATCAGGCTTCCAAGCTACGAAGGAACCTCCGACCCAGCTGATCATCTAATGGAGTTCGAGGTAGCCCTAGGGAGGGCAAATTTCAAAGAAGCCGAGAAGGACGTCGGCTACTGCAAACTGTTCGTAGAAAGCCTCAAGGGGCCTGCCCTCCAGTGGTTCTACAAACTGGAGAGGAATTCGATCCACAACTTCCACCAACTTTCTGAGATGTTCGTACAACACTACAACATCTTCGCTGAGCGAAAGATTCTAGACGCAGAGCTATGGACCAACAAGCAGGAGAGAAGCGAAAGCTTCGAGCTTTCTGACGAGGTTCAAAAATACTCTGTCAAAGGTAGATGGAATAAGCAATACATCTGTCTGGAAGCCTTAAGAGGAGCAGTTAAATGCCCTCTCCGTTTGGCATGAACTCACCATCAATCCTCCGACAACGGTTCAAGACGCTCTTCACCGTGCAGCTGATTTTGCCCGGTGAAGAAGAGCTCCGTGCCAAGAAGAGCGGAAGAACTAAGCGGGGCGAACCTTCTCAGATTTCAGCCCGGCTGCACCACAAAAAGCAATCCCGCCGTCCGGTTCAAGAAGGGGAGGAGGAGAAACTCACAATTACCAACTCGAAACACCTGGATACGGTAGAGGCGAGAGACGCGGTCGCGTCGCGCAGAGGAAACTTCACATGGGTTAGAGACCCGAAGAATATGACGAAAAGCTATCTTGTGAATTCCACAAGACAACAGGGCATTCGATTGCGAGGTGCCGCGAAGTTAGGGACGACAGTGGCTGCTAAGCTGGCAGAGGGCACTCTCAAAGGTAACATCAGCTGGCGGACTTCAAACCAGAAGAAAAGGCTCAAGACGTCACCGAGGTTCGAACGAAAATCCTCGGCGACAACGTCGTGGAGACAACCCCCAGAGCGAAACCCGCAAGGCACTATCAACGTGATCATGGGAGGGTCGCAGATCTTGTCGCTGACAATGTAACTGCGATCGCGGCTTACAAGGACGCGCACGAGGTCTGTGCCAACATCTCCGCACTTCCCGAGGGCAAAGCGTGCCAGCGACCCGTCACTTTTGGAGAAGAGGATGCCGAAGGCATTGACCATCCACATAACGATCCTTTGGTAATCAACCTGACTATCTTCGACTTCGGCGTTGCTCGAGTCCTCATCGATCTTGGAAGCTCGATGGGCGTTATCTTCAAGGATACACTCGAAAAAATGAAGATCGACCTCTCACTCGTCAGAGGGCAACCGAAGCCTGTAATAGGCTTCTCTGGCGAGACAACTTTGACAATGGGAACTATTCACCTGCTAGTCCAAGCTGGAGGCGTCAAGAAGATGGTGAACTTCACGGTGTCTGATCATCCCGCCATTTATAACGCAATTATGGGAACGCCATGGCTCAATCAAATGCTGAGCCGTACCATCAACTTACCACTGCTTAAAATTCCCGACGGTGACGGGTACAAACAATCTCTGGCAATCAAAGAGATTCCGCATGTGTTTCTTGGCAGCGCCTGAGTCTGCTTGATCGCGAGGAGAACGATGACTCAAACCCAATGACTCATGAAGAAAGGGAAGACAGCCCGACCTCACAGGGGCCACGGAAGAAAGCAAAAAACAATCCTAATCCGGTGAAAGACCTTGCTAACCTCTTATAACAATTACAGATCGCAGACGGTCGTGCAGAAGAAGAGCGACCTACCTGCGAACCCGTGATCTCTGTGTGTATCGACGAGCAGCACCCAGAGAGATGTGTCGAAGTCGGAGCAGCCCTTAACGAAATACTCAAAACAAAGCTAGTGGCTTTCCTTCAGAAGAACGTCAACGCCTTTGCCTGGAACGCCGAAGATATGCCCGGGATAGATATCAACATCACCAGCCACGAACTCAATGTTGATCCGACATTTAAACCCGTCAAACAGAAAAGAAGGAAGTTGGGTCCCGAACGGGCAAAGGCTGTTAACGACGAAGTCGAGAGGCTCCTGCGAGTTGGGTCGATAACCGAGGTCAAGTATCCCGACTGGCTCGCCAACCCAGTCGTGGTCAAGAAATAGAATAGGAAGTGGCGCGTCTGCGTCGACTTCACGGATCTTAACAAAGCCTGCCCGAAAGACAGCTTCCCCTTACCTCACATTGACCGTTTGGTGGAAGCAACAGCAGGCAACAAGCTCCTTAGCTTCATGGACGCTTTCTCTGGCTACAACCAGATCCTAATGCACCCCGAAGATCGTGAGAAGACAGCTTTCATTACAGACCGGGGCATCTACTGCTACAAGGTAATGCCCTTTGGCCTGAAAAACGCAGGAGCAACGTATCAAAGGCTAGTGAACAAGATGTTCCAGAACCAGTTAGGAAAGACTATGGAGGTTTACATTGATGACATGCTCGTCAAGTCACTCAAAGAAGAAGACCACATCACCCATCTGGAAGAATTCTTCAACCAGCTAAACCTCCACAACATGAAGCTGAATCCAACGAAGTGTAGATTTGCTGTGACTTCTGGTGAGTTCCTTGGGTACCTAGTCACTTGTCGAGGCATCGAAGCCAACCCAAAGCAGATCGATGCACTGATCCGAGATGGCCTCTCCAAAGAACAAACGCGAGGTCGAGAGGTTAAGCGGGAGAGTGGCTGCACTCAATCGGTTTATTTCACGCTCCATCGACAAGTGTCTTCCCTTCTACAACACTCTACGAGGAAACAAACAATTGAATGGTCGGAGAAATGCGAAGACGCTTTTAAAACTCAAGGAATACCTGGCAACGCCACCTATCCTTGCTAAACCAGTGATGGAGAACCTCTCTTCCTCTACATTGCTTGTTTCAGAGACAGCGATCAGTGCTGTCCTTGTCTGGGAGGAAAAGAAGCGGCGAAGCCTATCTTCTATGTGAGTAAAACACTCACGGACGCTGAGACAAGATACCCTCAACTGGAGAAGCTGGCGCTCTCCGTCCTCATGGCATCGAGAAAGCTAAGACCTTACTTTCAATCTCATTCAATTATTGTCCTTAGTACTTTCCCTTCGTTCGGTTTTACATAGCCCAAGTCAATCTGGCGAGTTAGCCAAGTGGGCTGTGGAGCTCAGCGAATCGACATAGAATACAAGGCGTAACTTGCAACAAGTCACAAGTGCTTTAGCAGATTTCCTCATAGAGCTCCCTCGAAGACAAAAAATCCGGAGGAGGCCCGAATCTGGCAGCTATCGTAGACGGCTCGTCTTCAAAGAATGGTTCCGGAATTGGAATACGATTAGTGTCACCAACCGGAGAGGCCCTTGAGCAATCATTTCGACTTAGATTTAAAGCCTCTAACAACGAAGCAGAATATGAGGCCCTCGTCGCCAGCATGAGGCTCGCCCAAGGACTGCGAATTGAACACATCCACGCGTTCTCTGACTCACAGCTGGTGACCAGTCAGTTCAGCGGTGAGTACATCGCAATGGATGATCGCATGGAGGCTTATCTGAAGATAGTAAAAAACCTCGCCTCGTCGTTCCAAGAATTCGCCCTTACAAAGATTCCCAGAGATGAAAACATGGACGCTGACGCATGGCCAACCTAGCTTCCGCCACTACTACGCCAGAAGACCCGGCCCTGAAACGGATCATTCCAGTCGAGTTCATTGAATTCCCCAGCATTCAACAGGATGTGTCGCTCGCCATCTTAACACGCTCTCAAGCAGCACAAGCGAGCGCCCTCGCGATTAACGAACACGAAATGGCAGAAGCACCCCATTTCAATATGCATGACATCGACCAGCTCGAAGCGGTTCCAATGGGCGCGGAGCGAGAAATGGAATCTGGCTATGACAAGTCATGGATCGACGAGATACGCGAGTACATTGCCGATGGTAAATTGCCCAATAGCAAATGGGCAGCTCGCAAGTTGCGGAAGCAAGCCGCGACGTTATGTTTTACTTGATGGAAACCTCTTGAGATGGGGTTTCTCCGGTCCTATGCTCACCGTGGAAGGACAAGAAGCAAAGCGAATCATGGAAGAAGTCCACAGCGGTCCTCGCGGCAATCACTCGGGAGGCAAAGCACTTGCGATCAAAATCAAGAGACATGGTCACTTCGCCTACTATAGTAGCGATTGCATGAAATTCTCAGCCAAGTGTGAGAAGTGCGAGACACGCTCAAAAATCCATCAACCAACCACGATACTCTCCTCTGTCACATCGCCTTACCCGTTCATGAGATGGGCCATGGACATTGTTGGACCACTGCACCCGTCAAAACATAAGCGATTCTTGCTCGTGCTAACAGATTACTTCTCAAAGTGGGTAGAAGCTGAAGCCTACGCAAACATCAAAGACGTACAAGTGGAAAGCTTTGTCTGGAAAAACATCATATGTCATCACGGAGTTCCATACGAAATCGTTACAGACAACGGTTTGCAATTCATATCCAACCGGTTCGAGACATTCTGTGCGAAATGGAACATCCGTCTTAGCAAATCCACGCCTCGCTACCCCCAAGGTAACGGTCAAGCAGAAGCTATCAACAAGATGATCCTTGATGGCCTTAAAAAGCGCTTAGAGACAAAAAAGGGCCGTTGGGTCGACGAATTAGAAGGAGTTTTGTGGTCCCACCGCACCACTCCTCGACGAAAGCAACAGCGTAAACTCCTTTCGCCCTTGTCTACGGAACCGAATCGTTATTCCATCCAAAATCTGCCCGGTGCAGCGCCAACTCTTATCTATCAACGAACAAATCAACCGGTCAATGCTTATTGACGCATTGGATTTCCTCGATGGACGCGACCAAGCACTCATTCGGATTACCAACTACCAGGCGCAGCTTCAAGGTATTACAACTCGAGAGAGAGACGTTTACGCACAGGCGACTTAGTCTGCGTGAGGTGTTCGAGAACAATGAGAGCCAAACGAGCAAGCTAGGCACCAATTGGGAAGGCCCATACAAAGTCACAACAGTCATTCGTCTCCGGAGTCTATGAGCTCGCCACCACGAGCACTCCCATCCTTAACTCTTGGACGCAAGCACTTGAAGAAGTACTATCACTAGTCTTCTCACAAAGGAAAATGAACTACGAGGCGACTTGATCCTCGCAAAGGGTACGTGGCAGCCTTCGTCTTGAGACGAGTTCGATTGCCCCCTCCGTCAAAAGGGGGGGATTACTGCGTTCACAAAGCCTTGTCTCCGGATGAGCTCCACTGATCTCCTCCGCCTTTAAGGGGGAGAAAGTGTTTCCATAAGCCTTGTCTTGAACAAGCTCAATCTCTCTAGACAAAATTCAGTTCCCTCTTTGTCCTAAAAGGAGGGAGTGGGGTACCGAACTCTACTCTTTGACTACACCATCACCGAAACTTCAAACACTTGGCACAAACCTCACCACGAGAACAGCTATGTCCATCATGGACCTCTCAAAGCTTTAACCAAGTAGAGTCGTTCCGCATTCATTGTTGTTGGCCAGTGATGATGATTGAGAATCTGAACACAATGACATCCAAAGATCGGATCCAAAGCGCTTATATAAGTATCGGTGTTAAGATCTTGGGGGACGTAACCCAGTGATCACTCGAAACCCAACAAGCATCGTTGGTAAAAAGCATTGCCAATGATTTGTTCGGCATGTACCTCGAACAGTCATTCAGAAAACCGAGGTTCCACGCTGGTAAAACTTATGGTGTGTATGTTCGGGGACGGACGTGTCTAGAGAACAGCACCATTCTGCAAAGCCCAACAGCAACGTTGGCAGATAAAGAGCGTGAGCGCATGTGCGTTTTCTCTACTAAACAAAGCCTCATTCATGAGCAAACAAAGCCTCATTCATGAGCAAACAAAGCCTCATTTATGAGCAAACGAAGCCTCATTCATGAGCAAACGAAGCCTCATTCATGAGCAAACGAAGCCTCATTCAGGAGCAAACAAAGCCCCATTCGTGAGCAAAAAATAAACCAACAACGGTATTGGCAAACGCATGGCAACAACACTGCCTATAAATATTCCTAAGCATAGGGAAACATCTGAAGCAAGTACATTGTGCAAAAAACCGTCACGGTTTATCATGAGAAACAAAAACTATGATCACAGTCATTCCGCACAACATCCAAAAAAGCAGCAAGGATACAAACCATCCAATACTGCAACCCAGAATCATCAAATCCGATACAAAAACAAAAGGACTAAAAATAAACTAAGAAGGGTGGTCACTCAGCAGCCTCCTCATCCTCATCAAACTACCTCATCGTCCTCTGAGATCTCCAAGGCTCGCCTCACACCAGAGACAAGCTCGCTAAACATGTCACGAGCATCATAAATCGGGATCTTCCTCTCAACCAAAAGTGCCTCCGCAACATCCAACGTCGGCCCATCAGACTGGCGAAAACGATCTATGAACTCCAAATTCGCATCAATCTCAGCAAGGTCGAGCATGTTGTCTTTCGCTATCCCTCCAATCCTATCAAGCGGTCCGGCTGCCTCGACTCGGCCAGTGCGAGAGCCTCCTCGTCTCTCGCCTCAAGAGCGGACTCTGCGATCTTGGCATCCTTGCTAACCTCGAAGCATCCAACAGCTTACCCCTAAGCACAACAATCTCCTCCTTGTCTTTCGCCCTCAAAGACGCTCTCGACAACTTGCTACTCAACTGTTCCTCCCTCTTCTGCACAGAAGCAATGTCGTCCTCAAGCGCTAGGATCCTCTCAGCAAGCTCGTCGTTGGTCTCTTTGACCTCATGAAGCTCCTCGTCACGAGAGCGAGATTCCTCTTCAAAGCAAAAGGCCTCTGGCTGAGCGGAAAGCTGCATCGAGAAAAGGGCAAGGAGGATCATATTAAAATCAAGAGAGTTTTAAGTAACAATAACAAGCACAAAAAAAAAAAAATCCGAACCTCGAAACATTGGCCTTCGCCACGAAGCCCTCGGCTGGAACCAAGAGCCGGAGGGGCGATACACTATAAGCGAGGAGAAGAACCCGTCTTGCCGCCGGAGGTGCTCCATCGGAGTATCGTCTCGCCTTGCCCTCGGCGTTAGGGCTCTCTTCCCTGATGCTCTCACGACGTCACCAATCTCGTGGGTAAGGTCAAGAGCATGAGAACGACGTCTGCGGAGCAGCAGGAGTCTTGGGCGCTGCGGTCGACGAGGCTCTGTTCTGCGAGCACGTGCTCGCCGGAACCGCAGCGCTCGACGATGCCGCCTTCGCTCTCTCTGCTCGCTGATAGGCGGAAACTCTAGGAGCACCCCGTCCAAGAACCTTCCCCGGAAGATCACGGTGGAAGCGCCTCGGATCCTCTGACGAGTAAAAGACTTTACCCAGTCGCTGTTCTCGGAAGCAAGAACGGCATGGATGGCCGCTGCGTCGCTCCGGCCAACCGTCTGAAATGCTGGCTTCACTGCAAAAAGAAACAATCTGGAAATTATTACACAGAACATGGACGCGATACAAAAAATATTTCTGGAGATGAAATTACCTCTCTTCTTCCAGCTCGTCTTGACAAGGGAGATATGATCCGCCTCAACGGTCCTCTCCGAAATCTCAACGAAGAAGAATCGATCCTCGAAGTGGTCGTCCTTGCTTGGGAACCCGTCGATGAGCGTCTCGAGTCGGAGAAACCAAATACCTAAGCTCCCCAAACGGCCACGAGGCTTGAAATCTAAAAAGCGGGAGAGCTGCTCGGTGCTAATCTCGGCGTTGCACTCCTGCTGAGCACGTAGATACCAATGATATGCCTTAACCCCAGGGGTTGATCTCGAGCAAGGGAGATGTTATTCGCCTCTAGGAAGCGAAGAAGGAAGCGGGTATCGGAAACCACAGCAAGAAGTGCTCAACGAAATTCTCGTACAAAGTGAAGTATCCCGGAGGCGGAGCATCGGCTCGCTGGGTGCAATCGGGAACAACTAGCCTGATCTCATCCGAAATCTCGCACCTCTCCCGCAAAAGCTGCAGCGACTCCTCGTCGTAAAGAGTGGATCCCGGAGAATCCGGACGGGTCTTCTTCTTCTTAACTACCGCAGGTTGATCAACCTCTGCAAAGGTTGCATTACCGCCGTCCTCATCATCGGAAGTAGAAGAAAAATTTGACGACAGGGTGGCGTCAGCTACACTAGCTGAGAGCCCCGGGTCCTCGTCATTAAGGGGGAAGGAGAGTTCAATTCCTCCGTTGCGAACCATCAAGTCTTCGTCCCCACTTCAGCTGGGTGAAGCGACCGCGGGCTCGGTTCCACTCACAGCAGCGACCACGGGCTCGGTGCCACTCGAACCCGTGAGCACGTGCTCGGTCTCGCTCGAGCCCACGAGCTTGCACTAGGCCCCTTTCGAAGCCGCGACCACGAGGTCGGCTCGGATGGATGGCGCGACCGCGGGGACGGATCGGTCACCTGGCGTGACCACGGGTCGGCTTCGGCGGAAGGCCGACCATGAGGTCGGATCGGTCGCGCAGTGCGACCACGGGTCGGCTTGGTCGGTAGCGCGGCGCGGGTTGTCCCGAAGCAATGACGCGATAACGTCCTCGGAAGCGGTTTGCTCCATAACAACAAGTCTATCTACACAAAAGTCAACGAGATGGATCTAGGGTCAAGGATTTTTCAACAATCAATCAAGAGTTCTATTTCTTCTCCAAAAGCATTTAAAATCGAAAAACACAAAGGTGTTCTAAGGTTCAACACAAGGATTGCTCCATCAACCATCAAAGCTTGGAAATCAACAAGCTACCAAGGATTCAAGGATTCTCCTAAGCAATCAACAACACAACATAGAAAACTTTGATTCTCCATGAAAGAAATTCTAGATCTAAGGTCTTGGATTCTAAAAGAAAAGCTATGGAGAATTGGAGAAAAAACTTGTGCAAAGGAAATCCACAAAGGAAACTCACCAAAGAAGAGAGGTGAGAAGAGGCATGCGAGCTCACGATCGGCGGCGAGGCTCTGTTCGGCAAGCAAAGCTCACGGTCGGGCGTGAAAATCCAACAGCGGTGCTAGGAAATAATGGAGAGGAATGAGCAAAACCCTAGCAAGCAAGTGGAGAAGAAAGTAAAAAAAAAAAAAAAAAAAAAAACCCTCATCTCTTTAGCGGTTCCCGGTTCGATCAAAAACGCTTTTTGCCTCCAAAAATCGCCTATTATCGCCCTGGAAACGTCGTTGACACTAGAAATCATGACGCGAGTCTTAAAACCTCCATAAGGAATGCAAGTCTTAAAACCTTCGGAAAATATAAAAATAATAATAATCAAATTCATCATCTTTGCAGAAACACAGAGCTTCAATGAATAAAGAAGTCTTAAAATCTTTAAAAGGCTTACGGAGTCTTAAAACCTCCTGCATAAAGTTATTCTCTACCGCTGCAAGACAGGGTAGGCAAACACCTTGACTTCAAACAGTAGCTGATATCCAATACATCTTTAACTTCGGCCTATTATCTCCAACACTACCGAAATGGGGGCTAACTGTTGGGGTCGGTTTTCACCCGCTCAACATTAACGTTCAAAGACAAGATAATTAAAGAAATGGTCCTCCCGGACTCTCGATGAAGAAGGAGCAACAGCACTGAAGTCTTCCCGCGATCAGAACATGTGGCGATTAAGTCTAGAAAAGCGAGACAATGGACCGGGAAGGAGCCGACCACGTGCTCGGACCGCGTCGGGCCGATCACGTGCTCGGCACCACGAGATGCGACCACGTGCTCGCAGACGGCGACCACGGCTTCGCCGAAGCCAGGCGATCACGGCTTCGCCGAAGCTAGGCGACCACGGCCTCTCCAAGGCTGTTGACCACACTCTCGGTCCAATACAGTCTTCAGCCCAATGACGAGAAGATAGCCCGGTCCAGACACGAAGCCCACATTGATGCAACCGACTCAAGCGAAGCAATTCCGCGAAGACTTAGGAATGTTCAACCGCCTTAGAGATAGTATATATAGTCGATGTAAAAACCCTTGTAAAGGATCCGGAATCACATTCACAATCTTATACTCAAACTTTTACATAACAAAAACTCTTACTCATCTCTTGCGATCTTAGCTAAACCTAGAAATCTCTTCCTCTTCACGAACCCTTACAAATCTAATTGTGTTAGTTCCGACTCCCACATATATGCATTGTTGTTATTAAGTTTTCTGTCTTGATGGTCTATCAATGTCAATCTACTAACCATAAAGATTCTTCTGAAACTTGTTGGTGGTTCTTTATCATAGAGATGACAAATAATAAGCACAATAATTGGTGATACCTACTTATAATAGTGTTGGTTTTGGTTTGTGTGCCGGAGGAGAGAAGAAGCACAACGACTTCTAAAGGATGCTTTCGTCACTTTAGATGGACAATAGAGTTTTGTTTCACTCATTTTGTGTAAATTAGCGTTTAAAACCTTATTTTAGTTGTGACACTAAACCAGTTACTTTGGTATTTAATCAACCGAACACTTTTGTGGCATTCATCGCATGATTTTGATTTAATTACTTGATAGAACACTAAATCTACAAAACATACAATAGTAGAAGAAAAATTTATATGTTTTACCAAATTATATAAGTTCACATTAGTTGACTCATGACTGTAATCCGGTTCACCAAAAACAAAACCAACGTAACATTTTCGTTAATTTGTGTTTCGATCAATGCAATATTGCAATGTACCATGGGATTATTTTTTTCAGAAATTAAATTAATATTTTAAAGTCTAGACCTTCAATCAAAGGAATAAGGCGATCAAGAAGGGATAAAATTTGGTATAGTCCTTATAAAACGGTTTGCGGTCAATTTTCAAAAATACCACTTTTAAAAATCATTTTCATCTTTTGGTTTGATTCCTAAATATTCCTCTCCCACCGGCAATCTCTTGTCATTAGGCCAAGTGTAAGTCTCTTCTCCAGTCATGTTCTCTTGGTGAAGAAAAATGATGGAGGATGGAGATTTTGTATCGATTATTGTGCTATTAACAAGGCTACTATTCATGATAGATATCTGATCCATGTGATATAGGAGTTGTTGGATGAGTTCAATGGTGCTGCAATATTCTTCAAATTGGATTTGAAATCAGGATACCATCATATTTGCATGAAAAACGACGATATTAAGAAGACATCTTTCAAAACACATCAGGGATACTATGAACTCTTGTCAAGCGCTTTGGCTTGACCAATGCTCTTTCAACTTTCTAGTGCATCATGAATGATTTGTTCGAAACCAAATGGATCATGAAGAGGATTACAAAATAATCCTAAACTTAGTTTGTGGCTGGAAGTGAAGTGGCCCCCAATAAGCAAATGTTGTATGAAACATGTAGATAACCATTTTTTTCTTATATATGCCTTGTTTTAAATGATGTTTTCGAACTGCATACTAACATATATAATTTTAAAATTACTTATAATATTTTGTTGATGTTTCTAACAGTGAAGGATCATCGTGTACATAATTTGTTCGGATCTTGAAATCACATGGAATATCTCTCTAGTTACTATTACATTTTAATTGGTAATCTCTTTTTTGGGTTTATATCATTTATATTATTTATCTGTTTTGATAATTTAAAATTTAATAAACTAATTTATTTTTTGAGGGATGAACAACAAAAAATTAGAAATGCTTGGATATTTAGCATAGAAGCTTGATTGACTCTTTAGTATAAAAGCAATTTGCTTAGAAATTGGGATTAGTCTAACTTCCTTTACTATTAAGCATGCATTTTCGTTAATTTTTGTTTCGACTAAACGCCATTTTTAAAAAATGCACTAAAAGATGAATCATTAGATAAATGAGAAGATGAAAAGAAAATCTTGATTGGATTGTCGTTATATAATAATAACTATTAATATATTTTATATGACTGTATAAAATGAATCAATATCATTGGTATAATTCACCGAACCATAAGTATAACATTTTTTGTTCTTTCACAAAACAATATTAGAAATTAGAATAGAATGAATCTGAAAGAAATTAATATGTATACATCGCATTTTGTCAACAAAAGTAATTGTTTTTCCTCTTTTCTAATTGGAGGAAGTAACTAGCCGTTAGATAAACGGATTTCAAATGTCTCCAAGCGCCGCTTGTTTCCTTTCTTTCCAGTTTCCAACGTTCAAAAAAATATTCGATTTTAAATTTTCCTTTTTCTTTTTATTCCCATTAAAGTGCAAAACCGACGTCGTTTTTCTTCCTCAAACGTCGTTTTATAACCTCAGAGACTCATCATCGATCGCTCTATCTCTCATCGGAAGAAGAGAAGAAAGAAGAAACGATCTTTGCTTTGCTTTCTCTCTTTCTTTTCTCCTTCTTCTACTTTTGAATAGTCGTGTGATTCTAGTCTAACCTAATTGAGTGTGTTCGATTTCTGAAAAGAAAATTCGATTTTTTGTTTTTTGGTCTGACGATTAAGAAAGCGAAAGTGATGGCTGCCGTTAATGGGTATCAGGGAAATACTCCGGCTGATCCTCCGGCGTCTAATGGATCAAAACAACCTGCGCCTCCGACTAAGACTGTTGACAGCCAATCTGTTCTCAAAAGGTGTTTTCTTTTTTCTCCATCTTCGACTTCTTCCAATACTCCGTTGGACCCATTCGCTAATTCAATGTAATAGCTTTCGCTTTTTTGTCTCTTGTTTGATAAATTATTGTTTTTTTTTATTCCATTTCACGGTTTGTTAGTATTTGGCTATTACCCATATCTAATTCTTGTAGTCGATGTAACTTCTGGATCCGCATAACGAAGTAGGAGACTTTGCACACAAACTGTTTGTTAGAATGTCTCTGAGAGAACTAAACTTTCAAGATGTTAAGAAAATCTCTAAGAATTCGTTTTGAATCAGATCTTATTACTTCCCTCAACCTTATATTGCTCAAAGCTTCGGTTTTAATCCAGTTTTTTCCTTTACTTCAACGCAGGCTGCAATCTGAATTAATGGGCTTGATGGTAAGTTATCATCTTTCGTCCTCTTGTTATACATTAACAAAATACTGAACCAGTTTTTGTTGTTATGATTGCTCATAAAGTCTTGACTTGGTTGTTTTCAGATGGGAGGTGGTCCTGGAATATCGGCTTTCCCAGAGGAAGACAACATATTCTGCTGGAAAGGGACAATCACAGGAAGCAAAGACACTGTTTTTGAAGGAACTGAGTACAGACTCTCACTCACTTTTTCCAATGATTATCCTTTCAAACCTCCAAAGGTTAAGTTTGAGACATTTTGCTTCCACCCCAATGTTGATATCTATGGCAATATCTGCTTAGACATTCTTCACGTAAAGATTTACTTACCTTCCACTTGTGATCTTATCTCATATGCTACACAAAATCAGAAGAGAAGTACCAAACTTAATCCTTTTCCACATTTTCTTATTCCCAGGATAAATGGTCATCTGCTTACGATGTGAGGACAATATTACTGTCGATCCAGAGCCTTCTGGGAGGTAAATCTATTGCGCAATAACCTTTGGTTTCTTGTTAGTTCTCTTTGTTTTGTTTTTCCAATATCTGAGTGTGTGCTTTTACGTCTTTGCGTTGTTCAGAACCAAACATCAGCTCACCATTGAACACTCAAGCAGCTCAGCTTTGGAGTAACCAAGAAGGTAAACAAACAGATGATTGAACAGTCATCATAAATCAAACTTCTTTGGAGTTCCTCAATTATGAGTTTCTTACGTCTCTGTTGTTTTTCTGAGCAGAGTATAGGAAGATGGTTGAGAAGCTCTACAAGCCTCCCAGTGCATGATTTCTCTTCAAAGCTTTTCTGATTCTTAAAGCATGATTCCTGCAAGCTGTTATGATTCATAAATCTCCATTGCCTTTAATGATGAATGAATTTGTGTCATTCATTTGCTTTTATTCTTTGTTTTTGAACATCAGCAGTTCTACCTGTAACTTTACCTTGAGTTTTGACTTGAGCCAAATAATGATAGTGAGTGAGTTTTTCAGAGATTATTCAGAAAGAAGAGAGAGTTTTATAATCGCCAACTTTTATTGTTGAAATGAGAAATGAAAGGGACGCTTGATTGAAAGCTTTCACTGTTCCAACGAAATTAAGAAAGGCCACGAACTTTTCCAGTGACAGTGTCAATATCAATCTCGTAGAAACAAGGTCGTGTAGGAAGTCCAGGCATTGTACTCATTGTACCAACCAATGGATAGATAAAACCAGCTCCAATGCTTCCTCTTACATCTCTTATCGGCAACACAAACCCTGTAGGTGCTCCTTTCTTTGATGCATCATGCGAGAATGAGTATTGTGTTTTCGACATGCATATTGGAAGATTCGAGAAACCTTGTTGAGTGTACATCTCAATCTGTTTCTCAGCCTGCATTGCCATATCACAGAAGAAGAAAGAGATTTTATAAAGAGGTTTCTTTTAACAAACTATGCATCAAAGAATGAAGAAGTTGGTTTAGGAATCAATCACCTGGTCTGAGTATTCAACACCACTGGCTCCATAGGACTTAGCTATGGCCTCAATTTTGTCTTTTATGCCAATGTCCAATGGGTAGAGAAACCTAAGTGGCTCTGTAATGTTCTGACAAGCTTTTTCAACCGCTATACCAAGATCCACCTACAACATTTACAGAGAATTCATCTTTTCAATATACTGAGATTGCAGATTAAAGTGTTAGCTCCAGAAGAGATAAGATTACCGCTCCTTTGCCACCATGAGCATGGTGGGAACAATTCACAGCATCAAAAGCACCGGCATCCATCGAAAATTTCCTAACTGCATTTAGTTCTGCTTCGGTATCCGTTGAGAACATATTCACAGCAACAATCACATTCACACCATACGCCTTTGTGTTTGAGATGTGCTTCGCTAGATTCACACATCCAGCTTCAACCAAGGAAACATTCTCGCTTACATACGCACGATCAAGAGGCCTCCCGGCAACAACATCAGGTCCACCACCATGCATTTTCAAGGCCCTAACAGTCGCCACAACAATGGCACACTGAGGGGTTAGCCCACTGTAACGGCACTTAATATTCATGAACTTCTCTGTTCCAATATCAGAACCAAAACCCGCTTCTGTTACCACGAATCCGCCAGGTCCCACTAGCTTCAAAGCGATTTTATCAGCAACGATAGAGGAATTTCCATGAGCTATGTTCGCAAAAGGACCAGCATGAACTAGGACAGGTGTTCCTTCAAGTGTCTGCATGAGTGTTGGGTGAATAGCGTCTTTCATTAGGACAGTCAAGGCTCCTCCAACACCGAGATCATCTGCTGTTATAGGATCCCCGGCCTTACTGTTACCAATCACCATTTTACCAAGTCTCTCTCTCATATCACCAAGAGAAGTTGTCAAAGCCAAAACAGCCATAATCTCACTAGCAACAGAAATGTCAAAACCAGTTTCTCTAGTCATCCCTTTTTCTTCAGGTCCCTGACCAATAGTAATCTTCCTCAAGAACCGATCATTAACATCCATCACTCTTCTCCAAGTGATAGAAGCAGGATCAATATCAAGCCTAGCAAATTTCTTAATCTCCTCTGGAGTAAGCTCCTCAGGACTATTCTTGGAGATCCCAAGCTTTGTCAATCGCCTAAACATAATGTCACTGAAACTACGTTTCCCTTCTTTATTCACAGGGCACAACCTATTAAAAAGAGCCTTGTCGGATTGAGAAGACTCATGGAAAATCCGAGTGTCGATTGCAGCAGCTAACAGATTGTTGGAAGCGGTTATGGCATGAATATCTCCAGTGAGATGAAGATTGAACTCATCCATAGGAATCACCTGACTATATCCACCACCCGCTGCACCTCCTTTGATACCAAAGGTTGGTCCTTGTGATGGTTGGCGAAGACAAGTAACAACCTAAGCAACAACACTTGATAAATCAATACAGAAAGAGAAGTATTATACAAAAGCTAACAAGTGAAAGCAAGAGAGACAGATGTAAAACCTTCTTATCAAGGTAAGCACCTAAAGCTTGGCAAAGTCCTACAGTGGTAGTACTCTTGCCTTCTCCAAGTGGAGTTGGAGTAATCCCTCCAACAACAACATAGTAACCATCTTCTTGTCCTTGGAGCTCATCAAACGCAGACAACAAAACCTAAATTAACAGATCAAAACTTCAGATAACGTAACCCACTAAAGAGAAAGAATCACAAGTTAAAAACTTTGAGCTTACGTAACCTACTCAACCTCAAAAAAACTCAAATTTATTAGGGATCTCTTGAAATTGATGTTTTGAACAAAAACATAATCGAAACCAATTCAAACAAACAAAATCATACAGCCAAAACAGAGTTCTCACGGATCATTGTTCAATCAAATCTCAAAACGAGAACAAATCAGAGACAGGAAGATTGATATTTTCCAAAATACCTTGGCTTTATATTTTCCATAGAGATCGTAGTGAAGTGGGCTAAGGTTGAGATCTTTGGCAATCTCGGCGATGTGTAAAGGCTCGACGGAATTAGCGATATCAATATCGGCGGGAACTGGAGAAACGACCTGAAGCTTTCTTGATGAGCTCATCGCTCTCTACACTGAAAAGAGCAAATATTTCGTTTTGGTGTATATTGGATTTGGTTTCAGTCTGATCTTGCGCTGAAGGATGTTAATAATACAGAAGAGGACGATGATGTTTTTTTTTTTTTTTGGTCTTGTTCCTCATTTTGACCTTTTAATAATTCAAAACATATAATAATTGAAGGCATGAAAATGACGGTTACGCCCTTACTCTTTAAGTGGCTAAGGCTAAGCGCAGCCACTATAGAAAGGTCAACAATTGTTGATTATTGTTATTTTTTGGGTCAGTTTAATCACTATTGGTTTATTTGTAACTGCAGCCTCTAATTTTTAATATATATATATATATATATATATTGATGCATAAAGCACCAATTTTAATGGAAGGTTTAGGTCATAACCAAACCTTGTGAACATACTAGTTGTAATTTAGAGCAGAAGGAGTTTGTTTAATGATATCCCAAAGATCCATACCAACTTTCATTCTCTTTTTACAATGTTATATAAGCATTTCTAATATTAGTGTAATCTAGTTTTAGAACTTCATGTAATGTCATCCTTAATTAGTGTTATTGTTTTTGCTTCAATATATAGGACTTGATATTGGATCTAATGAACATGATCCTTTGACAATTTAACGCCCATCCTTTTGATGTAGACACCATAATATTCCAAAATTTTGGTGGAAGATCCATGTTACGTTTTAGTAGAGCTTGTTCATATGTTTTAGGACGAGCAGATTCTAGATGGTTTGCATGGTGTAATCTTCATTTAATTTATTTGCATGTTTCAATAGCTTGTGGTTCAAGATTGCTTTGCTAATCATCTACCTTGTATTTGAGATAAGTTTCTAGAGTTTAGAGAAATGAACCTTTACTGAGTATAATTGCACACTTGTGATATGCTAGATTGCTTGCTGTCATGAATCATGGTCATAGACCTTGAGGCTTGAGCCCCATGTGCATATTCTCTGGTATAAGTCCATTATCCCAAAATGGGTTTACGGGTTTAGCATATCGAGGCAAAGATGATCAAACTCGTTTAAAAACTGATGCCGTATTAAGTCCACTATCACAAAATGGGTTTACGTATTTAGCATATTGAGGCATAGATGATCAAACTACGTCCTTTAAACAAAATAAAAGTGTATAGCTTATACGAATTATTTTTAATCTTTGGTTAGTAAACCGCAATAACCAATAAAATATTTAATAAAGTTATTTGAACATCATTCTTTTGGAAAAAATGCTACAAAGTAAAGATAGAAAAGCTAAGATTCTTTTCTTCTTTCTTTAATAAGCTTAACAAGCCATTTTCTTTGTAGTTTTGGACACTAGAAAGATATTGACATTCCATTTATCATCACCACTTTTACATTGTGTAAATCCTTTTCTTAACAAAACCAATACCTATTTTCCAATATTGATAATAAGATACAAAGAATATAGAAAACCTTCCTAAACATTTACACAAAAGCTATATATATGCGTCTATATATAACCATAAATAATTAACAACAAACGAATATTGAATAATAATATATATACACACGCACACATAGACGCACATAATCAATAATTATATAAACATTAATAATACCAACGACGATGATCATTGATTGATTCATGACTGCAACGAAGCAACGAGAAGAGCAGAGCCAATGCTAGAACCATCTTCCATGGCTTTAACGACGACGTATTGACTCACTTCTTCTCCCAAAATCTCAACGAGAGCTTCTTCCATGTATTCTCTAAACATGTTGTAATTCATGTACAAACCTCCTTCTACTGCAACAACTGTTCTTTTCTGCATTTGGATTTCGTTTCTGCTTCTCCCGCTCGTGATTCCTCCGCTTCCATCTCTACCTATCTTCTTCAAGATTCCTGCTATTCCTGCTGCTGCTAGCCTTCCTGCTCTTCTTGTCACCACGTCGCATATTTTCACCACTACTTTTCTCACCTTCAATGGTACATCTGATACCTGTTTTTGTTCACATTCAAAACAAGTTCCATAACATTTTCAATCTTCATGTTCCATAATAAGTAGTGAGCTTTTAGCATTTAACTTACCCCTAAGTCTTTCAAAATTCTTGCTACTTCTTCTAAGTCAGGTGTGTCATCTTCATGCATTGCTGAGACTGAATTTGTTCTGAGAGATTTGAAGTAGACACCGTAAGTTTTTTTGTTTCAATAAAACAGAAAAAAAAAACACAATGCTAATTTAGATATTTGATGCAGTGTGAATTAAAATCAAGTATCAGATTAGACAACAATCAAATTTGTAGCAAGAGATAAAGAAGATATGTACCTTAGAACGTAAGGCTCAGATAACACGG
Source organism: Cardamine occulta (assembly GCA_028015245.1). Taxonomy (NCBI): domain Eukaryota; kingdom Viridiplantae; phylum Streptophyta; class Magnoliopsida; order Brassicales; family Brassicaceae; genus Cardamine; species Cardamine occulta. Next base: position 9,612,933 of record CM051362.1, read on the forward strand.
ATGACGTAGATCCAAAGATATCGGACCCTTGTGACATGCGAAGAATTACTCTACGAACAATGTCACCCAGATACAGTCCTGATATCATCTTCTCAAATCCCTATATAAGAAAAGATCCTTATTGAACATCTGATAATATAATTCATGATGCAATACCAAACAGGAAAAAGGAGGAAGTTAGGCAAAGATTACCATATCGTTTGAATTTGAACTCTCCGCATCCAACTCAATGTCATAAGAAGTTCTAGGTAGATGAGAGGACCAAAAATTTCCCCACTCCATATTGACTACCTGAAAAATAGGAAAGAATTAATCTTTTACATTTATTTCTCTGGGATCTAATGCTGGTTTCTCAAATTAGACCATGAAATGATTCTTAGTACCATGCTTCCGGAAGTTGTAAGCAGACCCTGACACTTGATTATGGCGTCGGTTCGTTCCAAGTAACATGCATTACTACCTGTTCCAAATATGACTGCAATAACCGTGTCTGGATCATGATTATATCCTAGTGACAGGGCTCCAACAGTATCATTCACCTGTTCATACGAGGAAACTGAATCAGAATCAAGCAACATTTCATGAGATCTTCTAGACTTCAGCTAAGGCGTATGTTGTGCCAGAATTTTGCCAAGGAAATAATTCTGTTGCAAGTGACAAAGCACTTACAAGAGCTGCAACATGCATATCTAGGCCTCTTCTGTTCAACGATCCTTGCAGACATTCAGCAATGTCTTTCCCAACCTAAAATAATAAAAATTGCATGTTATTTGATTAGATAACTTTGACTTTGTTGGCACAAAATCATAACACAGCTAATGGTTAAGCTCCAGGTCATCCACTCCTGCTAACCCAACAGTGCTCTCACGATAGCAGATAGTGTTTTGAAAGTAGAAAGAGTAGTTCTATCAAGTTAGTATGAGTTGAAAGGAAATAATGCAACCTTCAGACTATTCTTTAAAAGTAACAAAGAATATCTGAAAGACAAGCCATGGTTGCTGAAAATATAAGAAGTAATGTAAGTATCAATGTATCATTATACTAACCATTTCACTAATCTTAAAACCTTTGGTCCATTTGATTAGTACTCCTGAAGAAATAGAAGTATGCTTGACAGGGAATGAAAACGTAAATGCAAGTTCCCTTCTAACACCTTGTGAATCTGACTCATTTCCTTCTTTTTCAACAAACCTTTCCAAGGAAAACGCGAGAAAGTTGAAAAGAACCTACAATCATGTGAAATTAAGCAGTTAGCATTATATATAATAATTAAGTAGCGACAGGTAAGAAAGAAAAGAAAAAATAGTGACCTCGCTGGTGCTATTCATCAAATGTGAAGGTATTGGGTGTCGTTCAACATCTTGAACATCAAGATATGACCTTTGACCACCAAGATGAACCCTTAAAATCCTAAAATAAGTGCCTCCAAGGTGAAGAGCATAAAAAGTTCCTTTCTCCGTCCTGAAATAAAAAGTAGTCAGTGCAAATCCTACACAGAACTGCAATGATTAGATGTAAATATTTGAACAAACAGTACATTATGCATCTCCCGAATTAAAAGGAGAATCCAATGGCTACAATATGAAGAAACCAGTACATTTATCCTTGAACAGTAGCAATACAGTGGATAGGAACAAGATACCAAAGTAAAGGTAAGAGATAAGAGAGAGGAGAACTCTTTCAAACTTTTACCGTATTATGTAAATTCCACATTTAAAAAAAAAATAAGAGAACAGAATCAAAGGATCTATACTAGTAAAATGGTACCCACTGACACTTCTTTCATTCCTTGGCTCCTACTAAAGCTCAAAGTCTAGACCTTTAGAGCTACCAGGACCAGGAAAGATCGCATTTTAAAAGCAGGAGATTGTAATTTATGAACCAAGCAACACAACATTTAGCAAACAAAGAGAATAATCAAGGAACTGGATCATGCAATGTGAAGAAGGATCATCTTCACACACTACTCAATCAATGTTAACAAATCCAAAAACAGAAATCCCTAAATTTAAAGAAGAAATATTTACCCATTTGGCAAACCATCAACAAATGTGAGTAGCATTTTAAGCTTAGAACCACCTTCAGAAGCTAATCCAGCGTGCATCTCCACCGCCATAGCATCCACCACTTGTCTCAACCTTCCCACTGGAGTATCACAAGCATCTTCAAACTCTTTCAAAATCCCAACCACAGTCCTCCATTTCCTCCTACTCCTCATTCTCCTTCCAACCATAACCGCAGCAACCGAACAAGCCGCAACAACCGCCGCCGCCGCAAAAACAACTGCCACCTTCCCCATCACAACACCACCACCAAAAAACAGAACCAACCAAAAAAAAAAACAATTTTTCAAACCTACGGCGGCGCAGCTTCTTATACTCTCCTCTAATAAAAGAGTTCACGGTAAAGAAACGAACAGCGAATAACGCCGATGAGAAAACCCCAAACGAATCTGTTTCATCATCATCATCATCATCAACCAACTACTTCTACTTTTGTCCTTTGGACTTCTATTTTTTTTTTTTTTGCCTTTTTACGCCGCCTTACTTGCTTAGCTGTCACTCTTCTCTACCTGTAAACTAACTGCCTCGATTCGATGTTGTTCTCCGGCGAGGTTGAAAACGATTTAAACTCGAGTTTCTTACCGGCGGTGAAGTGACGATTTTTATATATGGAGAAAGAAAGAGAAGATTTTTGGATTTCGGCAGAGACAAAAGTGGAAGGAGAGAGAAGAGGCTAGAAAGCGAAGTGATGAATTTATATATATATATATATATGTATATATATATATACATGTCTAAATATTTATCGAGTTATTTACATTATACCCTCTCGTCTTTTTTAGATGTCGACGGTTTCGGTTTTTTCTTTTTTTTTCTTTAACTTTTTTTTAGATAACAATTTTTTTTTTCATTTAATTACTCAATTTTAAAATATTCAATTTTTAATAATTTATGAAATTTTGGAGATTTTTTTTCTTGAAATTAAATACCATTTAGTTAATTTTTGGTTATTTTAATTCCTTAAAACTAAATATAAGAATTTTTTTAATATTTCACAAAAAAACATAAGAGTTTTTTTAAATATTTCAAAAAAAAAAAAGTAAAACTGAAGTTTAATTAATAATGCCAAAAAACAAAAGAAGTTTTGTCAATAATGGATTTCACTCTAAGCAGGTGTATTGGAGTGGATATTTATAGAAATTTGAGTTTTAATGAGTTTTGAGATGATTTGGTGAAATATTGGTGAATTATAAATTATATTATTAAATTATCTGAAATATCATCTAAAACCATGTGATTTTGGTATTTGTATTTTTAACTAAGAAATCTCTTCAAATCTCATCTGAAACTTTTAAATCAAATTTTAATAATGTTTTAATAATACTAAATTTAAGTGTATAATTTAAAATCATTAATCCAAAGACACTCAATTTTAAAAAATATTTTAAAATTAATATTTCAATGACACATCATTTATTATTTAAACTGAAATCTTTCTAAATAGTCACTTCAATTCACGCCCTAAATATTAACGATGTTCTATTTTTGTATGATGATCACCGAAAGTGAATAAAACTATAATACGACCGCTAAGAAAAACCATGTTGATTGCCATTTTTACCCTTTTATTTCCTTAATATTTACCGTCGTGTCCAGTCTTCTCCTTTTTACTTTAAGGTGAGTTACAAATAAGGGATTAACCAAACGTAACTACTTACAATTAAATTTCCATCATAACATCATTTTTAAAATAAAATAGTAAAGTAAAAGAGTAATGCCCCGTTTGACCTTTGACCAGTCGATTTATTAAGACTCTCCTTTGAATATAATTCAACGGCGTGCTCTTTTTGCCGTTGGGAATCTCTCTCATGAGCAAATATTATAATTTGAAAAATTTGAACCATCGAATAATTAATTAGCAAATTATAAACGGTTCATCAGGAAATTTAATGATAATGACTCGTGGCTAAATCTAGTCCAATAAGCCCTATGCAAGTATGCATAGGGGTTGAATTGTAAATTTAACCTTTTTCTCCTTTTTGTAGCATGCCCTACATTAGCCAACTTGGCAATATTATGTGATTTCCTCGCATTGGAATTATTATTTTCTGCCAGCCATTATTGCAGTTTTGTTATTTATTTAAATTAGTTGTTGTTTTTTGGTTTTAATGTTAGAAAATTATTTCACATAACAACATAGTAAATTAAGCTGTTAGGGTTGGAATTTGAAGTATACAAACCGTCAGAACAATTTTACGTAAATAAAATGTTTTTTTAATAAATGATACGAAAATTTTCAATTTTAAAACAAAGTTTGAAATAATGTAGGATTTTTTTAATGCAAAATTGTGCAGAAGTAAAAAGTCTGTAAAATATGTGCAAGTATTAAATAGTATCGAATGTCCTTTTGGTTTTTGGTGTATGAATGTGGCGAACAGCCGCATAAAAGCTGGCAATTTCAAATTTTACATTATAGTTTTTTTTTTTTTATCAATTTTGTAATTTTTAGGAAAAATGTTTTCTTGTTGGGAAATTAAAGTATCTACAATGGTGAGGGACAAACAGCGTCAGAGCCCATGAAAACGCACGTTGCGATTAAGGAACACAAAAAAAAAAAAGGAAGATGAAAAAAAAATCGCTCTTCCCCAGTTTGACAGCTCAATGCCACTCAACAGTAGGACCTACAGGTTTATTTATATTTACCATTTTGACCCTATTCGGGGTCTACTTCGCCTTCTCTAACCCTAGAGGTTCTCCGCGTTTCAATCTCGGATTGTGGTCACGTGATATGACACGTCAGCTGCTTACCTTCGCTGACGCAACGCTTTCCGCCAGAGGCTTTTTTTTGTTTTCATTTAATTTAATTTCGCATTTAAGTTTATGCTATTGCATTTTTTTTTTAGACCCAAGCGGTTTTAAAGCCCACTTAATTACTTACTGGGCTGGAAAAAGCCCAAATACTTTAGTCGCTCGGAAGTTATTTCTCCCGTTAAAATTCTGCCACGTCATCGCCTAAGATAAAACTGGTAACGAGATGAGGTGAGTGAGGGAGGGAGAGGGAAAGAACAAAAGAGAGAATGGCTCAAGCTCTGCTGCTGCAACCGTACAGAGCGACGCTACGAGCATCTTCATCTAACGAAACGCAATACGACGGCGTTCCGGAGGTTAAGCTCTCGGATCCTACCCGGAATTACCGGGTATTGGTTTTGGGTGGAACGGGTCGGGTCGGCGGGTCTACTGCTATTGCTCTCTCTAAGCTATGTCCCAAGCTAAGGATCGTCGTCGGTGGACGGAACAGGTTTGCTAGGTTTCTATTTGAATTTTCGAGGAAATGTCGAACAAGTTGAAATTGATATTCATTGATATATCTATTTCTCTGAGTTGTGCGTAGAGATAAAGGTGAAGCAATGGTGGCTCAGCTGGGAGAGAATTCTGAGTTTGCTCAAGTAGATATCAATGACACTAAGATGCTTGAGACAAATTTAAAAGGTTTGTTTCACTTGACCAAAGAGACTATCAATGTCAAAAATTGGGCGTATATGTTTGAATTGGAAGTGATTTTGGGGTTGAATTGACATTGCTGATGAATTTTGTTTGTTTTGGCTTTTGAAGTTTATTTTTGCTTGAATAATCACTGTGTAAGTGTGTCAATACAGACGTTGATCTTGTAGTCCATGCCGCTGGACCTTTCCAGCAAGCACCACGATGCACTGTTCTTGAAGCTGCCATAAAGACCAAGGTGAGGATAAGGTAAAAAAAGATTTTGTGTCACCAAACCTTACATTGTATGAATGGATGAGCACTCCTCCTGTGCTTAGTTTGAGTCTTACAGAGATTCTTTTTGTGCTTCATATCTGAAACAGACTGCATATATCGATGTTTGTGATGACACAAGTTATGCTTTCCGCGCAAAATCTCTTGAGGCTGAGGCAATTGCTGCGAATATCCCGGCGTTAACAACAGCTGGAATATATCCAGGAGTTAGCAATGGTGTTATATCTGAACACAAGTCGTCCCTCTTGCTTTTATGATTGAGATTTTTCCATTCTTGGAGTAATTTAACAACATGTTTAACTTTCTCTTAGTGATGGCGGCAGAAATGGTCGATGCAGCAAGAAGCGAAGACAAAGGGAAGCCAGAGAAATTGAGGTAACTAATCTGGAAGAACTTTCTTAGATGTTTACTATCATTAGTGAAACTACAGTTTTCAATTTGCAACAGTATTGAATCATACTTTTTATTGTCTCGCAATGTGATATCAGGTTCTCCTATTACACAGCAGGCACTGGTGGTGCAGGTCCTACAATATTAGCGACGAGTTTTCTACTTCTTGGTGAGGAAGTTACTGCATATAAACAAGGCAAGTGTTATTAGACCAAAATCTTAGAAATTAAAATATATCTCTCATTCAGAAATTTTCTCAGCCTTGTATTGTGGAACTTGAACAGGAGAGAAGGTGAAACTAAGACCCTACAGTGGAATGATAAACGTGGATTTCGGAAAAGGAATCCGTAAAAGAGACGTTTATCTTTTGTAAGTTGATCCTTCCCTATCAAAAGCTCCATTGACATCCCGGAAATGTTTTGCTTAGCACAGTGGTTGTTTTCAGGAATTTGCCAGAAGTTAGATCAACTCATGAATTTCTAGGAGTACCAACTGTTAGTGCTCGATTTGGCACAGCTCCTTTCATCTGGAACTGGGGAATGGAGATCATGACGAAACTCATACCATCGGTATTATGCTCAGACCTTACCTGTATCAGTGATCCTACGATCAATTATGTCTTCTTGTTATCAAATTGCGATTCTTGTCTTGCACAATGCAGGAAGTCCTTAGAGACAGAACCAAAGTCCAACAAATGGTAGAGCTGTTCGACCCTGTCGTTAGAGCAATGGATGGCTTTGCTGGAGAGCGTGTTTCAATGAGGGTAAGTGAAAAAACAGAGAATTGCAGAATAATATATAGTAGTTATTTCGGTGTTACTTATCTTAAACTCTTTGGGAAGGTTGATTTGGAGTGCTCGGATGGACGGAGCACAGTTGGGTTATTTAGTCATAAAAAACTATCTGTGTGAGTCTCCCTAACATTCGTATATGTGCATATATATATATACATAATAAGGCTATGTATGAGAATTGAAATATCTTTGGGTTTACAGATCCGTTGGAGTTTCAACTGCGGCTTTTGTTCTAGCAATGCTTGAAGGAAGCACACAACCAGGGGTTTGGTTTCCAGAAGAGGTATAATCTCTAAATTTCCCAAGAAGATCTTAAGTTTTTGTTGTTGTTTACAATGAAAGAATAATGTTGAAATTTTGCTCTACAGCCTCAAGGGATCGCAGTTGAGGCAAGGGAGATTCTTCTCAAACGTGCATCACAAGGAACATTCAATTTCATACTTAACAAGTGAGCCAAAATTTTTTTTCCCAGACATCGATTTTCTATCTCCTCTGTTTTCGTTTAATAATGTGTATTTTCTTGGGTTTCTTCTGTTTTAAAGGCCACCCTGGATGGTTGATACTGACCCAAAGGAGGTGGTTTTAGGGATATACGTATGAATTCGATCGAGGAAGAAGAAACATAGATGATCATTGACACTTTACTTTGTAAACCAATTTGTTTCTGATGTGTATACTCGTACAGATAAACATTTTCATCATATATATATATAAACAAAACAAAAACACCCTTTGAAAACCACTTTAAGGTGTTATTTATGCCGTTTAAATTCTGCCACGTCATGGCGACCTAACGAGATGAGGTGATTGAGGGAGAGGGAAAGACCAAAAGAGAGAATGGCTCAAGCTATGCTGCAGCAACCGTACAGAGCGACGCTACGAGCATCTTCATCTAACGAAACGCAATACAACGGCGTTCCGGAGGTTAAGCTTTCGGATCCTACCTGGAACTACCGGGTATTGGTGTTGGGTGGAACGGGTCTGGTCGGCGGGTCTACTGCTATTGCTCTCTCTAAGCTATGTCCCAAGCTAAGGATCATCGTCGGTGGACGGAACAGGTTTGCCAGAAATGTTTAACAAGTTTTCTAGGGGTTTCTGTTTGATCAAGTTGAAATTCATTGAGGTTTCTATTTCTCTGAGCTGTGCAACCGTTAGAGATAAAGGTGAAGCGATGGTGGCTAAGCTAGGAGAGAACTCTGAGTTTGCTCAAGTAGATATCAATGACAATACGATGCTTGAGACAAGTTTAAGAGGTTTGTTTCACTTGACCAAAGATATATCAATGTCACAAATTGGGTGTATATGTTTGAATTGGAAGTGATTTTGGGATTGAATGGACGTTGCTGATGAATTTAGACGATTTCAGGGTTTATCTAGAATTTGTGTTTGTTTTGGGTTTTTGAAGTTTATTCTTGCTTGAATAATTCACTGTCAAGTGTGTGAATACAGAGGTTGATCTTGTAGTCCATGCTGCTGGACCTTTCCAGCAAGCACCTCGATGCACTGTTCTTGAAGCAGCCATAAAGACCAAGGTGAGGATAAGGTAAAAAAACATTTTCTGTTTCACCAAACCTTACATTGTATCCTCCTGTGCTTAGTTTTACTCTTACAGAGATTCTTTTTGTGGTTCTAATTTGAAACAGACTGCATATGTCGATGTTTGTGATGACACAAGTTATGCTTTCCGTGCAAAATCTCTTGAGGCTGAGGCAATTGCTGCGAATATCCCGGCGTTAACAACAGCTGGAATATATCCAGGAGTTAGCAATGGTGTTTAACTCTGAACACAAGTCGTCCCTCTTGCTTTTATGCTTGAGAGACAAAGCACTCTCCGAGGGCATGGAATGCTACTTGAATAGCAGAAAGAAAAAATGTTGTTTCATTGTCTGAACAACATTTTTAAATTTCTTGTAGTGATGGCGGCAGAAATGGTCGCCGCAGCAAGAAGCGAAGACAAAGGGAAGCCAGAGAAATTGAGGTAATGGAAAGAACTTTTATTAAAGCATATATTTCTTTAAGAAATTTTCTCAGCCTTGTATTGTGGGACCTTATTAGGAGAGAAGGTGAAACTAAGACCCTTTAGTGGAATGATAAACGTGGATTTTGGTAAAGGCATCCGAAAAAGAGACGTTTATCTTTTGTAAGTCACTGACTCCACCATTTCAAAAGCTCCATTGACATCCCGGAAAGTTTTTGCTTAGAACAATGTTTGTTTTCAGGAATTTGCCAGAAGTTAGTTCAGCTCATGAAGTTGTAGGAGTACCAACTGTTAGTGCTCGATTTAGCACAGCTCCTTTCTTCTGGAACTGGGTAATGGATATCAGACGAAACTCATACCATCGGTAACATGCTGAGACCTTACCTGAATCAATGGTTACATGATCAATTATTTTCTTGTTATCAAATTGCAATGTTTGTCTTGCATGATGCAGGAGGTCCTTAGAGACAGAACCAAAGTCCAACAAATGGTAGAGTGGTTAGATCCTGCTGTTAGAGCAATGGATGGCTTTGTTGGAGAGAGTGTCTCAATAAGGGTAAGTGAAAAGACAGAAAATTTCAGAATAAATATACAGTTCGATGACTTCTTGTTACTTATATTAAACTCTTTGGAAAGGTTGATTTGGAGTGCTTGGATGGACGGAGCACAGTTGGGTTATTTAGTCATGAAAAGCTATCTGTGTGAGTCTCCCTAACATTCTTATATTTGCATATATACATATACATAAGGCTATGTATGAGAACCGAAGTATCTTTGGGTTTACAGATCCGTCGGAGTTTCAACTGCTGCTTTTGTTCTAGCAATGCTTGAAGGGAAGCACACAACCAGGTGTTTGGTTTCCAGAAGAAGTCTCTATCTAGATTTCCCAAGACGATTTCAATGTTTTTTATTGTTTACAATGAAGAATAATGTTGAAAATTTGTTCTACAGCCTCAAGGGATCGCAGTTGAGGCAAGGGAGATTTTTCTCAAACGTGCATCACAAGGAGCGTCCAATTTCTTACTGAATAAGTGAGCCAATTTGTTATTTTTGTTTTGTTTATCCAGATTCTTTATCTCCTCTGTTTTCGTTTAGTAATGTGTATTTTCTTGGATTTCTTCTGTTTTAAAGGCCACCCTGGATGGTTGAAACTGACCCGAAGAGGTGGTTTTAGGTCACCCTGGATGGTTGAAACTGACCCGAAGAGGTGGTTTCTTGGATTTCTTCTGTTTTAAAGGCCACCCTGGATGGTTGAAACTGACCCTGGATGGTTGAAACTTATGAATTCGATCCAGGAAGAAGAAACATAGATGATCGTTGATACTATACTGTATAAACCAATTTGTTTCTGATGTGTATATATACTCGTACAGATAAACATTTCCATCAGATATATATAATATATGTGAAAGAAACAAACACCCTTCGACTACCACTTGGGGATGACATTCGTTTGTTGAAACAACCATATAAATTAATGAAGAATATATAATTTACAGGTGAAATGAAGAGTAAAGGTCCAGCAAGCTCTTTCCTCATACTATATGTTCAATAGAGTCCCAACATTCTTAGTTCCATCACATGACTCTGGTCAAGCGCAGGAACATTTTTGCAGTCGCGGTCTTCCACTATATATTCCTGATGTGAATGACACAAAATAGTGTTGTAGCCAGAAAAACTGATAATCATATATCAAAGAACAGAAATAGCTGCAAGAAGGCTAACCTTTGTGAGTTCTTGTTTGGCAAGAACATGGTAATGCCGCTCATTAATCCTTTGACCACATATTATGGCAATGAAGAACCCATAAAGCAGTCCTACCAAGATAATCACCAAAACTGCAACATGAAACCAACCATCATGTTCATCATACTCTCATTCTCAATGGATTGTAACCAATAGCACAAATATGGTTTCATCCTAGTGATCAGAGAAAGAAAAAAACATATAGAAAGTAAAAATATCGTTACCAGCCAATGTGTAGAACCCATACGGATGTTCCTCATAACCAAACATTTCTCGTAGTTCTTCACCATAGAACTTGTAAACTAGTAACCCCAAGAATGCTACAACCTGTTGATACAAGAAGCCTTTGTTCATTAATATAACGCATTCACTAGGCATCACATGTATCATACAAAGAATCTCGTGTTTCAGTTTTCTAATGCAACAACAAACAACGGATTTGATCATAAACTGGTATGGCAACTAAAACTATGGATAAGGTCATGTACCATCTGGACAGCGATGAAGATGAATGCATGATCTCTAGCAACCAGGAGCTGAAATCTCAATCTCAACCACCATCTATCAGGAGGCACATTGGCTCGAAGTTTGAAGTTGGCTCTACACTCTGTACAATGCGAAAATGCAAAACCTTCCTGAAACATATTTGCACACGCAAAGGAGAAAAAAAAAAGCAGTTTCAGCTCACACAAATCATAGAAACAAAAAAAAAAAACACTTCATAAGCTAAGTAAAACCATTGTTACCTTTGTGGAGCGCCAATTATCAAGGCAAGATCTGTGAACGTGCTTCTGAGTACCTTTACAATTGCACGGAGCAATCAGATCTTCTCCTGCAATCAAATAGAACAAAACAAAGTCGTCTAATTTCTCTATAGCAATCTTAACTCGATTGCGATTTAAAAAAAGGCTTAATTTTTATACCTCCAACATCAAGGCAAATTCGACATTGAGGTTGATCTCCAGAAACGAGAAGTGTAGTCTCGTCATCATCATCATCACTCTCAGCTATTTCTGAAACTAGTCTTTCCTCCACAACACGATCACCTCTTTCCGCTGCTACGATTTCGTTGGAAGATGAAGATTCATCGAATAAAATATGTTCCTTCCTCTCATCATCATCATTAGGCACTAATTGCATCTCTTGAACATACTATAAAAGATCTGGAAATGAAAAAACCTGTGAAAAAACGCGGGAGAAAAATCATCAGAAAAAAAAAACAATCGATCTAGGGTTTCGCTGGGAATTAACCAAAAAAAAAAAGAAACATTGAAAAATATGCTTACACTAAATTCAACAAATTCTCGTGGATTTTGAACCAAGCAAAGCATTGCTTGTAGTTCGCTCAGAGTTTAGCGAGTAAGAAATTGATAAAACTATGAATGGCTACAAATTGGAGATTGAATTCGTTTGTCTCGATTCATCACTATGTGTTGAATACAGAGACGAAGAGAAGCAAAAGAGAGATTGGGATCAAAAACGATGGCAAAGAAAAGTCTGAGGGTAAAAGTGGAATTTTAAAAACAAATGTGACACGTGGAACTATCTCAGTTTCACAGTGGACTTGTGAAACTTTGCAGCATCTCCTCTGCATCGTTAACTTCGCAGTCAGTCAACACAGATCAGAATCTATTTTTTTGATACCCACAGATAGAAGAAGAAGAAGAAGATGACGGAAACTGTGCATTCTCCGATCGTGACGTACGCATCGATGTTATCGCTTTTCGCCTTTTGTCCACCTTTCGTCATTCTCCTGTAAGCTCATCATTTTCGAGTTCTCAGATCGGAACTCGCACACTTTTTCATCTCCTGAATTCATAACGACATGTAGATAGCCCAATATCTTCAAATCCTTTTTTTTCCATTATGTATGAATCCTAAGAATCTTAATCGCAAAAAAAAAAAAAAAAAAAACGATTCAGTGATTCTTTCTGGTAAAATGTGTTTGAGATTTTTAAATATTGTTAGCCGTAGAGTTACATACTGATATAGTTATGGTCTTCGTTAGTCTTGAATAAGAGATTGTTTACAGATTAAGCAACAGAGGTAGATTTGAAGCTTCAGATTCACGTTAATCTTATTTTCTTGTGTACTGTATTTTATTTGCATTATAATTTTCTTTTTTAATGGGGAATTGTGGTCATTTTCTTTATAATGTAGATGGTTCTCAATGGTTCACCAAGATGGTTCTGTTACCCAAACGAGTAGCTTCTTGTGGGAGAATGGAGTTCAAGGACTTATCAACATATGGCCCAGACCTACTGTGATCGCTTGGAAGATAATTTTTTGCTATGGAGCGTTTGAGGCAGCTCTTCAGCTTCTTCTGCCTGGTAAAAGAGTTGAGGGTCCAATATCTCCAACGGGAAACCGACCGGTTTATAAGGTATTGGAAATGTCCTTACATATAATTTCAGTTAGCCTTGTGTCCTGTGGAAGTTGATGCAGATGAACAATTGTGTGGTTCTGTTCTTGTAGGATAATGGTATGGCTGCTTATATTGTGACACTAGCTACCTATCTTGGTATTTGGTGGTAAGCAATGTTTTAAATCTTGAGTTTTTTATTAACTTTTTGATATTTTGTGCTTATATACCTTTAGTTCACGTCTTTGTGCTATTTAGGTTTGGGATCTTCAACCCTGCAATTGTCTATGATCATTTGGGTGAAATATTTTCGGCATTAATATTCGGAAGCTTGGTATTTTGTGCTCTCTTGTACATAAAAGTAAGTTTCTAACTCATGAACGCTGTGTTCCTTGTCTTTCTTAGTCTCTACTATTGTAGAATTTGACCTTTTGTGTTTTCTCTTTGTTTCTTATACAAGGGTCATGTTGCACCTTCATCAACTGACTCTGGTTCATGTGGTAACCTAATCATTGACTTCTATTGGGTGAGTTATTTCTGCTAATCAAATTCTCATTCTTCTGAAAATACTCGTTGGCATTTATTTGAGGAACTCATGTCTTGCCAATATTAGTCATCTCCTCATGATTTTCTTACCTTTTTACTCTGACACTCGGAGGTCCATATTTAGTAGACCTGTAAACGTCAATGTCTTCTTAGCGGTATTTATTCATTTCATTGATTAATTGCAAGAGAACTAGTTTGGTGTGATGTCTTAAATGTCCGTAGGTGAAGGACAATTATAAAATATTCAGTAGTTATTATAACAATCTCAATTTAGATCTTCTCTCACAATGTACTCTTTGTGTCCAGCTTATTATCAGTAACACAATCCAATTTGTGGCGATTTGTTTCTCACTTGATTCTTTGCGTTGTGTTTTTGCAGGGGATGGAGTTGTACCCTCGAATTGGTAAGAACTTTGACATCAAGGTTTTTACTAATTGCAGATTCGGAATGATGTCTTGGGCAGTTCTTGCTGTCACCTACTGCATAAAACAGGTACTTTCTGGATAGTTCTCTTGTAAATACTAGAGTTCCACACCATGACGATATAACCTGGAGGTTTCTTTAAGTCCTTAGTTCATCAGAAAGCTTCACCTCTTTCTGATTTGTGGTTCTTATACTTTCTTTAACCAGTATGAAATAAATGGCAAAGTATCTGATTCAATGCTGGTGAACACCATATTGATGTTGGTGTATGTCACAAAATTCTTCTGGTGGGAAGCTGGTTATTGGAACACCATGGACATCGCACATGACCGAGGTATGCATCTGGTACATATATAAGAATGATATCATCACCATCATCATCGTCATATAAGGTCAAACTGTACATGAGAGCAAGCCTGTTGCAACAAAAAAAGTTGCCATAATGTCGCGGGTTCTGTTTATATGGCTAATGCAGCAGCACTTTATTCAGCTTTTACACACACACTGAAACTTACCCTTTTGATGCTTTAATTATGATTTATGATTTTTCAGCTGGTTTCTATATTTGCTGGGGTTGTCTAGTTTGGGTACCTTCTGTGTACACTTCTCCAGGCATGTACCTAGTGAACCACCCCGTCCAACTTGGAACTCAGGTGCATAATTTTTAACTTTTGTGTATTGTTCAAACGAGAAATGGCTCATGAGTATAGTTGTCAGATATCACTCTTTGTAGTAGAATAAAGCTGTTCATGAAAACATTACTGATGCCTATCTCTGTCTTTGATTGCAGTTGGCAATATACATTCTTGTTGCGGGAATTCTTTGCATTTACATAAACTATGACTGTGATCGACAAAGGCAAGAATTCAGGAGGACAAACGGGAAATGTTTGGTCTGGGGCAGAGCTCCATCAAAGGTGTGATCATAATAAGCCCCAACTAGCTCAGTGTACTTAGTTAACTCCTTTTCAAATCTAAACTGTATGACCATTTCTTGTTTTCTCGGTGTATTATAGATTGTGGCGACGTACACCACAACATCTGGGGAAACTAAAACCAGTCTTCTCTTAACCTCTGGATGGTGAGATTACTCTACATTACACAGTTACAACAAATATCAATTAGACGTTATTCATCGTCATCATCAATGGCTTTGATTGTGCAGGTGGGGAATGGCTCGTCATTTCCATTATGTTCCTGAGATCTTAAGTTCTTTTTTCTGGACCGTACCGGCTCTCTTCAGTAACGTAAAATCCTTTTCCATCTTGATTATAAGCTTTTTTGTTGTTGTTGCAAGTGAGACATACTTAACACATAAAACTTTTTTTTGTTGCCAACTAGTTCTTGCCGTACTTCTACGTCATATTTCTCACCATTCTTCTCTTCGACCGAGCCAAGAGAGACGATGACCGATGTCGATCAAAGTAAGAACCAAATCTGAATGATTTAGTTACACATCCTCTTTAATTTCAGGTTGATTTAATTTTTTTAATTTTTTTTGTTTGGTAAGGTATGGGAAATATTGGAAGCTGTATTGTGAGAAAGTCAAAAACAGGATCATTCCAGGAATTTATTGAGTGTAACAAAGTTTGTTCTCTTCTTTACTTGTTTGGTTATTTCGAACGTTGGAATCATCAAAAGACCAAAAAAAAAAAAAACAAAAAAGCAAATCTATGCGTTTGACAATTCTATTGCTGATTTGTATGCTAAGTTTTAAAATCTCTAGCTATGGGATTCTCTACGTTCTTTAAATATAACCTGCCGTTTAAATTTTATTACTTAGTACTATTTGATTTTATTTCACTGTTTTTTTTGCATAAAATAAGTTAAATTCAGCATTTAATATTTAACTTTACCAATTCAATCCTACTGACTATAATTTTTGACTGCTTTAATCAAAACATAAGTATCGTTGTATAATTTGTATTACTATTGACTATGTGACATTAATAGTTTTTGAGCCTTGTAGAATACATAAAGGTTTCGATCACCGAATATACTGTTATCAAGTTGACTCCACTATTTAGGTTTGATATTAGAATCCACGATGAATTACTAATGATACATACAGTTTTCAAGAAATCTTGGTTTTATGTTTGGATATAATGAGATCTAACAAGTTTTTAAATTATCATTCTCTACCCTTTAGTCAAAGTTAAATTAAATTTCTTAATATAAATTATACTGTTTAGTTATGCATATGTGTTTCATTTTATAGTTGATACTGTTTTACTATTCCTTATCTAAAGTACAAAATAGTAAATATTTCCGTTCTTTTGAATTGAATCTCTGGTCAATGGTCTTTAGTTTAAAATTGTATTATGTTCTCACAAAGTAAAAAAAACAAAGAGAGAGAGAGAGAAAGAAGAGAAAAGGACAAAAAAGGTAGGCATTTAAAAGAAGAAAGAAGACAAGAGAAAAGTAATGAAAAGACAATGAATATTTAAAGAAGACAGACAAATCCCACACCCAAGCCTCAGCCTCATCTCAATTTTTATTAATTAATTTTCAACAAGACAACAAAAACAAAAGAGATGGTTTTTGGGTTATGTTTTGTCTTTGTAAGGGCGTGTTTGGACGTTTCCGTCTTCTCAGAATCATATTTTACCAAAATAGCTTTCTTCTCTAACAAAAATTATACATTTTATTTTATGAAAAATATAGTCATGATTCCAAATCCACCTCATGTCCAGACAAAAACCCATAAAAGTGGAGGTTCCAGTCTCGAATACAGACATATACGTTGTATTCGTCTATGTATTTATTATAAGATAATTCCAAAACGTATAGTGACAAATGGGTTTATTGAAACTTCCTGACTCTTATTACTTTTTTCCTTTTTTGTTTCTCTAAATCAAGAAAATTATCTTAATTTTTAGAAAATCACATGAGACTTGCTCTCTAATACTGACTTTAAGTGACTTTCAGAATATATAATGACTTAACTAATGTAATAATAACCATCAACTTTTCATTTTCCCTAATAATTCAATGCATCAAAACAATTTAGCTCAGTTATAGTTAAAAGCCAATTTAATAAAAGTTCTTCATATGAGTTTTACACAATATATTTTTTTGTGAGCAACTATGTATACCAACAACATTAATTACTAAATTTTTTTTGAAATGATGATCAAATTTATATGTTGATGTTAAACCACTTTAATCACAGGAAAAAGCAGTAGCGGTAGTTGAAACTGAAAAATGAAATCAAAATACATATTCATATGTGAAAATTCATGTAGCAGTACTATACAAATTACACATAATATCTAGGATTATAAAGGATGAGTATGAAAATGGACAAGTATTAATTAATTCCTTGAAGAAAAGAGAGAGAAAAAAAAAAAAAAAGGTGATATGAAAGAGGGAAAGAAAAGACAAAGAGGAAGAAGACAAAAGGGACTATCACGCATTGTCTGGTACGTAGAGCTAAAAGGAACAATGCCTCTGTTTTTGTGTCTTTCTTTTTAGTTTCAATCCTTTCCCCTAAAAACAACAACAATATACTCACAAGATAACCACCAGAGACTTTGATTCAAGAGATAGACTTTAGATAGATTGAGAGACACAGAGAGAGAACCAAAATAAGAAAAACAAAAGCTTCAACATTTTTCTTAGAAATTCATGTAAGTTTTTCTCTTTTTTCATCAACAGTTTCTGTTTCTTTCTTGTTCTCATATTATGTCACTGTTTCACTCATCTGTCTTCGAATCATTTGATTAATATCTATTTTCAAAGTTTGCCAGATTCAAAGGTTTAAAATTCTCTACTTTTTACTAGTTCCTCTGTTCTTTAACCATTTTCTTCCCTCTTTTTTAAACTGCAGATTCTCTGGATCTTTAAAGAAAATCCGAATCTTGGGTTTACGAGGGTCTCTCAAAGTTTTCCATAAAAAGGATTCAACTTTTTTTTTTTTTTTTGGTTCTGAGTAAAACAAAAATCAAAGCTTTGGCCTTCAATGGTGGCTATGTTTCAAGAAGATAATGGAACATCCTCTGTAGCTTCATCACCTCTTCAAGTCTTCTCAACGATGTCACTTAACAGACCAACCACTTTCCTCGCTTCTTCATCACCGTTTCATTGTCTCAAAGATCTCAAACCAGAAGAGCGTGGCCTCTACTTAATCCACCTCTTGCTAACTTGCGCCAACCACGTTGCGTCAGGTAGCCTCCAAAACGCTAACGCAGCTCTCGAGCAGCTCTCTCATCTCGCTTCACCTGACGGCGACACTATGCAACGAATCGCTGCTTACTTCACCGAAGCGCTCGCTAACAGAATCCTTAAGTCTTGGCCTGGTCTCTACAAGGCTCTTAACGCAACTCAGACAAAGACCAATAATGTCTCTGAGGAGATTCATGTTAGGAGACTCTTCTTTGAGATGTTCCCGATACTTAAAGTCTCTTACTTGCTCACTAATCGAGCTATAATCGAGGCTATGGAAGGAGAGAAGATGGTTCATGTGATTGATCTTGATTCTTCTGAGCCTGCTCAATGGCTTGCTTTGATTCAAGCTTTTAACTCTAGGCCTGAAGGTCCACCACATTTGAGAATCACTGGTGTTCATCATCAGAAGGAAGTGCTTGAACAAATGGCTCATAGACTCATTGAGGAAGCAGAGAAACTCGATATCCCGTTTCAGTTTAATCCTGTTTTGTGTAGATTAGACTGTTTAAATGTAGAACAGTTGCGAGTTAAGACAGGAGAGGCCTTAGCTGTTAGCTCGGTTCTTCAATTGCATAACTTCTTGGCCTCTGATGATGATATCATGAGAAAGAACTGTGCTTTACGGTTTCAGAACAACCCTAGTGGAGTTGACTTGCAGAAAGTTCTAATGATGAGCCATGGCTCTGCACCTGAGGCTCCTGAGAATGATATGAGCAACAACAACGGACATAGTCCGAGCGGTGACTCAGCTTCATCTTTGCCTCTGCCTCATTCAGGAAGAACTGATAGCTTCCTCAATGCAATTTGGGGTTTATCTCCAAAGGTTATGGTGGTCACTGAGCAAGACTCAGACCACAACGGCTCAACACTAATGGAGAGGCTATTAGAATCACTCTACACCTACGCAGCTTTGTTTGATTGCTTGGAAACAAAAGTTCCAAGAACGTCTCAAGATAGGATCAAAGTGGAGAAGATGCTTTTCGGGGAGGAGATCAAGAACATCATAGCCTGCGAGGGATCTGAGAGGAGAGAAAGACACGAGAAGCTAGAGAAATGGAGCCAGAGAATTGATTTGGCTGGTTTTGGGAATGTTCCTCTTAGCTATTATGCGATGTTGCAGGCTAGGAGATTGCTTCAAGGGTGCGGTTTTGATGGGTATAGAATCAAAGAAGAGAACGGGTGCGCAGTGATTTGCTGGCAAGATCGACCTCTATACTCAGTATCAGCCTGGAGATGCAGGAAGTGAAAGAAGATGAATGATATGAACACCTTTTGTGTTCTCTTTTGTTTATGAGCAGAGTCCCCTTCTTTTGTATACATAGGGACACAATCTTAGTTGTTTTGTGATTGTGACTATCTGTCTCTTTATGCTATTTTGGCAAATGCTTCTGCTTTCTCTGCATATAATGGCTTTGAGTTTTTACTTTTTGGCAGTGTAATTGTCTATTGTTTCTTTTGGTTTAATCTGATTTAAGACCAAACTGAATTCAAATGAAGCTGAAAATATCTAAATCTATGGTCGGCTCAAGTCAGTTACATCAACCAATCACCATCAATCCTCTGGTGAAAATCATGAAGAACAGAGAGCCCCAGGCAAAGAAGCAAGTCTCATTCAAAAGACAACCGAAAGCTCATAGCTTCGTTTATGCATGCAAAGTTGTATACTCCAAAGTGTTGCAGAGACCAAAATTTGACTTTCTTTCAACACATGAATATGATATTTGTGTATGTAAATAACTAACTGTGTATATATATTTAGTTTACAATAAGGACACATGCACTCTCCAAAGAAAAGTCTGATGTATACACTATGAAAACAGATGAGTTATTTACATATTACCTCATTTTTCAATATGTGAACATGAAGAACACAAAAATAGCAGCTCAAGATTTCTTCATGATCAAAATTCTCAAAGTGAAAAAAGGCTACATCAAGTTGTCTACACCATGAATAGATATTTGAGATCATCTACTGTTAATCGAGTTGCAGAGCTTCCACCATGTTCTTCACCAAAGGCAGACGCAACCATTTTCCTTTTATCTTCCTAATAATAAACAAATATCACAGAACCAGAAATGAGAGACTGCAGGGGAAACAAGTATCAGCTAGAAGCCTAGAAGGAAAGATACAAGATCTTAAAGCATACCTGGAGAGCCAATATTCTATCCTCGACCGTATCTTTTATCGTAATACGAGTTACAGTAACTGGTCGAGTTTGTCCAATACGATGTGCTCGATCAATAGCTTGATCTTCAGTAGTTGGATTCCACCAAAGATCCAGAAGAATTACATGACATGCAGCAACCATATTCAGACCAAGATTTCCAGCTTTTAAAGACATTATCATCACTTTTACCTGTTTAAGAAACCAAGCACAGAGAGTTTCAGGATACAAAAAGAGAGAACATATACCACTAAGAAAATTGTGTATGAAAAAAATAGTTTCAGACAAAGTTTTGAAGATATGTGCACGACTTACATCTGGATCGTTGCTGAATTCTTTTACAGCTCGGTCTCTGGCAATCAGACTCATTGTACCATCTAATCTTCTAAATTCTATACTATATTCAATTAGAGACAGCTCGAGCAAGTCAAGCATACCAGTCCACTGAGAAAATATAATCGTTTTTATTGGTCCTCGGTTAGAAGGAGTTGAATGCAGACTTGTTTGCTCTACAATGGTACCATCATCACCATCATACGACTGCGAGGAAGAAGATATTCGACCGTCCTGTGCCGAGTTTGAACCGCCTTGGTTAGAAAGAGACTGCAGAATATTTAAGACAGCTTTGATTTTTGATGAACTAAACTCGCTGTTCTGAAAAAATCCTTTATCAAGACCTTTATCCTGTGAAGAACTACAACCCGAATCATCACCATGGCAACTTCTAAGGGTGGATTCGGAGAAAACAACATCAAATGCAAGCTGTTCCCTGCATCTAGACACAGGACACGTATTCTCATCCCCAGTGATATATTCTGACACACACTGATAGCAGAATATATGACCACACAAAGTAACAACAGGGTCTTCAGGTGGATCCTGCAAAGAGACAAAGACGGAATATATAGGTAAAGAAAATCAGAAGTATCATCTTAAGGACTAGATTATGGAGAAACCTGAAGGCATGCTACTTATATCCCTATATCATTATGCACTTACATGGCAGACACTGCAGATGGGAGATGAGGCTAAGTGACTGAGAAGGCTAACTCGAGTCTCCCTAGAGAGTCTTTTTACAGCTTCTTCTGAAACTTTTCCAACAGAATCTGAGTTACGTGCTTTAACCAGTTGGGGGTGGTCACAAGCTTGGCGTAGTCGCAAAAGCATGAGAAGAATGTTTGCATAGTTTTGTTTCAAAGTTCCTGCAGCAGCATATGCCTGCAAAGAAAGAAATATCCTCTAACAGACTTGACAGGAATCGCTGCAAAACAATTTCTTCAACAAAAAATCCCCCATAAGAACGAATTAATATTTCTATCACATCAAACTTGCTAGTTACTGCATAAGTATCTTATTCTTAAAAACGTCACAGCTATAACCCGAGGATGAACTAAAAGTTTGAAGGAGCACAGAAAGAGCACCTTGAACTGAGAACGTGAATCAGATTCAAGCCTTATGTAGAAAGACCGCTCCTCTTCGGAAAAGTCTACTTTGCTCAAATTAATTGTCTTTGGTGGTAGATTAATTATAGGCTGGCCATCCAGCAATGTTCCTAGATCACAGATCAGAAGATAATTAACAGAAACCCTCAACAGCAGCACGAATATGTAAGGGGATAGTAGGATTAACATGAAAAACCTATCATCTAAAAGCACAAGATCAGAGCACCAATGAAATGGAAAAACGGATTAACCAAATAATATTATTGTTATATCATTAAAATACTTAACCATAGGACTATCTTCAAGTTACGGAATCAGGTAAGCTCACAACTAATCTCAATATAAAGTATCTAAGAGATAAGCAGATAAAATAAGAAAATGCAAGACATAGAACACTGTTATGCATTCCTCTCCATCACCAATCCACCCACTTGGAATAGTGAGACAGTCAAAGTACCTTTAGTTCGGCGCAGCATTATAGCCCTTAGAACAGCTTGAAGCTTTTTGTAACCATGAAGGGAATTTCTGGAAATTGGACCCTTAATTGTGTGGCAGAATGACTTATACACAGCATATGGATCATATTTTAGAAACCTGAAGTAGCTGTATAAATCATCTATTGTATTTTGTATCGGTGTTCCAGACAAACACCACCTCCTTTTGGCTCGAAGACCACAACATGCTCTTGCCACCTGGGTTCTATGATTCTTAATAGTCTGAGCTTCATCAAGTACAACTCTGAACCACCCAACTTTTGCTAGAGTACCAGAGTCAGGGTCAAGAGAAGAATCGTCAGCATTTTTCTTACCTTTCTTTTTGCTCTTCTTAGTAGTACCGACTGCATTTTTCCGTTTCTTATTGATGGAGAAGCCAGAAGCGAGACCGTATTTTTCGGCATTTCTTTCATCATTCTCATCGTCCTCCACCAGTGGTTGCTTTGGAACTTCATTTGTAACAATAGCGTAAGTTGTCATAACCACATCATATTTTGCTAGTTCAATAGGATCTTTGGTCCTGTTACCGCCGTGGTATATCAAAACAGAAAGTTTGGCTTCATCAGTAACCTTCTCATCAAGTTCTCTTGCCCACTGCCGCACAACACTCGCTGGACAAACAATTAAAGTGCCAGCAGCTGGTCTCGTCCTGTTAAATTTCTGTGTTGAAGTACTCGCTTCTTCTCTCTTGGTTTTCTTAATGTCTGGACTACCATTCAGGCCATTACCATTTGAAGCCTTAGACTCATGTTTCTCAAATGTATTTTCTGACTCATCATCGGCATCCAGATCCAAAGCCTCAGCCTCTTGATTGCTTGAATTCTTGGACTTTAATTTTGCCTCGTGCATTTGCTTTAGGATAAGAGCAATAGTCGAGATTGTCTTACCAAGACCCTGCACAGTAGACCAAATGGAATTTGATGGAAACCTGGAAAAACCATAGATAGTTTAGCGGAAAATA
Source organism: Cardamine occulta (assembly GCA_028015245.1). Classification (NCBI taxonomy): domain Eukaryota; kingdom Viridiplantae; phylum Streptophyta; class Magnoliopsida; order Brassicales; family Brassicaceae; genus Cardamine; species Cardamine occulta. The sequence goes on from CM051362.1 coordinate 9,636,177, forward strand.
ATTACAATTAAAAGTAACCTGATCATCAGCTAATATCCCTCCCAGACAGTGCAAACTATTAGTTTCCTTCTGAAACATCCATGCCAATGCAATTTTCTGAGAAACAACAGTGTTTAGTACACAAGACCAGTCTGACAGATACTGAAAGATGAACAAAACATGAATACCTGATGCCTCATAAGGGGAACTGAAAGAAGACTGGCAGGTAAATCGATCTCGGACTTGGGTTGGTTCAGATCCTGCAGAAAATTCGTGCTTGATTATCACAATCTTAAGCACATATCACGCTATGTCATATCGTGGCTAAATATTATGCGAAAACACCAAACTCTTGATGCAACAGTGTGAAAAAGTCAAAAGTTGAGATAGGTATGAATACCTGTAGTGCAGCCTGATAGATGAGCCTTTCATCATTTTCCGAATTCCTCTCTTCACCTATGCCATTCCTATGCATCGGATCACTCAAACCATTATAGTGTGAAGGATACGCAGATGTTCCATGCACCACAGATGGAGGTAGGATCCGATTGCCATTAATGACACGCCCCACACCTATCTCATCATGTGCTCCACCATAACGAATACCAATGCTACTCCTGTTGCCAGCAGCTGACATAGCTTCCCCACGAAAGTGACTCGCGTTCCCGTTACTATTAGCATTTTCAGGTCTAGGAGGAAAAGGAGGTCGACTAAAAGCTTGTTGATGTGTCCTTTTAAGAGCTTGTTGAGATGAAAATTTCTCATAATCTCCAACAGAGACATTGGGAATTCTGGAACTTCCGATATGCCCATTCCCCACAATATGTGGACGGTGATCTGCGAGTGGCTTGGATAGAAAACCATTGCATGAGGAGGGATTCGTAAGTCCCAATTTCGGGTGGCTAATTGCAGTTGAAGAACTCCCACTAAACTGATGCGGTCTCAGCGTAGAGGAATCCCGTCTAAGAGAGACTGATAGGTTAAACATAGCACCAAGATCAATATTTCTAAAAGAAGCTACCCAATCTAACCTCATAACAAAACAAATAACAATTGATAGGTCAAAAATGTAACCTTCAGCTGACCGTGGTGGATGATGAGGCCTGGTTCTAATTTCTTGAATCTCATCATCACTATCTGAACTAATGTCAATAGCAATAGCAGAATCCATCGCAAGACCCCCCTTTTTCACTCTCTTTTCAGAAGAATCAAGCGATCAAGAATCTAATCAGCTTAACATAAGCAAGAAAGTAATGTTAATTATCTGAAAATTCATAAACTTTACAAAGTGCTCTGTTATCTAATATCTACTCACGAAAGGCAAATCCGAAACTAAAGATTCCCAAGAAACAGTAAGAGATTCCAGATAAGATCAAACAAACAAAAAGCTACATACTTTGTACTTGTATATCAAAAGTAATGAATCCAAAATAGAAATAATCAATCATAATCACCAAAAAGAGTTTCAAGTGGGGAGGCGGCTTTTCCCAACTGATTTATGATTTGGCATCAATTTTGAGTGGAAGATTGCTAAAACAGTTTGTGTGAACAAAACAAAAAAAAAAACCTCGAATTGAGAAGATTATTAAGAAACCCAGAGATGAATCGGAACAACAAGAACATGCAATGGCGGGACAATATAATCAAAACCCAAATTTCCATATACGAAACCCTAATAACACGACAAAAAGGCAAATTAGGAGGCGAGGGCGTGAATCAGTACCAGAGAGGTTACACAAAGTAAGAAGCAAAATTGAGAAAAGAGTGTGAAACTAGTTTTTCATATCATAGGGCTTTTTTCAGTTGACCAAAGAATCAGACATAACACGACGGCGTTTTGAACGGAGACAAACTGGAGATAGATAGATACGCTCAGATCAGTTTTCAAATATTAAAGATTTTAAAACGAGGAGAATAAATCTCAACAAATTAATAAAATAAAGAAAACAGAATCAGTCAATGTAAGTCACTCTCGGCCCATCAAGATAGCTATCGGCCCATATTAATTCGACTTCATTGCAAGTTGCGCGAATGGGATAGGAAATAGTGAAAATTTTGAAATTCGACAAATATACAATTTCGCATACAATTGTTTAAGAATAATTTGTTTTCTTCATTTTGATATTAGTTTAGATTATTTTCAACATTATCTTCCAAAAGTTGGTGCATTAACAAACAAGTAAAACCTTATCAGTGGAATGAAGAAACCTACTTGGCTTATTTATATTCGTTGGGGAGCAATACACTAAACAGTTAAAACCTCAAATAAAGAGAGAGCCTCACTTCATAAACTGAAAAAAATTCTAAACCGAATCTTGAGGCTTTTAATATATTGTCAATGCTATTTTAATGGAATTAGCCAACGTTAACACCCAAACCAAACTTGTAATCCTTCTTCACATGATCCACCTGGTTCATTTACATGTATTTAAGATGTGATTAGAACCATTCACTATCAAACACACACTTCAAATGTATAGGAACATAAAGTCACTTTCTTTACCTCTGCGGATAAAAGCAATCTGAGTCCCATTGACACTTGGTCTTCGAGGTAAGCAGAGGTAACACCGTTAGAATCGATCTTTCCTCTTAGCCGACACTAGACCAGACCCAAAAACCAAAACCAAATTACAACTATGTTTTGTTGCTTGTTTCAATACTACAAATGGGACAAATGAATCAAGTATGTACCTGTCTAAGGATGATGTCATACCCAACACTAGTGGTAACATCTCTTGACAGAAAATTGTACATGAAATCCGTTGCAAGTGACACCTGATTATTAAAAACACTCTGAATTAGCTTGTTTACGCTATAGTCTATAGGGTTAAAGATGAACTAAGACGAGGCTGGAATGCTTACCTTTTCTGAAACCTTTTGAACATAGTTCATGATAGCCAAACCACTAGAAGCAACTTGCCCAGAGGCAATCTGTTAATAATATTAAAGTTAGATTGAAGACTGAGAAACATTATAAACCAAGAGAATAATCTATTTTCTGATCTTGTTTTGTGCAGAAGAATTAGAAAATAGTAAAAGAAGATCACAAAAAAAAGTAACACTGACAAGTTGTGAGTTGCCCAAATTCTGATTAAAGAAGAAACATTCACCATTTTATCAGTCTCGTATCGAGCAGCATAACCAACACCCGACCTTCGCTGCTCACCAATCCAGAAAACCTCACCACCCAAAGATAGGCGTGGTGTCACATGCTGCAAAAATAGAACAGTTTACAGAATTTAATAAAACAGCTTAGAATGGTAAAGCATAATAGAAAGGGCCAGTTGTTTAACTTTACCTGAATATAGTTAGCTGAAAAAAGGGAACCATTTCCAAGCTGAACCTGAGTTCTGTAGTCTGAACCCTAAAAAAATGTAAACCAAGATTGTCAACACTAAATAAAGCTAACCATAGGTGCATCACATCACAGAAAATTCCTCACCTTGTAATCAAAGCAGAACAGGCCTTGTGACTTATGTGGTTCACTTGTCAGCTGGCAGAGAAAAGAAACAATATATATGGTTAATGTATACAAAGAGAATATTATGCAGCTACTAAACCATAGTAGACACAATATTTTCTGGTTGCAAAAATTGTACCTGAGCATTAGCCTTTACAGAGAAATTATCAGTTAAATCGCACTTGGCTCTCGCATTTAGTTTACCATCCATTGTGATCCTTCCCATAAGCATAAACTGTTTAGAAGTTGGTCAATGTTTTATATCTCGTTGGTGATAACAATCAAAGTAGAACAGATAGAACCAAAAAAAAAAACATACCTTAGGATCATAGAAATTAGCACCAAATTCATAATTGGAAGTTGAAACTTTAAGTATTTTTCTGGGTGCTCGAGAAGGAATCTCAGTTGGCCCCATGAGTAAGCTGTTTGTAACATGAATACACAGGCTTAGCTAGGAATTAAAAATATAAGAATGATGTGCCTCGAAATACTTGTTAACTAAATCTCAATACTTATGACTGAAAAAGAACTTCTGGTTCATCATCTTGTTAAAGTCGACGCGGAAACCCTCAAATAGTTCTGGCTTTAAAGACACTGCATAGTGAAATCAAACCAGTCAACAAATTTTTCACAGGTTATAAAAGGCTATCGCCACAAATTTTAAAATAAAAAACTCAAACTTTAAGAGCTTGAGTTTTGTCAGAATGAAAAAAAAAACATAATAGCTCTAACATGACATCAAAATTCCAACTTTATAACACCAATGTAGAGCTACAACACTCATTCTTATTCCGATTTTTGGTTGAAACGTAGAGATTAAAAAGGCACAGAAATTAGAAATCCAAGAGACAGAGAAAGATTGTGATCTTCGAAAGTAGAATCCAAAACACAGTGAACGAAGATATAACACAGTAGAGAGATATAGAGAGAGTAAAGGAGTGTGTAATACTGAACTGAAAGCTTCACGGTGGAGTTCTTCATAGATAACAGGGCAAGGAAGTTTTGAATAATCTACTTTTTCGTTAACTTTGGTCTTCGCATCGTCTTGCGGCGTCCAAATCGGTGGTGAAAGCCCTGCCATCGTTACTGATTTCGCAAAGGAAGAACCTTTTTGTTCCCTAAGAGAGAAAAAAAAAAAAAAAGCGAAGCGAAGAAGACGGAGAATCAAGGGTTTATGTGTTTTTTCCTCTGCGTGGGCTTCAAGGGGTTTTGTGATCGTCCACTATTCTTTTCACCCGGTTTGCTTTTTTACTTTTTGTAACCGGTTTTGACCCGGATCTATCTCGTGATCATCAAGTTCTAAATATCAATTGGGCTTCTTCTATTGTCAAGATATATAGTTACGGACCTCTTCTGAATGGGTCCCTATATATGGAAATGTATTGTTTTCACAATAAATGGGAAAAGGTTTAGTTGCACAATACGTATCATAATCAAATACAAATACCAAAATTCGGGACAATATTATACTGTATCCTAATTTTATTTGTATGATTAATTAAAATTGATTGTAAACTTTAAGCTTTTATTCGCCGTTTAAGTCTTTAGTAACGCAATAAAAATTTGTCTAAGAAGGAATCCGAGCTTAAATAAAGACCAGATAAACAAGGAAACAATTAAAAACCTAAACTGTTGAGACTTCTCCTCTCCAGTTGATCGTGAAGCACCTCAATTTGAGGACTCACCCAGAAGCGGGAATCATGTCCAAAACTTTCATCATGAATGCAAACGTAAATGCATCTTCTTGAAGCTTCTCGAATCTGCACGTCCATCACGAATAAATAAACCATGTTAGTTAATTGAACAATTTTACAACCTCAAGTCTAGTCTAATTGTTGGGACAGAGGAAATAACTAAATCCATACCTCCCCGATTTTGAGAAATGCCCAGCGCCAAGCTCACATTTGAACAAAAGTAAGTTGTTGTCAGTCTTCATTTCTCTCAGTTTCGCCACAAACTTACCAGGTTCAGAGTACATGACTCTTGGATCTGTTCCACACAAACAGTCAATAAGTCAGACACAAATCATTTGCCAAGCTGTTTTAGTTATGGAATCAGCACAACAACCAAGCTTAAAGGACCGGAAATAACATACTTAGCCAAAATCACAAGCAGTTTTGATTCCCATTTGTATCTACTATCTAGACAAAAGAAAGCTTACCATTTAACCCCGCAGTTACAAGAATATTTGGATAATTCTGCGCCGTTACCTGTCATATTGTTAATCGATACATCATCACAGAGAACTTCCAATATCGTTTATTGCAGATAGTATTATCAAAAGAAGTCATATACTCACATTATCGACAGGGGAATATGACTTCATATAGTAGTAAAATTCTTCCTTTCTGGGGTCACCCCATTCCTACAATAATAGAAGCCAAAAATAAGACAAATTTAAGCAACTTTTTCAGATGAATAACAAAAGATCAAACATTGTGAAACAAAATCAAATGACAGCTACTTGACTCCTAACGAAATCTAGTATCCTTAAGCTTATTCCAAATGCATATCACCATGCAAATGATGTACTCTGTAGAGTAAGAAAAATATGTTATTTGATGTTTCAAGGCATTGAACATGCATCAAACCCACCTCCCATTCTGATGTCGTAAGCGGAATAGTTGGGTCCAGCATTGTTGTCAAAGCATCAACAAAAGGAACTCCAGCTATAACCACTTTGAACAAGTCAGGCCTCATATTAACAACAGCACCCATCAGCAATCCACCAGCACTCCTTCCTTCGATGCACAGTTTTTCTTTGGAACAATACTTAAGTTCTATTAAAGACTCAGCACAAGCAATAAAATCAGTGAATGTGTTTTTCTTCTTCAAGAACTTTCCATTCTCGTACCACTGTCTCCCCAGTTCACCACCACCACGAACATGAGCAATTACAAAAATAAAACCACGATCTAACAAGGATAACCTTGATGTCTTGAAATACGGATCCACCGAAATCTGTAAAGATAATAGTATTTCATAGCTTAGCTCGAAAAGAAGTAAAAAGGACCGAGGATCTGAGGACCATAAAAGCTTCAACTAAAAATACCTCATATGAACCATATCCATAAAGCAGTAATGAATCAGACCCATCGAGCTTTGCAAGCTTTTTGTTATACACAATAGACATTGGGATTTGAGTTCCGTCTGATGCAGTGACCCATTCCCTTTCCGTAACATAATTCGATGCATCAAAACCTCCCAATACCTGAATGAAATACATCAGGTTATCATAAAGAGATAACCATGTTGAAAGAGAAGGCAGCTTAGGAAAAAATTTGCAAAAGCAAAGTAACAGCCAAAAAAAAACTGGGAAATTTCATATTTTTTCTTGTGTGTTTAATGTGAAAACAACTCATTATCATTTAATGAAATAAGCTTATGCATTGAAAAAATTGAAACTCGCAACTAAATGTGCAGAGCGAATAGGAAATTGATCCAATATGAGGGAGTTGGAAAGTACTTACTGTTTCAATCTTCTTGAGAACGGAAGTGCCACTGTCCATGTCATAATCATACACAGAAGGAGGTGTTTTCATCGAACTGTAGCAGAACCTTAGAACACTGGACGAAAATTCAGAGTCTGTTGAGTCAATTGAATAGACCGGGTCAACAAAGCTAACACTACGACCACCTTGGAGACCTTTCAGTGGCTGACCCTCAGCAGGAAGCCTATAAACTGTTATCTTCTGCAGTCCTTGTTCACGCTCGAATACTGCAAGATGATCTCGAAAAAGCTGAATTTCCTGAATTTTTACACTGTCCACGTCAAACATAATACATTATTTAGCTATAGGACACAAAATGACCTTGAAGTTAAATGCATCATAAACCTGAAATAGTGACTGGAAAACAACCCAATCGGCCAATCATGCATGCGATATGAGCCAAAGACATAAATGAGACTAAAAAAGCAGTTGTGTACTTCATTTGGATTTTAGATACGAACACTGACATTGGGAAACAGATTCAACAATGATGTTTACCTTTCTCTATGTGGAAGCAGAACAGTTGTCTTCAATGTGTCATCAACTGAGCAGGCGACCAGTTCTGAGTTGAAAAATTCAGTGCTCCTTCGCTGGATGAAAAAGTGATTCCCACGATGACTGACAGATGAGTCAATGCCATCTACACGAGGTGTCAACACATTGAGTCCATCCTGGGGCTTGAACACATCAAGTGAGAAGACAAATCTTGTAGTTTTGCTTTCAGATGCAACAAATAGATACTTATGGCTCTCAGAAGCGTGAAGATCAAGAGAAAACATATCATCCTTCTCATGGTACAGGCATACATCACTGCACTGCTCTGTCCCCAACTTATGTAACCAAACCTGTTACAAAGAAATATGAAGATTAAAACCAAAAAAGAAAAAGAAATATGAAGATGAGAACACGAAAGCCACAAAAATTGACATTTCTCATAAGAAATATCATCCAACTTAGTAAAAACTCAAAACTATGGCATCTATGAGGTGTATAAAGTCATAATCTGATAGAAATGGTATAATTGATAAAAATGTTGTGTCGCGCAAAAGTTAATCCTTGCATCCAGTACAATCCAATAAGATAGAAGGGTGGAAAAAAAAGATAAAGGTAAACCTTGTCAGGTCGCAGGATTTCGTCCATAGTGACGTAGACCAAAGCATCATTACCAGCCCATTCAAGATCACAAGTCAATCCTTTTAGTGGTTGCCCTAGTGGTTTTAGGGTCTCAGAGTCAATGACCTTAACTGTATATATCTCATCACCTTTAGTGTCTTCTGCATATGCCACCAATTTATGATCGGGACTAGTCTGAAAACAGAATTAAGAGAATAAAACATCATGTTAATAAATACATAAATAGTAATATAAAATGAAAATTTCTGATAGGATATCAAAATCTATTCCTAATCCAACCTTGAAAGCACCAATTCTGTAGTAGTCATACTCTTGGGCCTTGATATTCTCATCCAATATAACATGTTCAGGAGGAGCATCTGGACCAGTTAACATAGTATCATACACAGAAGGCTCAGCTTTGTTGTCAGAGATGAAACGCCTACAGTGCTGAACATATTCCTTTCCTTGAAGAGTTTTCTTATAGTAATAGTAAGGACCCTTGCGTAGAGGTGCAGATATATCATCTTCTTTGATCCTCCCTCTTATTTCAGCAAACAGTTGATTCTCAAATTGCTTCGTCCCTGAAATTTTTGTTTTTCTTCCATTTAATTATCACAGATTTGCATAATCGATAATCCTTAAAATCTCACAGAGGCAATTTTGAAAGACTCACCAGACATGACGTAATCAGTGTAGTCGTTTTCTTCACGGAGATAAGAAAGCATATCGGGATTGCAACGAGAATCGTCACGGAGCCAGTAGTAATTGTCAACCCTAACGTCACCAAACATCTCCATCACATGCTCTACCTTCTTCGCCACAGGAGGGGATCTAGATTCCGCCATGTCGCCGGATGATCTCAACCGCATTGATGCAGCTCCGGTCTCAGAGAACGAGGAGGAGGAAGAGGAAGAGAACCGTAGAATACAGCGGCGGCGAGGAAGAAGTGGAACGAGGCAAGAGAGAGGAGTACCGAAGTGGACAAGTCGACTACGAGTCGCGAGAAAGTGAGTGCCGCCGAGTGATACGAGTCCACGCTTTATTATCATTTACACATTTCTAGGTTCCTACAGACTCGGGACGAGTTGTTGTTAATAACAGATTACCGGTTTAGATGTCCCAGACAGGACTTTCTTTGATTCGGTTACACAAAATTCCAAAATTCATACCGTAACTCATTCGTCAATTTTTGTTTGGGTTACTGAACAAAAACCAAACGATTCGAAACAAAATGCTGTTTGTGAAAATATCATCCATGATTCCGTGATCTATTTTTCTTTGAATTTGATGAAACTTTCCAGTCTGAGATAACACAAACCGTACTAAACCGAACGAAACAAACTGGAGTAATAAAATTTGGTCTTACATACAGAACAAAAGATGAAACAGAACAAGAAAGAAAGAGGCACGTATAATAATAATAACATCCAGAAGAAGTTCAGGTTAAAGTGCATCAAAACCACTAAAATTACCAAAGTGACATTCACTATCACAAGAAAATGTTTCCAAAATGGAAAAGGGAAAAAAAACAATGGAAGTGTAAACAACATCAGAAGATATACCTTGAAAGAACATATAAGCCAATGGCAATGGTGATAATGGCTAACTTCATCAGAACAATAGAAGACTGACTAATAATGATGTAAGGATCATCATCATCACAGGAAGTATGGAACACCTGTCCTTGGCCCTCTCATTTGATTGTTCTCTTCTGTCTCCGTGAAGAACTTCACTTCCCTTTCCTGGTAATTTAAGCATATTTCAATAACAGTTAGTGAGGACCAGATCCTAGACACTTCCCAGAAACACATAGAGCACAAACGATATGGGCAGACTGATTCTAATGCGCCAACAAGGTAAGTTCACATATATAGATAGTTCCTACTAAACTGTTACAAGAGCTAGAAACCCATGCAAGAGTTACCACACAACAAGGTTGTACATGTTTTGGGTAGAGAGACAAGTTTCAAAAAGGAGCAACTTAATAGGTCAAAAAAAGGTAAGTAAATAGAATCCTCAAGCGTAGAATACAAGTGCATAAAACTAAGAAGAACATGAAACAAGAGACTGGCATATCAGTAGGAAAAAAGGAAGCAAATGTCTCACCATGTTGTCATTGAAACTCAATATAGAAGCCACATTCCCACAGCGGTAGCAGTAATTCGGTGCAGACCACACCTTTACAAAAAAAATAAAGAGAAGAAACATCACCAAGCTTATACTTCCAAATATGCAGAATGAATCATAAGAAATGAGACACTTACAGTTACAAGACCTTTATCTTGGAACATGTACTTGAGACCTTCTTGTACAAGCTGGTGTGCTCGACATACTAGATCAAGATTGTTAATATGGTTAAACTGCGCAAAAACCAAAACCACAGATCAGGGAACTGAAATACAATTATTTCCTCACACAGCTTATTTAAATCTCGACCAAAAAAAAATCCATACCTCAGTGGTAACCCTGGATCCGAAAAGCCAACCAGCTCCACGTGGACTGACAGCCCAAGTTTCAATATCCTCAGGATCGCTCCACATAAGATCACAGAAGGGTCCTTCATGCGGTATTTCGCAATTACGCTCAATCAGTCTTATCTAGAGGACAAAATAACATCTAAAGTGAGTGAATGAAATTTAATTTATCATGAATAACACTTGCAGGGTAAAAGCAAAAATCAATTAAGAAAAGCACATTGTAACCTGGTCAATTGTCCGTACATCAGGTGAAAGGCCCCCATGAACACATAGAACCTACATCGAGAATGCAATAATTTTGTTAATATAGTATACAGCTAACTTATGCATTCATATAATTCTTGGAGAAGGTGCATCACAATAAAATGCCAAAGACACTGAGGAAAATACTTACAGTGCCATCTATAATAGCAGAAAGTGTAAGATAGTCAAAAACGTCCGTGCAATATCTCCATGCATTAGCATTACCATACTTCCTTTGGCATTCATCATAGAAACCATACACCTAGCAAATATAAAATTGGAATGATAATTTGAGATAATTAAACTAAAAATGAACCTGCAGGGACACAAAATATACACCAAGCGCAATATGACACTTAAACCAGAACATAAAATATACAGCAAGTGCCAAATGACACTTAAACCAGAACCCAAAATCTTTGTTGTCTTTTAAACGGAACAAAAAAAAGGTAAAAACCATCACTTCATATCTTATTGTGGATGTCTTAGATTGTATGTATGCCAACTTTCCAAGACTTGTCACCATGTAAGAATATGTTGATCATACCATCAGCAGATTATGGAATACACATCTAATTTGCATCAGGAGGTACACTCTTTAGCTTAATCATAGTGAAAGTTTAACAGAAGAGGTTTACAACAAAATATCATTACAATCCGCTTTCTTGACAATGGATGTTAAAAGAATATGTGATACGGTGTAGGATAAAGATAAATCAAAAGAGCTTTCAAGAAGAACTAATGGTTGCAAAGGATTCACATTAAACATCCATGTCTACATCAAATATGGCATTGCCAATATGCACAAAATCATCTTTCAAGACCAGTTATAACAATTTAGGAAGAAAATCAAAATTAGTTATCCACTAGAAACTGAGAAAAGAGAACAGCAAGAATAGACATAAGTGGAATAGAATAACGCATACCTGAGTTAGCTGTCTGCTTTCATGATTTCCACGCAAAAGTGTGATATTGGCTGGATGTCTACACATTGAAATACAAGAAAAATAGTGATTTTAAGTTCACAGAAAAGTAAGTTAGAAAAAAATTCTAACAAAAACAAGAGATCTACACTTTCAGTGGAGCATTGCGTTTACAGCTTAAAGAGAATTCTCAAGAGAACGATAAATACACAGTGAAAAAGAAGGATGATCAATGGCATATGTGAAGATAACTACAGGAAAAATTTTAAGCAAAATACTTACCTTGCTTTAAGAAGCAAAAGAATAGTGAAAACTTCAAGACTGTTGTAACCTCTATCAACGAAATCCCCCTGAGAAACGCCCCCACAGCAAATCAAAACTATGTCTACAAATTGATGTGTCAAAACGAGACAACTCCCAAAGACAGAGTCTATACCATAAATATGTAATTTGTTTCGGGAACATGACCTCCAGTCTGAAAAAGCTTCATTAGATCATGAAACTGGCCATGGATGTCACCACAGACGGTAACAGGACTGTTGACAGGTTGTACATTAGATTCCTCGATAAGAATCTCTTTCACCTGTATAAAGTTATCAGAACATCTTGTGATTACCAATGCATCTTAGCAAATCAGTTTCATCTTCAACACTAAAATTTCTTTAGCAAATAACAGTTTGCAAGCGAAGTAAAGTTTAACCCTAATTCCATAGAATTAAGAAGCGAATTTGTAAGTTCATTGGAGACATATCCGTACACCATGTCAATAAATCCTATGTTGAAAAGCGATAAAAGAAAAACCCTAAATTCCATAAACCAAAATGACAAAGGAAACAGTAAGGTAGAGACCAGATTCGAAGTAAAGTTGCACAAAGATAAGAAAAGCAGAGAAAGCTAAAGCCTCAATCAAAGAATTGGGTTTATAGATGCACGAATCTTCAAAGAAGAGAGAACAAATAAAAGAAGAAGAAGGCGTACGTATTCGCAGAGAAGCTGAAGTTCGTCCTCAGAGAGATGTTGGCCTTCTTTAACCTTGGAAATCCATTGATCTAAATCCATAACGACTCTTTATCTTCTGACTCTGCGAAAGTAGAAATTCTCCCTGTGTCGTCGATTTCAATGGCGAGTTTCAACGATCTTTGGTGGAGAATTGAAGCAAAGATAGATCTAGCAGAGCATTGTTCCGTCCGCTTCGTTAGGGTTACGTAAGAGGAAGGAAAGAGAGAGAGGAAGAAAGGGGGACACAACGAACCAAACAATCTCGACCCAAACCCAATTTGGTCTTCCCCTTCTTCAAACTCGATCCCTCGGATATTAATTGCATTAATCATTTTTTGGCAACATATTAATGAGCATTTTAATTTTTGACTATATTAAATATTTTTAATCCATTTATTGGTAATTTATTTATAGATTTAATGTAATGATTGGAAAACAGAACAATTTTTGTGTAGTAACACTATAATATTCAAGACCAAAGAGTTTGTAGATTTTGATTTTGATAACTGTGAGAGGTGTGGGCTGAAGGCCCAAAATTTTCACGTTTTAACCCAAAAAAAAAACAATAGTACTCAAGATTTAATTTTTGGGATCCACTAAAAATTGAATTTTGTGAAAAAAATTTCACAAAATGTTCGTCAAAATGTTATTGTAAGAAAATATTTCAAATAACAAATCCACATACATAGGCATAGCTCATTATGGGGTAATAGATTCCAACACAATATTTATAACTATTTGTAAATCTTCCAAATTTTAGTTTTCAAAATTTTCTACCTTATTAGATTTTATAATCTAATCTAAAGATCCATTTTAGTTTTTCAAAATTTAATCTTATTATAATCTAGTTAGGTAAATGACAATGTTTTTTCTGTGTATAAAAAACACTTATATTAAGTTGCTAATGTATGTTATTTCTTAAATACCATTTTATTAGAAAAACTGATTTTTTGTTCTTTTAGAAAAAACATATTATGAAGAAAATAGCATATTTTGTGTTTTCTTTTGTTGATAAAAAAAGAAAAAAATGATAATCACTTAAGTCATTTAATACAATTAAAGTAACAAAAACAATAAAGCATTACTTATTTTTGAAATAGTTTGGCATAATTTTCAATTATGGGAAAAATTGTCAATTTCAACGTGAACAATTTTCACCGTGATTTTTTATACACGAATTAAGATGCAATGTATTTTTTAATTTTAACTTAGTAAATTTTCAAAAATTCTACATGAATTTTAATATAGATGTCATATTTTTGTTGAGTTAGATATCACATGTGAAGAAAGAAAGGAGGAGGAGTTCGTAACTCATAAGTTAAAACGTCTTTAATTTGTTTTTTGGTGGGCTTTAACACAGTTTTGGCCCAATATCAGATATTCGCACGAACTTGAATTCTACATATTATTGGTCAGGGATCATATTAATTCTATACTTAATTTTTGTTTCCATTTTCAAAAATTCTGATAACTTTACTACGTTATATAAATTGTATATGTACATTTTGTTTTATTTGATTTTTTTTTATTTCAACATTATAGACATTTTTTAATCTATCTTTTACCATTTTCCAAAAATTATTTGTTGAGTATTTGATATATTTGAAATACAAAAGTATCATTGCCAAAAAGGTCCGAAATAGTTAAAAAAGGAATACCCCTAAAGACCTCAACAATAAGATGGAAAAAAGAAAGAAAGTGATACTCCTAAACCATAAAAGGAAATTGTTTTTTTCATAAAAGGAAATTTTGAACACTTAACAGAACACAATGGAAAATGGAAAATCGGAAATCGCTCCTTATATATATACATACGTGACTCTCCTCATAATAATTTCCATCAGAAAACTCTCTCTCAATTTCCTCGTCTTAAAGTTCAAAACTCTTAAACCTTTCTCTGCGTTTTTGTTTTTTGAGATTTCGACAATGGAAATCTTACTTGATGGACAAGCAACCAATGGAGCTCTTAGTCTTAGATCAAGATCAGTTGAGATGATCGAGAAGCTTCTCAAGGCCGGTATGAACGTAGCCCGCTTCAATTTCTCCCATGGTTCTCACTCGTACCATCAAGAAACTCTAGATAATCTCAGAATCGCCATGGACAAAACCGGTATTCTCTGCGCCGTCATGCTCGACACAAAGGGTCCTGAGATACGAACCGGGTTTCTCAAAGAAGGCAAACCTATACAGCTAAACCAAGGTCAAGAGATTACAATCTCCATTGATTACAACATACAAGGAGATTCAAACATTATCTCCATGAGCTACAAGAAACTCGCAGAGGATCTCAAACCTGGTGACGTGATTCTCTGTTCCGACGGCACAATCTCTCTAACTGTCTTGTCCTGTGACAAGTATCTCGGTCTTGTTCGTTGCCGATACGAGAAAGAAAAAACGTGAATCTTCCTGGAATTGTAGTTGATCTCCCAACACTTACTGAGAAAGATAAAGAAGATATTATGCAATGGGGAGTTCCAAACAAAATCGACATAATCGCGCTTTCTTTTGTTAGTAAAGGATCTGACCTAATCCAAGTAAGGAAATTACTTGGAGAAGACTCAAAGAACATAATGCTTATATCAAAAGTGGCGAATCAAGAAGGAGTAATGAACTTTGACAAGATTCTTGCGAATTCTGATGCATTCATGGTGGCTAGAGGAGATCTTGGGATGGAAATTCCAATCGAAAAGATGTTTCTAGCTCAAAAAACAATGATTCAGAGAGCTAATGCACTTGGGAAACCAGTTGTTACAGCTACACAAATGCTTGAATCCATGACTATATCTCCTCGTCCGACTAGAGCTGAAGCCACTGTCGTTGCAAACGCAGTTCTCGACGGTACTGATTGCGTCATGCTTAGTGGCGAAACCGCCGCCGGAGCTCATCCTGAGACTGCCGTGTTAACAATGTCAAGGATCTGTAAAGAAGCAGAGGATTTCATCGATTACGACACTCTTCAAAAGAAAACGTTAGGAATAGTTTTGTTACCGTTATCACCAATTGAGAGCTTAGCTGCTTCAGCGGTTTCGACGGCGACGAGTGTTTGTGCGTCGGCGATCGTTGTACTCACCTTAGGCGGTTATACGGCGGAGCTTGTGGCTAAGTACAGGCCGAGTGTTCCGATTTTCTCGGTTATTGTGCCGGAGATTGCTCGGGGTGATGAATCGGCGGTTCATGTGGCGAGACGTGGTTTGATTTACCGTGGGATTATTCCGGTTATGGCGACGGGAGCTTTGAGTAATGATGCGACGGAGGAGATGATTAGCTTCGCCATCGAATTCGCGAAAACGAAAGGAATTTGTAAGATTGGAGATTCGATTGTGGCTTTGCACAAGATCGATGGTTCCTCTGTTGTGAGATAGTGAGCGTTGGGTAAACCGGGTTTATTACGAGTCAATTTTGAAATTTAAAATTCTTGTGGAGTCAAAAATTAAGTCATGAAACTTTAATTTCAGTTAAGTATTCGGTTTAAAGTTTCAAAAACATAATTTCGATATTTGAATTTCGCATAATTATTTGCACATTTTTGGCCGTATGGTTTAGAGTTTAGACATTGTTTTTGCCATCTTTCACATTTTTTTTCGTTTAACTTTTTCTGATAGTTGATTTATAAGTAACAAATTTTCAAAATTTATTGATTGGCAATTCATAACCTTAGATGATGCCTAAGGTATTCATTATATAGTATGAATTCTCCCAAAAATTATTTTATATAAGTATATTTAAATGTAAATATATTTTACAAATTACTTATTTTGATGAATAAATAGATATTATAAAAGTATATTTTAAAATCATTTAACAAACAAAAAATATTTACTGAATTTGCCAGTTGATTTGGATGGAAATGAGAAACATGTCTCTTTTAGTCCCATGGAGCCTTCTCACTTCTCAACACCAAAACCAAAACCTCAGATACATCAAACGTGTAAAAATGAAACGTGCGTCTAAAGAAAAGGAATAAACCATTAATACCTGCTACTCTTCAACCTCCCCCACCACTTCATTTTCACCTTCTCCACTGAACCACCTGTTTCTTCACTCCCAAGTTTGCTAAGTATCAGTTTCGTTTCCCTTAGTCTCCCTCCATAATCCTTCTTCCATGTCTCAAACATCTTTTTCAGCCTTCGTAACTCCCTGTCCGGATTCAAGTTTGCTTCCACCTGACCAGATTTCACTTCCATCAAGAACTTTCTGTCGTCACCAAATACCTGAGCTCTTTGTCCGAATTCCTCAGCTAACCGGCTTATCACGCTTAAACCCACGCCTACACTTCTTGTCCTGCCATGGCCCATCTGGAAAAGCCTACCTCCTGAATCCAAATCCGTTGCATCGCTTGCATACACTGATGCATCTGAGTTTCTCGCCGAGTCCTCAACCTCTAGGCTTTTCTTAGCGATGGAAAGACTCGATTGCAAAGATTTCATTTGCTTTTGCCAAATTTCTTCCATGGATTTCATTTTTGTTTCATATTCAGACCACCGGTTATCGTACTGCTGGAGCCTTTCTTGGAGGATATTATTCTCCTCTTCTTTCTCACGAAGAGCAGCTTCGGTTTTAAGAACCCTTCGCTGAAGTTCGGAAAGAAACGAGGCCTTCACTAGCACCTCATCTGAATCATTTCTCTGTGTAAAGAATCGGTTTAAGAATTGAGCAATATGAATATATCATTTAGTCAGATGCAAGAAAAGAATGGAAACTTTGAGAGGACCTTGGTGCCTCCACATTTTAGCCATCCAATATGCCCAGCGCATCTTCTAACCAGCTCACCACGAATTGCTACAAACAAAGGTTTCAGCAATTCTTAAAACATTTGATTTCTTATGGATTTTGAGGTTTGTGTCAGTCATGATAATGAATCAACCCTTTTTTACCTGATTGTATTACAACAGATGCATCAACTGTGGCTTCATACTTTTGCCTAGCAATCCTTCTCTTAACATGGCTTTGTATAGCAGCAGAAGCTCTATGCCTCTGCAGTAACTCAGAGTAATCCTTTCTAATCTTTTCTCCACGAACAACTGAATCAAAAGAAAGTATGAGGAAGCTGTAGCTCAAGTTAACATATACAAACCAAATGAGACGAGGGGCAATATACATGACTGAAGAACAGCAATTCCACTTTTAAGCTCTTTTAGATGACAGCGTGCTTGGTGCCCTCTAAAATAGCTTTGGAGACGTAAAATGCCATGAAGAGTGCGATTCCTTGTATCTTCAAGAATCCCAATCTGAAATGGTGAAGCGAACATATTGCAGTAAGAACCTCTAATTTGTTGCCCATTCAACAGAAAGTCAAGACATCAGACGACTAGCTTTAGTACCTGGCCAGTTCTGAAAAACAATTTCGTGTAGCCGACTTGATACATCTCTGGCAAAATATTAAACTGATGGAGAATTGCAACTGAAACACTTAGAGGATCTTTTGCTGCAATATTCTCCAGCAGAAGGAAACCATACCTAAAGTATGACAAGAAAACCCAACATGAATGACCATTCAACATTATTGCAATTAAAAGTAGAGAGGACCCAGAGATGGAGTTATTACCTTCGGGCAAATTTCTGATGAGTCATTCTCGTAGGAAATCCAGACCGGGAAATTCGAACCACCTCTAGGACTCCACAACATCTTAGCTGCTGTAAGACAAGACCTTGTTCATACACTCCGGGAGACTGAACATTATTTGGCTTTATGCAGCGAATGAAATGTGGGGTAGTGTTCCCTAGACGTTGCATCAATTGGAAAAGTTGACCCTAACAAAAATATCCAGGGATGATCACTAATCAGATACTATAAGATGATAATATGTTTCCTCCTAAAGTAAGCGAAAGCCTTTTGGATAAAAGAAAGACAACAAGTGTTAACGAAATGAAAGGTGTGATAAGTAAACCACAAGGAGAGCAACAAGTTGTGAAGGTTTAAGAGTAGATGTAGCAGGAAGCTCTGTTTAAGGAAATCACCCAACCTTAAATTTAGTTGCTACACTCAGTCGCTGGGAATCAGCTCCACCTGCTTTGTGTAAAGGACCAACAATAGTTTTTTCAGAATGAATGAGCATACTAGAAGCAAACGCCTGAGGAAGGTGGCAAGAGCAAGACGACAAAAGTTGAATAGAATCCGAATGCAACAAATCTCGGTTCTTCTCTAGAAATCCAGTCGTCTCATATGTAACCTGAGTTGAAAAAGCAAGTAAAATTAGCATCACAAAGGACTCACACTACGTTACTTCTGGATTTCTAAACCTCAAAAACGAACCAAAATTTCTAATGTTCTGGTATGTCATGGCAATGGTGTCACTGAATTTCTAGAGCTATTACCTCTCCAGCATAATGCTCAACTGTGAAAGCCTTCCCTCGATCTCCTCTAAAACAGGAATTAGCATTTAGATGTTGTTTAAGCTTGTTGGCAAGTGTCAAATCTGTGCCATTCGGAAATGTGGATTCCTCATCCAGAAGAGAAAGCAGACCTAATGGTTTCTGCACAGAAAATGATACTTATTTGTCTTAGAACACATGCTTTGGAATGATAATAAAGCTTTTCCAACACAATATATCTCAACAGTTGCTTTGCAGCTAGATGATAGGAAATCATCGCCAATATGTTAATATATCATACTGAGTAACACACATACTGATATGTAACATATGATGATTTTTGACTCTAGAGGAAATTAGCTATTTCATTACCTTTTCAAAGAGACTGAGACAATTTTGGTTATCCTCAAAATCAACTCTTGTCCAGTCAATACCATCCTGAATATATTCCTGGAAGAGCAGAGACAAATATTAAGCCCTCAGAACTCGATAGATTGTGTGTCATGTGAATGCTCTGCCTAGATATTATACAAGAACCCATAGCAGAAAGAGCTAACTTTACCTCTTGCTCCAGCTTGAATAGATGTCGATTAAAGTGTTGCTGCAATCTCTCATTTGCATAATTTATACAGAACTGCTCAAAACTATTTTTCTGCAACATGTGAAGTAGTTATTTAGAAAACCAAACTAACATTGGTAAAAAATGTAAAACAGAAGATGAATACATAAGCCATTTTCCTAGTAAACTCTTATGCCCCATTCTTTTGCATCGTGCAATGTGAATACAACCACAAGTTGAGATTATAGAAATATAAGGTCAGAAATCTCTTTAGAGAAAATATGCAAAATACTTCCTAAGCGTTCAGGTTTTCAGCAGATGGATTAACTCAGAGATAGTGCGGTGTATGCTGACAATAAACTATCACGCTTCTAATGACAGTTTCACTACTATTCATCCCAGTTGATCCTTAAATATCTTTCACCCCAGATTCTCACCAATAAACTTTCCATGTTTGTCATGATTTCGTAATGTAATTTTGATCGGAAGATCTAATGTGAAGATAGCTTACGCAAAAGTTAATGCAGGAAAAATCAAAGAGAGACTAAAAAGAAGCATACATTGAATGATTCAAAGCCATAGATATCAAGAATGCTGATGGATCTGCCAGTTCTCCTCTTTCCCACCACAAGAGATTTGTTAATCTGTTTAACCAGCCAGTCAAATAGGCAGGCATAGATTGACTTTGCTAAAGCATCTCTTGCGTCAATGGCCTGCGATAGTGTTAGCTTCTGTACAATAGTATCATTATTAACTCTCATATTACGCTTTGATAGAGCTAGCATAAGCTCATTGATGTTGCATCCAATCAATTTAGCAACAGTTAACAAACCTGAAAAAAAAAAAAAAATACAGCACTTAAGTTAGCCTTGCATTGTGCATCCTGCTAAATGAGCCACAGAGATTAAGCAGCAAACTTGCAATAACCAAAAGCTTACTCCAAGAGAATGAAACACAAACTATAGAGGTGGCATTTTCGCACAACAAATTACAGAAAAGCAGGTATCACTAATTAGGGACTGAAGAGCCATACTTTCATCTGGTTCAGGTTCAACGTGATTTTCATTGTCAACAATGGTGAAAGAAACATTCCCCAGCCATAATACTGCAGCAAGCATTGCAAATACACTTTCTTGATCTTCTTTACTAACATGCACAATATCTAGAGCTTCCTGCAACAACAAAGAGTTATTAAATTAAAAGATCAAAATAAATGCCTCTTATATGCAGAGAAAGAAAGAAGAAAAAGTCTGAATGACTGAGGGAGTTACCTGAACGGCGTGAAAGCGTTCAGCGTCATCAACTCCGTTAATTGAATAGCAATTGCTCTGTTTCAAATATTTATACTCTTTTGCGCTTGTCAAATTTAGCTTCTCTGATTAATGATGAGTGGAATAAAAAGTCAGTTAAACAATATGTTACACCAGTTAGTCAGTAACTATATATACGAATAAATGTAAACTTCTATATCACAACAAATGACCAGGAAAGTCTATGGAGTAAACTGATCATTTACACTAATCATGCAGAAGATTTCTTAAAGTTAAATGTGCTTTTTAGGATTCAGACATCCAAACCATACCTCTAAGCGTCGGTGAAGCCCCAGCACAAAGTTGATAAAATATATGATATGACCTTTCTCCTTCCGTACATTGAACCACTCTAGACTATTAAAGTGTCAACATAAAAAGAAGGCATGTCAATTTTCTCATTCCATATTTCAACAAGAAAGAGATTGAAGCAGTGAAAAAAATATAGAGGAACTTACCTTTTCAAGTAAGACTGCAAAATTTGAAGAACAAGAAAAAAGCTATGTCAGCTTTTGTAAGGGAAAATTACCAAACAATGTGAAGCAGCAATTACAAGGTTTCTGCTTACATGTTTGAATTTTAGCACCTGAAATCTTCCCTGTTTCACTAAAATGAATCTCTATCAGCTTACCCTGAAATATTTAACATCAAAGAAATATTATGAGAACAACAACAAGGCCCAGAACTTTTAAAGACATAATGGAGATCTTGAGGGCTTACAAAACGACTGGAATTATCATTTCTCAATGTTTTTGCATTTCCAAAGGCTTCCAAGATGGGATTAGTCTTTAATATCTCATACTCGATTCCACTTCCACCTCCAAGAGCAGCCAAGTATTGCATTGCTATCTTTGCTGTCTCAGTTTTCCCTGCCCCACTCTCTCCGCTGGATGACAAAACAATCTTGTGATTAGAAAGTACTTCAAGATGCACAAAGTGGAAGAACTGATCCGTTTAACAGATCCACTAGTTTCCATAGTCACAACTAATGCATCTGTACAGGTCTTGACTAATGCACTTTTGGCAAATAGATTTATCCCCACCATACCAGCGCTATATAATTCATGAGCGAATATAGACACTTGTACGCTTCACAAGTCCGCTTACTGTTACTTAAATTGTAGCAATTGACATTTAAGGAGGAAACTTTGACTAACCTGATAATGATAGACTGGTTAACTTCATCTGCAATGGAAACCGGAAAAGATAAGACTGAAAACATAGAATGTAATACATTAAGCAATTAACAAGTTAAGAAAGATGATCTCACCTCGTATCATTTCACGGATTGCTGTATCTGCAATAGCATAGACATGAGGGCTCTCATTTGATCTATTCCTGTATGCTTCAATGTTGCGATTTCCATACAAAGGAACCTCCTTGAAGGGATTCACAGCCACCAGAACAGGCCCCGCTTTTGTCTAGCACCATAAAGGAAAATTCAGAAAAGCAATTATAAAGGCTGTAACATTTTACTATATAATTCAGGTAAGAGACTCTCAACATGACTTGAAAAAACAAAAACTATATTAGCACAAACGTCTTACATATATCATGTCCTGGTTGTACCTATACTCAAGGTTGTACAACACTGCTGGCTCATTTAAGTAACTTAGTTGCATGAGATCGTCTACTCCATCAAGAATATCAGGATTTGCAGGTACTAGAGTCTCTGATTTAACTTTGAAAACCTGTTGAATCAAGTGTAGAAATAGTTTCCAATCAAACACTTAAAAGAATAATCAACATCTCTACCTCAGGGAATTCAAAAAGTCACTTACTTTTCCCTCAGGTATCGCAATAACAGACTCTTCTCCTGAGGTTGACATGATCTTCCCTAGCTCCCAGTTACCATTTGCAAGTTGGACCCAAAATTGCAGTACCTGAAATTGAAGAAAATTCAATTTAATCCCCTCTACATTAGAAAACTTTTCATCCTAACTAGTAGTCCAATCTGGCTATGCAACAAACGACCACACCAAAACCAGTAATTACAATATAAGAACCTAAACAATACCTTTTTCCGAGCATATGCGCTAGTGTCACTCCACCTGCGATCATTACTCTGAGGCACGGGCACAATAGGATCTCCATCACCAATAGAAGACCGCTCTCCATTTGAAATGCTACGCACGCTATAAGGTGAATCCTCATTAGCACTATCCATTCCACCAACAGAACTTTCAGTTCCATTAACCCCATTCCTTAAGTGACCATTTGGTGGAATAATCAAATTGTTCACATAAACACTTGAGCCAGATGAATTCTCAATGGAGCCAAGAGTTCTATAGTCTGCCGGCATTGATTTAAGTGACTGAATGGATGACTTAACCTTCTTGGACATTTTCCTGTAAGAGACCAAAAATACACAGAATAATAATAATGAGGGACCATACTTAAAGAAATAGAGTAAAGTGCTTTTTCAATGTTTCAGTCACTATTATAGAGTTCCAAAATCAAAAAAAAAAAAAAAAAAAAAACAAATTCTAAAATTAGGCAATCTATGAAATCCTCTTAAGTGAAAATGCTGAGACTTTATAGTTCTCTTTCTATACAAGATCCAATGGATAACACTGAAATAAATCTAAATTGTGTAGACTAATAAAAATTTGATCTGATCATAAACAAACCAATTTAGATTGAATCTTACAATTTTTAAAAGGAAAAGAACGTTTCTTTTTTTAGCAGAAGACCAAATCATACAGCGATACACAATTTTATTGATTTCTAATGAAAAGAGAAAGACTAAAGATAGAAATATATGAAATTGATTCGATCTAAGCTCATAGATTATTACCTTTACAAAATTAGAAACTCAAAAAAAAGGAGAAACCCCGCCAATCAGTCACCCACTTTATTGGAGAAACTTCAGATTCACATAAAATTCATTTCACCGATGAGATCGATCTCAATCATACACATATAATTCCACAACTATTGAATAAATTTGGTGATCCTGAATGTGAACGATTAAAAAAATTAAGGAAGGAATATATAGAAAAAAATGTCGTGGAAGTTAAAAAAAAAATTGTAACAGTTGGGGTTTTACATTAACAATGGTTACTGGAAAAATTGGAGAGAAAATCGGAAAAAGAAAAAAGAAGAAGAAGATGCAACTTTTTCTCTGCTGAGTAAAACTGTTTTCTTTCTTTCTTCTAATTATTTTTCTTACTTTCAATTTATATTATTTAAGCAATATTGATTTTAATTAATTATCCGACATTTTTGAATGTCTTTTTGGCCACCACCAACAGTGGAATGTTCAGCACCTCACGTGGTCGAAATTTCGATTTTACCCTTTATATTTTCTTAACATATACTTTTGTTTTTCAAATTATAGTAAAACCTCTATAAATTAATACTCGATAAATTAATAAACACTATAAAATAATAAAATTTGATGGTTTTAAGTGATATAAAAATGAACAAAATTTGATAAGCTAATAAGATAATAATTTTTTTAGAATCTTTATATAAATATATGATCACATTAATAACATAAATTAATAATCATTTAAATTTGCATATATATATATAATATACTTTTAGTATATTTTTTAATGAATTTCTGTTAGAACTTATCACTAAATTTTTTATATAAGAAAATATTCGGTTGTATTTTAAACTATATTATTGTTATATCGTCTATAAATTTGTCATAAAAATAATCAAATTTTTTGATAAGTTTTTAAATTCTAAATATGTATAATTTTTATTTCAATAGTCATATAAGCTATTTAAATACAATAATTGAGGTCACTAATCATAAATTTAAATTTATGTTAATCGTTTATATATGAATTCATCTATAATATTTGTTATTTATTATCAAAATAATTTGATTGAAGTCCAAACCTATTAAAATTTATAATATCCAAAACATTAATTTTATTTAGATCAAATTGTTTTAATTTATGTATTTTTAATTTTTAACAAAACTCTCTATAAATTAATAAATCTTATTTTATATTATAAATTAATATTTATTCATTTATAGATAAATTAATATCACTATAAATTAATAAAATATCATTGTTCAAACATTGTTAATTTATAAAGGTTTTACTGTACTATGTGATCACTGAGTTTAATAATGGTAATTAGTTAGACAAAACTATTTAATTCCATTAAAAACACCATTTAATTCAATTTTTTTTTTTAAAAAAAAACGTCTTCTCTTGCAAATGATAAAAATGTTTTTGTATCTAAATCATAATTAATATTATATTCAAATTTTACCCGTTAAAATTCAAGAGAATTTTACATTCTTTTTTATATCATATGATATCCAAGAGGCAATAGATTATGAGTTTCCTACTACCAATCCAATCATAAATCTAAGCTTGTTAAATAAATTGATTAGAATTGGTCCATGTTTCGATCACACCTCCGTTTTATGTAAGTCAACCATATACATATTAATATATATGTAAGACTGTAACATTATATAACCTGAGAATATCGTATCATTTTTTGTTTAACATCTAGAATATCGTAGTTTATATTCGTTTCAGTGTCACTAAATTATATAATTCCGGCCATATTTTCAACAAGAATAATAATTAGGTAGTTAGCTAGTACATGCCGAAAGAACAAAAAAACTTCGTCCTCGGCAGTGCAAATCTCATGGTAATCTCTTCACTTTTTAAAACATATTTCATAACTGTTTTGTCAGAATTCTGAATTATGAGAATTTGTAGTTCTCCTGCAATAGAACAATAACTTATTTAAGAATTTTAAGCATTCTAGATTTTAAGTTAGTTCCGTTTGGAGTTTATAAATAATGATCTCGTTTTACTTAGATGAACTTTGAATATGGTTCATTAGTTTTAGTTTTAGTCATTCTCTTCTTCACTCCAGAGCGTAACTCAAAAGTTAAGAGAGAAATACAGTCCAAGTTGAAAACGAGATTCATGTGTTGGAGAAATATTAGGTTTCTACTTTCTAGAAAAATATTCCATAATGTTTAAGTAATTTAGATCCATGGAGTACCTAAACAGTGGTATACTTCCATGGTGTTGTATCTTTCAGAAAGACACTCGCAGATTGTGTATTATATATACTTCATTTACATACTTCTCTTAGAATTCTATTTGTATCCATCTTGGCTTGAGTATTTAAGGTTATAAAGTTTGGTTCTTATCAAAGTTGATATTGCTTTATACATAGCTATTACATTCTCTGATTTGTGTTATTTCTGGATTTTGGCCAACAAGAAGGCACATGTGTTTATCAATGAGAGGATGAGTATGCGTTATGATCCGGAGTGGGAAGAAAGTTATGAAATCATGTTCCATTAGTTGCGCTTATCTCTACGACATTGTTCAATACAGAAAGATATTTAAAGCATCCCTACTCTTAGTATCAGAAAGGTTTTGCACTAGCGATAGTTGGAATAACAGTGTTTTAACAATCAATACTAACTGATTTTGTATGCGTTGATTAAGATAACGATGACATGTGTCTTGATGTTTTTTTCCCCCCCGCAGGTTAAAACACTTCTAATTCAGACAGAAAGTTTTGATTAGATGGTAAGGTAAGAAAGCTCAGGTTCTAATAACTACATTACATAAATTAAGTACATGTTTGCAATCGTGGTTCTAAATATTTGTTGTTTTCATTAGGCTGAAAGATATACAATCTACCTGTAGCACGGTGAAATATGTTGAAATGTTTTCCTTTGTATAAGGGTGTTTTTGTAAGGTACTACTAATAAAAAATTTATGAAATATTTCATCAAAACAGTTACGGATTTTTAAGCAACGCGTGTCTTCAAATGCGTAAAACCTGAACATCTATGCATCTATAGAAAATTTAAAGACGCATATGTATATACACATACACATCATTGTGCAATTTTTGAATAAAGTGTACGAAAATTTTAGTGCGTGGTTAATCTAATGGATAAAAAAAGAATTACATACAAAGAAAAATGTTGTGGTTTTAATCAAAAGAGCACATAGAAAAGCAAATATCTCAAAGACTTTTGTGAAAAAACCAAATTAACATAAGAAACACATAACTTAATGCGTTTTACCTACTTCTATCTATAAATAGAGGAGAAGTATTAACAAGAACAAAGGATTAGAGAGATTTACAGGTCAAACAAACAAACAAAAAGAAAGAAATGGATTCTGAAAACTCTTATGAAAAGATGATAATCTATTATCGCAAGCTTGAAGCCACATACGATTGTTCAGCGGAAGAAATGGAACCAGTGAAAGAAAATCTGAAAGTAAGTATTCATTTTGATATATCAAACCATAAAAGAAAAAACCAAACACATATACACATAAATTCAAACAGTGCTCAATCAAAAGCATATACCACGCAACAACCAATAAGCCATTGGATTATTAAAAACCTAGACTATGAACACACCTTTAAAACATTTACCACACAACCAATATGTTCAAGTTAGCATTAAAAACCACCCAACAAACAAAAAATTCAGACTCATAGAGACACACAACTTTAAAACATTTACCACACAACAATCAAAAGATTTAAACCATAATTTCAAAACATAAACTACACAAAGCAACCAACGTAATCAAGTTAGAATTAGACCACACAACATACATATTCAAGTAAGCAAAAAACACACAACAACCAAAATATTCAAGCCATTGCTTCAAAGCATAGACCAAAGAGCAAACAAAAGATTCAAGCTATAACATAAAAACAAAGACCACTCAACAACCAAAGAATTCAAGTCATGGGTTCTAATCATAGACCATGCACCAGCCAGCACATAGGCATATACAACAACCAAAAGATTCAACTCATAAACTTATGCAGCAATCAAAACACATAGATATCAAAGGATAAATCAATGCTACGAATTAGAGATATTGTAGGTTTAAAGTAAAGACCATAAAATAACCAATAAATTTGAAGAATTGGCCCCACTTAAAAAGGATATTCTCAGAGTCTCCAAGAATTTGTACACATTTTCAAACAGCTGCAAGAAGAAATAAAAATCATAGACTATGTAAACAACCAATATGTTCAAGTTAGCATTAAACCACACAACAAATCATAGGAGACAACACAACTTTAAACATTTACCACACAACAGCCAAAAGATTTAAACCATAATTTCAAAACATAAACCACACAAGCAACCAACGTATTCAAGTTAGCATTAGACCATACAACATACATATTCAAGTAAGCAAAACCCACACAACAACCATAATATTCAAGTCATTGCTTCAAATCATAGACCAAAGAGCAAACAAAAGGTTCAAGCTATAACTTCAAAACAAAGACCAAAGTGGTTTCAAATCATAGACCATGCACCAGCCAACACATAGGCGTATACAACAACCAAAAGATTCAACTCATAAACTTATGCAGCAATAAAAACAGATAGATATGAAAGGATAAATCAAGCCACGAATTAGAATATTGTAGGTTTAAAGTCAAGACCATAAAACAACCAAAAAAATCGAAGCATTGGCCTCACCTAAAAAGGATATTCTCAGAGTTTCCAAGAATGTGTACACGTTTTCAAACAGCTGCAAAAAGAAATAAAAATTTACATTATGTACATGTCTCTTTACTTATGATTTTATTAAAAACATCTCTCACCTCTCATTCCTGTAAGGTTGTAACTTCATAATCCAATCACTACGAAGAGTGATTGCCAAATCAATTCCAGTTGATCACTTTAGAACTGTATTCACAGTAAAGGCTTATCAATTTCAGAATCCATTAATATGAAGATTTCTAACATGAGTAACAATATCAAGCAATCAAATACAAACAAAGAAGAAGAACATATCTTATCCTACACTACTTTCATGCTTTACATCAAACTGTTTCTAAATATCACCAAGAAAGCAAGTTATTTTAATGATAAAATTTATATCTAAAAACCGTTTACATACCTGAAGGCTACACAAAATCCATTTTTCAACAAAAATTATCAAACTCTAACAAAAAATCTCGTTATAGCAGGTTTGTATATCTGCAAAAATCTTCACTTTTTGCCATACTTTAAGTTTATAACAATATAAGCTAATTAAAAACAAAGTAAGGAGAAACACATACCTATCTTGAAGTCGATATACTTTTGAAATCTTCTCGAAGTCTCACAATTTTTATGCACATATCTGCAGACATAAAAACACTGCTTCAGTTCTCTTGTAAAATCGCACATATCTTTAGGCGTTTTATCTTTCCAGTTTCCCCTTTGCATTATTATTAGGAAACTCAGATCGAACTGTTTTAACACTCTTTTCTAACTTTAGAGATTAGGGACTTTTACAATTGCCATGCCCCCTTTAGAGATTTAGGGGCTATTCTAATTCTCATTGCCCCTTTTAGAGATTTATTTAAGCCATTGGCTTTGTAACTTTATAGATTTACGGGCTATTCTAATTCTCATTGCCCCTTTAGAGATTTATTTAAGCCATTGGCTTTGTAACTTTAGAGATTTAGGGGCTATTCTAATTCTCATTTCCCCTTTAGAGATTTAAGCCATTGGCTTTGTAACTTTAGAGATTTAGGGGCTACTCTAATTCTTATTTCCCCCTTTAGAGATTTATTTAAGCCATTGGCTTTGTAACTTTAGAGATTTAGGGACTACTCTAATTCTCATTGCCCCTTTAGAGATTTATTTAAGCCATTGGCTTTGTAACTTTAGAGATTTAGGGGCTATTCTAATTCTCATTTCCCTTTTAGAGATTTAAGCCATTGGCTTTGTAACTTTAGAGATTTAGGGGCTACTCTAATTCTCATTGCCCCCTTTAGAGATTTATTTAAGCCATTGGCTTTGTAACTTTAGAGATTTATGGGCTATTCTAATTCTCATTGCCCCTTTAGAGATTTAAGCCATTGGCTTTGTAACTTTAGAGATTTAGAGACTATTCTAATTCTCATTGCCCCCTTTAGAGATTTATTTAAGCTATTGGCTTTGTAACTTTAGAGATTTAGGGGATATTCTAATTCTCATTGCCCCTTTAGAGATTTATTTAAGCCATTGGCTTTGTAACTTTAGAGATTTAGGGGCTATTCTAATTCTCATTGCCCCTTCAGAGATTTAAGCCATTGGCTTTGTAAATTTAGAGATTTATGGGCTATTCTAATCCTCATTGCCCCTTTAGAGATTTAAGCCATTGGCTTTGTATTTATAGAAATTTAGGGGCTATTCTAATTCTCATTGCCCCTTTAGAAATTTAAGCCATTGGCTTTGCAACTTTAGAGATTTAGGGGCTTTTACAATTCTCAAACCTCTTTTAGAGATTTAAGCCATGTTGGTTTCAAATTTATCAATCTAGGCAACTCTCATTAGAATTCCGTAATTTAGAGATCATAATAATGTGATATTTACCTGAAGAGATAATGTAGAATGATCCTCTTGAGAAAAATTTGTGATCAATGAGAAAAATGCTTTCTGTCTTCCTATACAAGTTTGACCAAAGAAGATTGTTAAAAATACGCAATCTTTGATTAATCTTACTAAGAATTATATCGACAAGAAAAAGGGTCAGACTCAAACATTCTCAATGTTTTCCATCATTAGACGTTTAACTTCAGACACCTTAGCAAGCTTGCTAATCTCATCAATGCAATACTGCATGTGCTCTATCAGTTTCGACCTTTAGAGCATCCAAAAAGGAGTCAAATAATTATGTGCATGAATAATCGAAAACAATTTCAATAGCAATCGAAAAGATTAATAAAAAGTATGTACCCAAATTCTTATTCAAGTTGTTGGCTTAACGAATCTATCTTCCAGCAGAATCAAGAGCAACAACACAATAGGCTGCACAAACAAGAACATAAGCGATTAATTATTAAGAGCATATCCACCAGAAAACATAAGGAATACATACACTAATGCAATTGCTCAAGCGATGTGTATCTTCAAATTTCCCAAACAACAGCGAGAGACATAACTTTAAAGAAACAACACGGTTCTTTTAATCTTCGAATAGTTATGAGAAATTTTGAAACCCTAACAAGTTAATTACTACAAACAAACTAAATCTGAAACCCTAACAAGCTAATGCGATGAACACAATCGACGAAGAAAATCTAAATCAAGTGAAAGTTTGAAAGCCCTGAAAAACGATTACCAAAATTACTAAGCCAAGAGAAAAATAATTTTATAAAAGTAACGAAACCCTAACAAGGTAATTCGATGAACACAATCGACGAAGAAAATCTAAATCGAGTGAAAGAACTGAAACGCGCTTATGTAATTTTGAAACCCCTGAAGAACGATTACGAAAATTACTGACCCAAGAGAAAGATAAATCAACGATTTCACAAACAAAAACGAAAGGAATTTGTAAACAAAATCAAGATGAAAGTGAAGAATCGATAAACTTATAGTGATTAAAATCGAATCGACGGCGTAATCGCGGAGAAGAAAGCTTGAAATCGCCGGCGAAGTTGCAGAGAAAAAACCTTGAAATCGTCAGCGATTAGTGAAGAATTAATTCTTGATACGGTTATATAAATGGGGTCCATTCTAATTAGCATTTTGCATAATTATGCGATTTTATCATCTAACGGTCATATATTAGTGGTTTGTTTCGTTAATTATCATTGAATTATATATTTAATAAAAGTAAAACGATTTCAAATCCATTGTTAATGTTATCCAGAGTTTTTTATTATATTTATTTTAGAATTTCATTGTTTTTTTGTTCTTATACTCTGTCACTCTTTTGTTCATGTGTTAAAAACAAAATCGGATCTGTAAATTATAACTGATATAGAAGAATGTAAAAATCATATTATACTATGAAGGCAAAAACCAATTCAGAATAATGCATCTATATTACTACTCCAGTCTCAAAACAATAGATTACAAAAACAGAGTAATAATGAACACAAATACGATAATCTCATAATAAGAATAAATCCAAAATTATTTTTGTAGATGACCAACGAATATTGATTTAATTGAGCATTAAAGATTTCTTCTTTACTTCTTACTTACTCGTAAAAGAATCTCACATCAAACCACTACTAAGCAAGCTAGATAATTCCAAGGACAATCAATATTTAGTAACCATCTATTTTCAGAGTTCACTAAAAATTCGAGTCATGAGTTAGTAATGGCATTGCTTTTGAATTAACTTAAGTCAATTTAAGCATTGAGTTCAACCAAAGTATAGAGCACAAAATAACCAATGCATTCAAGCCGTGGGTTCAAATCATAGACCACTCAACCATCAACATATTCAAATTACCATTAGACCACACAAGAAACTAATATATTAAGTAAGCAAAAATAATATAACAACCAACATATTCAAAGCATAGACCATGCAAGCAACCAACATATTAAAGATAACCACACAAACACGCATATTCAAGTAAACCATATATAAACTTCTAAGTATAAAAACCAACAAAGTCAGGTAATAGGCCTTCAAATAAGCCATATATAAACTTCAAAGCATATAAACCAACAGAGTCAGGTAATAGGCCTCAAAGCATAGACCAAATCATATACCATTCACCCACCAATATATTCAATCTCTAAACAATATATTCAAGTAAAAAAATTTAAATCAAAGCACATAGATTTATACAGCAACCAGAATGTTCAAGTCATGACGTCAATAAACGAAATAGAGAAACTGTAGGTTTAAATTGCAAACCATAAAACAACGGGAAAAATGTCATTTAAATCGTGAACTTACCGAAAAACGCCATTTTAAGCATCAACTTTGTCGTAAGCCATTTTGAGCATCAACTTTTGTTGACTTTGTTTTTTATACACGAAATTCTCGTTGACCCGGCTAATTAGACAAACCGTTAAATCTATGTTAACGGTTCTGTTAGTGACAAAACGACGTCGTGTATAAAAACAAGAACTTTCAAATTTAGGTCATTTAAAACATAAACTTTTTGTACTAGGTCATTTAAAACATGAACTTTTTGTTCTAAATCATTTAAATCATCAACTTTCGTTCGTTAATTGTCACATATAAAAAAAAGTTTAAAACTATTTCTATATTGGTTGAAGATAAAAAAATGTGTTTTAATTAGAATTTAACATATTGTTTTACAATAAATGAGAAATAATTGAAATTATTTTCTAAATCTATAAAAACAAAATGTATACTATTTTCTTAAGTTATACAAAATAACACTATTATTCATTTTGACTGTTTGAAACAAAATATTGTTAACTCAATAAATAACACTATTGTTAAGTTAATAAAGAGGTAACACTATATTTTTTGAAGCAAACAGTCAAAATGAGCAATAATGCTATTTATTGAGTTAACAATTTTCTTAAGTTATACAAAATGTATACTATTTTCTTAAGTTATACAAATATATTTTATAGATTAAATATAGTGTTAACCAAGAAAATAAATTAAAAATAGTATAAATTATATTTGAATAACTTAAGAAAATAGTATACATTTTGTTTTTATAGATTTAGAAAATAATTTTAATTATTTCTCATTTATTGTAAAACAATATGTTAAATTCTAATTAAAACACATCTTTTTTTTATCTTTAACCAATATATAAATAGTTTTAAATGTTTTTTTTATATGTACTAAATCTAACAAAAATTTATGTTTTAAATGGCCTAAATTTGAAAGTTCTTTTTTTAATGACAGAAATTTAATAATAAAAACAAAATCAACGAAAAGTTGATGCCTTAAAATTTAAAGTTGATATTTAAATAAATCGATTTAAATGACATTTTTCCCATAAAACAACCGATGCATATGCCTCACCTAAAAATTATATTCTCTCATTTAGGCCTCATCTCACTTTTGATATGTACAAGAGATTTAAGAAAAACCTCAGTAAAAGCAAT
This sequence comes from Cardamine occulta, assembly GCA_028015245.1. Lineage (NCBI taxonomy): Eukaryota > Viridiplantae > Streptophyta > Magnoliopsida > Brassicales > Brassicaceae > Cardamine > Cardamine occulta. The sequence goes on from CM051362.1 coordinate 9,669,854, forward strand.
TTACAGTTTTCTTCTTCACCTTCTTATAAGTTTGAGTGTACACAAATGAATTTGTCTTCTGTAAGGCTTTCCTTCACGTTTTCTTATAATCCAAGCAAAGACACTGCACACAAACAAAACCAACATTGGGTTTAGCTTTAAGACATAGAAGATAGAACAAAACTTGAAGGAGTTGATCACCATCACAAGAGCTAGGACTAGATATGAAAAACAGTTCACAATAGACCAGATTTTCCAAAGTTTAGATATGGTCTTGTGGTTCAACGGGCCAACCCGAAGTTAACACCCGAAATGCAACATACTAGAGCAGTTCGACTCAAGCTGGCTATAGACCATACAATGTACCACTCCCATCATCTAGACCATTTACAGAAAGCGATGTGCCATAATCGGTAAATACAAGTTCACCTATGTTGGAGCAAGAAACTATCCTCAAATAAATTCTAAATCTACAAAGCTCATCTTTTTCAGCATCACAATCAATACGGAGGCAAACAAGACGTGTTAATTTGACAAATTGATGAGAAAATCAGATGCCAAAATCCAGAATAAAGACAAAAACCTTACAATATAAAACTAGCAAGCAAAACATAGTAATACATTGCTACAATGAGCATTTCCTTTTAAGACCTAGGCTTCAACATCACCCAAAGGTTATGACTTTCAAGGATTCATGCATCAGAACATGGATCTAGTTTCTCATAGACCAACTAGTAAGCTAGGAAAGCTACTACTAAAACAGGGGAGCAGATCAGAGCAAACAAGAAAAGACTATATATTTGCATACTTTAATCTAAAATCTTATCATACCTAAGTCAAGTTACAAATTCGATTGCTATCGAACCATACATATATTACACATCAAGACAAAGCAAATTCCAATTTTTATTTATGACTCCTTCGAAAATGAACTAGATTATCAGGATAGACAATCACAAACCTCAATCCAAATCGTCTTCTCTAGTATCCATATCAGAACCACTGCCAGAATCCGAATTCTCACCCTGTCTCCTGAATGACCATGGAAACGATATACTAAACCTCCTCTGCGTCTCACCTGATGATCCTTGCCCGTCTCCACTCGTCTGACCTCCACCTCCACCTCCACGAGCCCTGTTCTCGTAGTCAGGGTCGTCCGTTGGTAACTCATGTCGACAAACAGGGCACGAGTTGTGTAGCTGCAACCATGGAAGCAAGCAATCATGATGGAAAAAATGCTTGCAAGGCATTTGCTTAGTTTCAATACCATCTTCAAACTCATCCATACAAACAGCACATTGATTCATTTCCGATTGCAACATATCTTTAGTCACTTTTACAGTTGGAAGCGCATCAATGGCGGATTTCGAAGCTGGAGGAGTTCCGTATCGATTTGGATCGTCTTCAGCTAGTTGTTGAATCAGATCCTCGAGACCACGTCCAAAGAAGTAGTCTCCGTGATTTCCTGAAAAAGGATTGGCTTCATCTGAGAGTTGATTCTCGAACAAAAGCTGGACATTGATACCGCTGGATTGAAGTTGTTGAAGATGGTTTTGGAAGAATCTAATTGGATCGAAAGCATCAGGATGCTGTTGAGTAGACTGTTGCTGCATTGATTGCTCTAAGAAACTCGGGTTCGTGAAGTCCATTACGGTGGTGGATGAAGGTAAAGATGAAGAAGCCATAAAAAGCGGTAATAAGGATGAGATTGGATCCGACATCGGAAAAATCAGATTGGGGTTTTGATTAGGGTTAGGGTCTGTGTATTCTTCGAGAAAACCTTCGTTGCATAGAGGACAGAAAGGTTCAGCGGAAGAAGAAATTGAGATTGTGATGGTTTGATTGCATTGGTAGCAGAAGAACATCTTATCCACCGCCGTCGACGCTGCGACGGAGGATTCGGTTGAATTTCCGCCGGAAGTCATGACGGAATCTGCAAATCTCAGAAACGTTGATACCAGAAAAATGGAAACAGAGGAGAAGAGAGAGACGTTTCAGCGAATCTTGTGTTTGTGTTGCGACTCAATCTAGTCGTAGTCTCCGATGAGGACTTTTTCAATTATGGGCTCCAGGCCCGGCCCAGTTATGTTTTAATTTCGAACCATAAAGGCGCTTTGCATTATTTTCACATAATATGGGTCCAGATTGAAAGAAACACAAAAGTAGTAGGACCATAAAAAAAGGTCAAGTAGACAATCGTGTTCGTGTATCAATTAAGGTCATTGTTATAGTACGGGGCTAATTTGAAAGAATAAAAAACTAGTGGACCTTACAAAAAGTCATCACCTGCCTTCATTCCTATGCCACACAATCGTTTTCTTCTGTATGAAATTGAATATGGTTATCTGAGTCAACAGAGGGAATAGAAGAACGTGGAAGTAGCCATGGAGTCTATCGTCTCCAGTTCGACGAATCTTATCCGATCATATCTCACCCCGGTTCGTTCCATTTCTTCGGCTGCATCGGTGGCCGTCAAACCTCTGAGCTCAGTCCAGATTACCTCCGTTGCGGCTAACTGCCACCTACTGTCGTTCAAGTCCGGTGGTAGAAGAACCAGGAGACTCTTGACTAGCGCTTCTAGTTCGGCGATAAGATGCGGCGGAATCATAGAGATCGGAGAAAGTGAGTTTTCGAGTACGGTTTTGGAATCGGACCGGCCGGTTCTGGTTGAGTTCGTCGCTACTTGGTGCGGTCCCTGCAAATTGATCTATCCCGCTATGGAATCCTTATCCCAGGTTTCATATACTGATTCTCTCTTTTGATTTCTGTGTTGATGATCACGAAATTCGTATTGTTCATCAGTTCTACTGGAGAATCGCAATATTTTGAAGTTGATTTGAAATCAGAGATTTCGTGCATGAATTGATGACACAAACTTGAGATTTAAGATTTACTGTATTGCAAATCATATACCAGTAGCTCTAAAACTAGTGAAATGTCAGAAGTATTAAGAAAAATTGAAGAAGATGACGCAGTAGACACTAAACTACTGATTATACAGTAAAATGCTGCATTTGATTCTGAGTTCTTCCTTTTGAATGCTATATTTTGAGATGTCTTTAGTTTTCTTGCTATCTAAAACTCGAAATGTTTCCTTCTTCTCAGGAATATGGTGACAAATTGACGATTGTAAAGATTGATCACGATGCTAATCCCAAGTTAATAGCAGAGTTCAAGGTTTACGGTTTACCTCATTTCATCCTCTTCAAGGACGGGAAAGAAGTTCCAGGTAGCAGAAGAGAAGGTGCTATTACAAAGGCCAAGCTTAAGGATTACATTGATGGTCTCTTGAACTCAATATCTGTTGCTTAATCGTCTCTCTTCTCACCTGGTATGCCTCAGTCTCAAACACTGTTTATTATGTAACCAAAATCTCTTCAATTATAAATTCTTCGACACCTGTTTCTTATCCAATGTGTAAATCTACCAACAAATTTTCTTAATAGAAAAGAATTGAGTTCTTATCAGAATCAAATAAGCATCATAGGGATATATATATATAGGCTTTCTTTGCTTATATACTTTGGCATTTTTCAATAACTTTATAGTTTCGGTGTCATCTTTTTGTCTAGTTTGGTTCTAAATATATAGTTCACTGGATGAAGCATGACTGATAATTGCAGTCTTGTTTCCGATGGCAAAGAATAGAAAAACAAATGCAGCTGGATGCAAAGCAGCAAATTCTGCTTTTGATTTTATTGGAATGAATCAGGTAAAAGAATTCAACATTAATGACATTTTTTCCTCGTCTTTTCTTCCATTCTTCTTCTTCTTTTCCTCTCGGCCGCAGATTCTCACATCTTTTTGGCTTATTCCCTTGAAAAAGCAACCAAAAACCGACCACTAAGCTTAAACCAATGCCTAAGCTTAACGTTCCTGGCTCTTAAACCTCCTTGACATAGGTCTCTTCACCTCCTCCAATAACAGCATCATCTGGGATGTAACGTTTCCAGAACGGATGCTGCTTCCACACTCTTCCCATTTCTTCAATAGGAACCCCTTTTGTCTCTGGCAACAAGAAGTATATGAAGACAGTCATGACTGCAACCATTCCTCCAAAGAAGTAGAAGAGACCAAACTTCATGTGGCAAAGCATCGTGAGGAAGAATTGTCCAATGAGGAAAGTGAAGAACATGTTGACAGAGACATTGATGGCTTGTCCCGCTGGTCTGATTTCCAATGGACAGATCTCACTTGGTACTAACCATCCCAATGGACCCCATGACCATGCAAATCCTGCAACATACAAACATATGAAAGCTAGGATCCAATCCGCCGTTGCAGGTGTCAATGTTCCAGATCCCGTGGTTCCAAACTTCAAACCGATCAAGGTACCAACAACGATCTACAAAATGATCCACCAAACAATATATGTTAAGGTACTCGATCATCATTTCATATATACATTATGAACTAAAATGTTTCATTTTTCATATGTATACAAAAACTCGGAAACTAGCATTATCGAGGCATCAGGGAAAAACTAATTTACCTGGCAAACGACCATTTGGATGCCACCTTCAAGGAAGAGAATTCTTCTTCCGTATCTATCAACCGCATAGATGGAGACAAGGGTAGAGACAACATTGACCGCACCCGTAATAACCGCCGAGATGAGCGAGGCATCATCCGCGAAACCGAGAGTTTTAAAGAGAACAGGAGCATAGAACATGATCACATTGATACCGGTAATCTGTTGGAAGAAAGGAATTGCGGAACAGAAAACAATTGCAGGTCTGTATTTGGCCTGTTGGAAGATGTTCTTCCATGGATTCTCCACTTTCTTAGCAGCCTCACAAGCATCACAAAGATCTTGAAACTCCTCGTCTACATTATCAGCTCCTCGAATCTTCTGCAACATCTCTCTCGCTTGTTCGTACTTGCCTCTCTCGAGCATCGAGTTTGGTGTATCGGGCAAGACAAAAGATCCTATAACCATTACAACTGCAGGAACAGCAGCTAGACCTAAAGACACTCTCCATCCGTTCCTAGCCATTTGAGATGTTCCATAGTTGATTAGGTTTGCAATCAAAATCCCAACGGTGATCGCCATTTGAAACCCGATGTTGAGCGCTCCTCGGATCTTTGCTGGAGCCATTTCCGAGAGATAAACTGGAGTAGACTGGAAAAGGAAATATAACATGATCAAAAGATGAGCCATACCGAAACCTAATCCAACTTTTTTTCAGCAAACAAATCAAACCAAACCAAAACTGGATTCAACCAAACCGTATTGAACTAAACGAAAAGCTGAAAACCAAATGTCGAGAATCTAAACCACAAAATAAACACACATGACCATGTTGAGTTGTTGACTCACCTGATTAGCGAACCCAACACCGACTCCGAGCAACAATCTACCAATGATAAGCATGGCGACGTTGACGGCAAAGGCGTTGAATAGAGAACCTATGAGGAAAGCAACTCCTCCAATAAACATGGAGACTTTACGTCCGTACTTCCTTGTGATAGCTGAAGCTGCAAAGGAAGACACGAGAGCCGCGAGGTATAGTGAGGAAGTGAACAATTGGAGCAGTTGGTTATCGAATTTGCAGTAAGCAGTCTCGCGCCTTGCGTGGTGCATTTGCCTAACCACCTCCGGGAAAAACTTGCTCAGAAACTCCTCCATTGATGTCACTCCTCCTATACAACAAACCAAACAAAATACACATTACATGATGACACATTACATTACACCTGAAGAGTAAGAAGGCGAATGTGAAAATTTACAGACCTGAGATACCGAGGTCGTATCCAAAGAGGAGGCCTCCCATGGCGGCCACGACACAGGTGATGATGACAAAGCCGGTGACTCCACCTTCATAGCTTCCACCACCACCACCTTCTGATACAAAGGCTCCTCCAGCCATTATTTATTATTCTTCACTTATTGATTGTTATTGCTTTTGCTTTGTTATTCAAACAAATACTTAAAAGCTTTTGATCCAAAACTTATGCGCTTGTGAGCTTCTTAAATACAAGAATTTCGTAATCTATAATTAGAAATAGATTGTGATTTGAGCTATTAGAGATTTCTCTTCGCTTACGAATAGGGAAGTGGTTTGGGTTTTTTCCAATGTTCTTTAAACCCAGTTTTAGTGGAGATCTTATTGTCTTTTTTAAGACAATTTCCTTTGTTTTTACAGACAATTTCTGCTTTTATTTCGTACAAATTTTATTACATAAGACTGTAAGAGATAAGTAGAGAAAACAGTCTCTAAACCGAACATAGAAACTTGTAATAATATATTAACAGTCGCATATAAATCATTTACAGTACGTAGGAATTTTAGTTCGTATTTAGAATTGGTCAATCGATGCACGTCATTATAGATCGTTATTCCAGCTAATTTGAGAGACAACCTTAAAAAGATCATTGAAGACGAAGAAAAAGCCAAAGTAAATATCTACGTAGAAACAAAAATACTCATGCATTGTCAATTTTTCATTATGATCAAACCTTCCAAAATGGAATATTACATAAATATATGATTTAATATTTAATAGATAGACTGCAAAAAGGAAAAAAAAAACAGCAGCATTTGCAAGTTTGAATTATGTCGATCACTGTAAAAATATAATTAACATGATGAAAATAAATTTTAGGGGTATTTTAAAAAAAAAAACTGTGGGTATTATGATTAATGTGAGCTAGAAGATCAATGTAGGCCATATGTTCGTTTTAACAATTCCAGCATCAAATTTCGCATGCAGCGTAGATAACATTAACCAATTCCAGTTCTCTATAAACAAACATACAATTAGGAAGAAAAAAATATGATGATAACTTTAGTGGCTCGATTGATCGCCTTTAAATGGTTTTAATATACACAATGAATGAGTGTTTTTTTGTACATACAATGATTGATCGTCCCAATGAATTGATAGTCATCCAACAAACATGAGAACCCAAATGTGCACCTTCAAACTTGGGTCTAAGGGTTTCCATGACCAGATTCCTCATTTAGCTTGCTTTCTCTTTAAAGTGACTATAGCATTTGATTCGAGTTTTCCTTTATTATTAGGCATGACTCCTAAAAGCCTATCATTTGTTGTTTTCACCTTTAAATTTCCTTTTAATCTAAGAATTTGGTATTTGCTTTGAAATTGTTGGAGAGTGAGATGACTAGATGAGTACATGTTTCATTTATTTCGAAATTTATGTGGCGGCAACAGATTCTTCATAAAGCATATTTTCAATGACAAATCTCCAATTATGTGGCGGTAAGTATTGGCAGTGTTGAAATCTCCAATTTTGTGAAGCTTTTCGAGGATTCTCAATTCACATACTCAGTCATATAGTAATGAAGCCTGTGGCCCCTTGGAATCAATTCTGAGTGTCTTCTTATATAATTTTTGTCTAGTGAGTATTTTTATGTCCACCAGTTGCCGACGGTGTAAATCATATGTGGCTTGTAATCACAATAGGAGGATTTGCTTAAAGTTTCTCTGATAAGAAAAAAATTTCAGCTGAGGAAAAAAAACCTTAAAAAAGAAAAAGAAAATACAAATTTTTAAAAAATATTCAAGAGGATATTACAATTAAAATTTAAAAGGAAAAATAAAATAAAAATCAAAGAATTGCAAATCAGCACCAAACAATTTAGGTTACCCTTAAGTGCCCCGAAATACAATCTTTATTCGTACTCGACGCACTTTCAAACCCTAAACCGACGAGCTCTCTCCTTCGCCGCTGGATCCTCATCCACCGGTAAGATTCTCTCTCCTTCTTCTCTTTTTCATCTTCGTTTCCCCTCTCTCGTTGCGAAAAGTGGCATCTCTTCTTTTTGTTCTACTGGTTTTTCAATTTCTCGATTTTATTTCTTCGGAATTTCCTGTTGATCTAGTCCTATGGCTCTTCGTTGACTGCGACTCTGCGAGTTATAGTTAATGGCTTCACGGGTTTACTCGCTTTCAAGTTTCTTATCGATCTCTGTTTGTTAAATGTAACTATAACGATTCTTGATTAGTCTATATCTGTGTTTCTGTATTGTGAATTATATATATATATATATATATATATATATATATATATATATATGTGTTTATGAAGTGAAGTGGTGGGGTTTTCATTTACAGATTCGTGACGGCTTTGTTTTGATGAAATTGGATTACGATGGCTGGATATTCATCTAAAGGAGCTCCTACTAATGGATCAGTCTACGTTTCCAATCTCCCTTTAGGAACTGATGAGAATATGCTGGCTGAATATTTTGGAACCATTGGGTTGCTAAAGGTATGGTATTGGCCAGGTACTTACTAATTGTTGCTTTTTATTTTACGTCATTGCAATCTTTTTATTAACAAGATTTTGAGTTTCTTACATTTTTCCTTTGTGGTTTGTAGAGAGACAAACGAACTGGTACTCCCAAGGTATGGCTGTACCGAGACAAAGAGACTGATGAGCCCAAGGGAGATGCTACTGTTACCTATGAGGACCCGCATGCTGCTTTGGCTGCTGTGGAATGGTTCAATAACAAGGATTTCCATGGAAACACCATTGGAGTTTTTGTGGCCGAGTCGAAGAATAAAGGTGCTGGAGATTCAAGTGAGTTTGGTGGGTTTGATGGAGGTGCTAAGGAAACAAATGGAGGTGCTGGAAGGGGAAGAGGTCAGCCTGATTCTTCGGCAAAGCCATGGCAGCAAGATGGTGACTGGATGTGCCCAAATACAAGGTCTGTGATGTGATATCGGTGAGGAGCTTCATCTAGCTCTTGTTTCCGTTGAAAATTGGCAATTTTTTTATATTTTATGGTTTTTAGCAGTCATGTTCTCATACTCCTCTATTGGCAGTTGTACAAATGTGAATTTTGCATTCCGTGGGGTTTGTAACCGCTGTGGAACTGCCAGACCAGCTGGTGCATCTGGTGGCAGCATGGGAGCAGGTGGTCGTGGAAGGGGTCGAGGTGGAGGTGCTGGTGCTGATGGCGGGCCAACGGGGAAGCAGCCCAGTGGTGCTCCTACTGGTCTTTTTGGTCCAAATGATTGGTCTTGTCCAATGTAAGTATCCCGATTAGGTTCGAAATATTAGTTGGTTCAGTTTCACAGGATAATGAGCGTTTGATGGTTGATTAAAACACATTGCAATAGACCATATATATTTCATCATTAGCAAAAGAGAATTTTCAGATGGCATATGACATTGCTCGGTACAAAATTAATATGTTTGGATGTATGGGAAAGAATATAGCTTCTCTAGAAGCGATGGCTTGCTCTGCTGTGTCACAAAAAATGATTTTTTGAAGATGTCTTTCATGCTTTTTTTAATGTTGATTCGAATTTTGTATTTTTCCTCATGTTAAACTGAAAAAATGGAATTTGAAACATGGGTAGTTTTGATCTGGTACTCACTTTTTTAATTCTTTCAAGGAAGTTATATTTGTTAAGAGGCCTCCAATTTTCTGTGTTAGATACAAAGTAGGAATATACGTTTAAAATTAAATGCAAGTTATGCTATATGTTTTCTACTAGCTTAACTAAGAGGCTGCTCTGTGTGAATGCGTATGGATTCTTACGCATAATGCATGGTTGTATTGTGGGTATATATTATCTGGTTCGAGTCTTTGGTTTTTAATCAAAGAGAAATCCTAAAGCAACTTTTTCTGTTTGTTCTGATTCTTTAATTTTCAGGTGTGGCAATGTCAACTGGGCTAAGCGTTTAAAATGTAATATCTGCAACACCAATAAACCTGGTCAGAATGAAGGTGGTGTGAGGTATGACTCAATGCCAATGATAAGATTGCTTTTGTATTGTTAATTTGCAATATTCGAGCTGAGGATTTGGATTATAAATGATTTTACGGTGAATTTAGGAGAGGTTATATAGATTTTCTGCTCTATGTCCGTAGTTTTGCAGTTGGCAGGGTTATTTTTATTCCTCTTTAGACATGGTCTGATAGATACATGGGAAAAGTACACAATATTCTCTTCTGAAATTTGAACTAGTGCTCTCTTTGATACTGTGTTCAGTATGAGAAAGCTATTGCTTCATCAAAATATGTTTTTTTGACAATTTGAACTATTGCTCACTTGTAATGTTTTCTTCTGGCCAAATTAGAGTTGCATTAAGAAACCTTACGGTTTCATCTTGACGGGTTGTTTTTTCTCTTAAAAGACCAGTGCTTATTCATTTATTTTCTCTAAACAGGGGAGGTCGTGGTGGTGGTTACAAGGAATTGGATGAACAAGAATTAGAGGAAACAAAGAGACGCAGGCGCGAGGCTGAAGAAGTAAAATATGCTTTTTTCAATATTTTGTTTTGCTGCAATACGGATGAGTTCTCAGTTTTTTGGTATTTAACTTATATGTCATAAATATTTCAGGATGATGGTGAAATGTATGATGAGTTTGGGAATCTGAAGAAGAAGTACCGTGTTAAAACACACCAAGCTGACGCCAGACCTGCTGTTGCAGCTGGTCGTGCTGGGTGGGAAGTCGAAGAGCTAGGTAATTTCTGTTAAATTTTAAAGTCATAACTATTTTTATAAAAATTGATGATCCAATGTGGTGTTGATAATTTATATCAATGTGGCAGGTGTTGATAGAGATGGAAGAGAGAGAAGCAGGGACAGGCAAAGAGACCATGGCGACAAGCATAGAGATCATCACTATGATAAGGATAAACGCAGAAGCAGAAGCCGAAGCCGAGAGAGGGAAAGAGGCAAGGAGCGGGACTATGACTATGACCATGATCGAGACAGAGACTACGGTCGTGAACGTGGAAGCAGGTACCGTAACTGAGAGATTGCTCAAAAGTGTTAGGGTTTTAGTTTCTCATCTGTTTTATTCACTCACTTCTACAAATGGTATCATTACAATGTCGACTTTTTTTTTCATTTATTGTGTGAAGTAAAAATCTTTTTGGTACTTGAATTGCTTTGGTTTTTCACTTGTTTTGGTCTTTATTATGTTAGGAGACTATCCCATGATATCATTTTTAAAATGAAAACAGCTGCAACATTTTGTTTGGAAACTATGGTAACCGATGTTATTTGCAACTTTAATTGTGTGAGTTGTCTTTTGTGCTATTTTACGTTGTCTTTGGTTTTTCTTTTTGTGATTTTTCTTAATGTCTTTTTGTTTTTGTTCATTGCCAATCATTTCATCGCTGTATTATTCTACTGGGAAAAAGATAGAACATGAAGATTTTAGTGGATACTAAAGTTTCTCAAAACTAAGAGAGGATAAGAAAAAAAAAGTTCGGCTTGTGCAGTTGAGGGGACGTGGAGATATATTTTTATATTATTTTACATTGTCAAATTCATGGCCGGATTTGGATAATACGATGAAAAGCACGTCCTCTACTTGCACTTATAATGTCAAATTCATGGTCAGACCCCACTATTCACATGCATCCATTCACAGTGGAATTCCGAGATAAATCACAAAAAACATGTAATACCAAAATAAAAGTAAAAAAGTATACGAAATTGTATGTTAAGTTAATATTAATACATGTTGAGCTGAATATATACAGAAGAACCTCTATAAATTAATACTCAATAAATTTATAAACATTATAAAATAATAAAATTTGTTGGTTCCAAGTCGGATCTGTGTAAAAATAAACAAAATTTGATAAGATAATACGATAATAATTTTTTAAAAATCTCTATGTAAATATATGGTCTCATTAATAACATAAATTAATAATTATGTAAATTTGCATATATATATATATATAATATACTTTTAGTATTTTTAATGAATTTATGTTAGAACTCATCACTAACTTTTCTTATATAGAAAATATTATGTTGTATTTTAAACTATTTTATTGTTATATTGTATATAAATTTGTCATAATAATAAGCAAAATTTTCTATAAGTTTTTACATTCTAAATAGCATAATTTTTATTTCAATAGTCACATTGGCTGTTTAAATACAACAATTGACGCCACTAATCATAAATTTAAATTTATGTTAATCGTTTATATAAGTGAATTTATCTATAATCTTTGTTATTTATTATCAAAATAATTTGATTTTTCTTTTAAATTTTAAAATTTAAAGTCCAAAACTATTAAAATTTATAACATTCAAAAAATTAATTTTATTTAGATCAAATTTTTTTAATTGATTATATTTATAATTTTTAACAAAACTCTCTATAAATTAATAAATAATTTATAGATAAATTAATATCATTATAAATTAATAAAATATCATGATCCCAACCTTATTAATATATAGAGGTTATACTGTAGTAACTTTTCAAATGAATAGAACTTTATATATATTTATTTTTGAAAGTCCATGTAATGGAAAGTAGACTAAAAATTTGAAATATTTCATAAAAAACACAAAGTTTATACTTAACGGTAGTAACTTTCTTGAAAAGACAGTAGCTGTAGCTTAGAGTACCATGAAAAGTGTGCAGCTAGATAAGAATATATTAATTATCCTTTGAAATCTCAAAGTCAATCCTTCTCAAAGAAATAGGAATCAAAATTCAACAGCACACTTTTAAGCGTAAAAACAACATAACAAGACAAATAACAAATCAATCTATGGGAATTTGAGATAATTTGAAAATTTATGTGGTTTTTTTATAATTTGTTTTCAATTAACTTTTGTCTTATTTCCGTCTAATTTCTCTTTAAAATCGAAATTTTATTATTTTATTAGTATGTATTAATATTGGTCTAAATAAAGACAAATGAAACACTATATATCAGCACATCTACGCATTTCCATGTGGCCACTATAATTATTGCTCTATACAATCCAAAAGAAAAACAGAGGAAGAAGAAAAGAAAAAAAAAGCGCACAAGTCACAGGATTCATTATAGGCTTCATAGTTCGATGCAATGTCTCCTCTCTACGATCTTCAAATAATTATCAATGGCCAATTCACATTCTTCCTCAACCAGGTAAAGAACCAAACCTAATAATCGATTCAAATGTCACAGTTTTGATTATGCTTCTGTTCTTGTTTTTCTCTGTGCTCTGTTCTTATTTCTCTCTTGTGCTCTGTTTTAGGATGTGATTTCAAAGTACTCTGGAAGTTTGAGGAAGATGATGAAACAGAGCAAAAAGAAGAGCAACAAGAAAACGAAATCTCCAGAGATCATAACTATCGAGATTGATGATTTTCCAGGTGGACCAGATGGGTTTGAGCTGGTTTCAAGGTTCTGTTACAACAATGGAGAAATCTCAATCGATGTCTCAAATGTCTCGACTTTGTACTGCTGCTCTGTTTCTCTAGGCATGACGGAGAAGTTCTGTTTCGATAACCTCTTCCTTCAGACTCAGAAGTTTCTAGAAGAAGTCTTCTACGGTTCTTGGAATGACATCGTTTTCTGTCTCAAGAACTGCGAGCAAGTGTTCCTCCAAGCTGAATCGTTCGGTCTCGTTGATAAGCTCATCTTCGCAGCTTTGACCAAAATCTCTCGGAATTCAGAAACATTTTCTGCTTCCTCGCACTCTTCTTTCGCCTCCCCTCTTTCTGCGGAGGCGGCCAAGAACACGTTGGAATCAGACAAAAGGTATATTACGCGATCTGTTTCTTGCGTAAGAAGCAACGAGTGGTGGTTTGAAGATATGTCGAATCTCTCCCCGCAGACCATCTTGAAGCTAATTAAGATCATTGGAGCTTACAATACCAACGTAAAAAGCTTAGTCCTAACCAGATTTATCCTCCATTATCTCAAGACAAAACTCCAAACCAAATCAAGAACTACTACTACAGAGCTTATGAGGAACAAGCTTGAGTACTCCGAGTTAGCTGATACAGCGGTTAAAGGAGTGATTTCTGCGGGGAAAGCCGCGTTTTCTTGCAGGAAACTCTTTTGGATTCTTAGAGTTTTATCCAGTTTTAGCCTAAGTAGAGAGTCAAGAATCAGTTTAGAAACCTTAATTGGAGAAATGTTGGAACAAGCAACACTTGATGATCTTCTGATATCTGCAGGAGGAAGCAGAGAGAGTGGTTTCTACAATGTGGATCTTGTGATAAGATTACTAAAAGTGTTTGTGAAGAACAGAGAAGAAGAATCAAGAGAGAAGAAGATGAAAATAATTGGGAAATTGATAGATAAGTATTTGAGAGAGATATCTCCAGATCAGAATTTGAAAGTCTCCAAGTTCCTAAGTGTTGCAGAGAGTTTGCCAGATTCAGCTAGAGATTGGTTTGATGGAGTTTACAGAGCCATTGACATCTATCTACAGGTCAGTACTTTTTTTTCTTTGTTTTTAATAACTACTATCAATATTCTAGTATATTTTTTTCTTGAATTTCTTCACCAACTAATTGATAGGCCAATTATGTTGTTTTTTATTCTATAAAAGTGAGACAAAACAATAGAATAATTTATTTTTTGTATTTGTATTAGACATACAGAAGATGACAAGTGCCAGACAGATTTCAATACCATTTTCTTTTTAATACATTTTGGCTTCATATCATATATTTATGAAGAAATGAAAGAGAGACAACTATTCATGGAAATTTGAAGTTTGAGATTAATGTGTATTTGCTCACAGACATATATACATATATGATTAAGATTTGGAGTCATCTTTAGATTCTTTTACTCTGTCTTGTTACTGCCGTGGGGTTTCATGTCAGATTGCCCACTAGGCCACAGTCTTGACTGTATGTTTCTTTTTGTTTTATAGTCCCTATTTATCAAAATATCTAAAACCTCAAAGAGTAATATTTTGGGTAAGGTATACTATCAGTTACACTTCAAATACATGTAAAAGTAAGAATTATTCATATACATAATATTTTTCATTTTTTGACTCATCCGTTTTATTCGAATTCAAATAGTTAATTTTTTTTGAAAAAATATTGGAACACTGACATTTCAGTTTGTAAAAGCTGGTTATATTTTGTCATTTTGTTTTTCACAACGGCAACATCGGTATTTTTACCTTTTTTTCTTTTATAGAAACCATATATATACACATACTGTATATTTAAATTACAGTTGGGATGTGACTTTGGAATTGGAAATTTGAAAGTGATTAAATAACTGAGTCCTTTATAATATTTTTGTTTGCTTTGTTGTTGTAGTCTCACCCGAATCTAACACCCCAAGATCGAACAAAGATATGCCGATGTCTCAACTACAAGAAACTAACAATGGAGACATGCAAACATCTCGCCAGAAACCCTAAGATACCTCCAGAAATAGCAGTTCAAGCACTCAGGTCCAGATGTGAGAAAGAACAACACAAAACTGCTGAGGTTAAAGTTGTGAAGAAGAGTCTTTCTTGTAAATATTCAGAAGAGAAGAAGAAGCCTGTACTATTGCATCTCGAGATATCAGAGAAATTAGCCGAGAGGTTGAAGACTAGAGGAGGATCTAGCTTGAGGTTTCTGGATAGTTTCAGAGAAGGTTTATGAGGAAAATGGAAAGGTTCAAGTCAAGATTTTGCAGTCAAATCTTCCACTTCATCTGGCAATCTCATTTGCACCCCAACGTACTTGTCGAATGTCTTGTACAAATCATCAGATTCTAGGTGTTTTTTTTTTATCATCGAAAGCTAATGAATTCATGAAGCTTATCTTTCACTTCGATCCAGCTACATCCTGGCGATTTCACCATCTGTTGATCTTTCATTTGCTTTCTTACCCGAGCGACTTAATTCATCCCAGTTTTGGGATTCCGAGTACAACGCATTTGTTGGCTCCATTGGCATTCTCTCTATCAAAGCCTTTGCTTCTTCTAGCAAACCTTTTCTTCCAAATAAATCAACCATACACGCATAATGATCCACGTTTGGCTCCAAATTGAAACGTTCCTTCATACTCAAGAAAAGCCTTCGACCCTCTTCCACAAGGCCTACATGAGCACATGCACTTAAGATAGCGATGCTAGTAACTTCATTTGGTGAAACATGACTCCTTAACATGTTCTCAAAGAGATCAAACGTGCCTCTTGCATATCCGTGCGCTGCAAATCCAACCATTGCGGTCCAAGTATACACATTTTTTCTCAGCAAGTCTCTCGAAAACTAATATAGCCTCCACTAAGCACCCACACTTGGTCTACAGATCAACCAATGTTGCTCCCATTGTAGTGTTTATCTCAATCGAATTCTTAATCATATAACAATGAGCGCACGGGAAAGAGCACTACTTAAAGTCTTCTCATTGAATACCCCTCCTACATGGACCATGCGAGGAAGAAGATGCAATGAAAAACGCTAGCGAGATTAGATAGCACAAGAAGAGGGGAACTATTAATTGAAGAACACCAAGCTTAGTAAATCTTTGACAAGATTATTTCCGCAGTTGAGTTTATTTGTTGTGATTTTTCTTCTTCTATTGTCTCCAAATTTGAACATGAAATTAAATCGCATTTCTTACAAAGATAGTCACCAACAACTAAGAATATATGCAATAATTCAAAAGCTTTAAGGGTTCTTTCTTAACAAAAGACGAGGTAAGTGTTCGACAAGAGTAATTAAAATAAGGCAAAGAGTACATTTATTCATTAAGACACAACCAACAAGCATTGTTGTACTAAACTTTATTGATAATTTTATCAAATCAAACTTACTACCTACGACTAACAAGTATCTTTTTTTTTGCCAAAACAAATCGCTTGAAAGCCGTTAGCTTGACCAGCTGCTATGCCTCTTAGCATTTGTCGGTAATTTTCAAGCACCCTATTCTTCTCCATCGATTCGTCGATCTACACACAAAGAAACAATCAATAGAAGTGAATTATTGAAATGAGTTCTATCTTCTAAGTCAAAGTTAAGAAACAAACCTCTAGAGCTTGTTCAGGTTTCCCTTCCTTGGAAAGATGTTTGGCCTTGTCGAATGAGACAGGATTCTTCTCATGATCTGTGGTGATGAAATCTGAGTATCCAACACGACAGATTAGAGAACGCAGCTTCTCCGAAAACACAGTATCGAAATCTCCATTGCCAGTTGAAAACGGAACTCTTCTGATCTTAATCGGTCTCTAGAAGAGATGGAGAGAACGGCGGGTATTCATCATGATGCTAACCCTAAAATTTCCCCGCTCTTCTTTATTATTTTCATGAGTTTGGGGGACTTAATTTTTTTTTTAAAGATTTTTACTAAAATTTTTTTAAATAAGTAATATTTTTGTAAATTTTATAGTTAAAATAAAAATATATTCATATAAAAAAAATTTTGGGCCTCCTCAAATCTAATTTTTTATATATGAAAAAAATTATAAAAAACAATTGGGCCCCGTCGCCCAGCGCGCCCTGTAGTTTGGGGCCATTTATTGGTAGGTTTCTAGCTTGGTACAACAATTTTGGCTCAAAGGAGAAGTTAGGTTGCTGTACGGTTTGTTAAAAATGTCCTTTATCTGGGACCTCTTTTTTACTGAAATTGATTTAAGGGTTAGTTCCCACTCATGGCTTGGTGTTTGTTTTTTTTATCTTAATTGGTTTGGTATTTTGGCTGCAGATTGACCAGAAAGGCGTAGATGAGGAGGAACCTGAAAGACCTGGAGCCAGTTGAAAACAAAACACTTCTCGTTAACGGCAGGATAACGATCTTTATCTGTCTCTGAAAGAGATGGAGAGAACATGATGCAACAATACAGCAGATGCTAATGATGCTAACCCTAGAAATCTTAGCGATCCTGCTCTTCTTTATTACTATTAACTAGGTTAGGAGCCATCTAATGGACGAGTTTCTAATTTTTAAAATAAATTATATTTAAACAAAAACATTAAATTAAAATTTTGTTGTTTGAAAAAGAAAAACATGTTTTGTTAAAGAAAAAAGTTATATATGTTGTACAAAAATTAAAAAAATTATATTTTCCGGCAGAAAAATAAAAAATTATATACAGAAATTTGTTTTTCTAATTCAGTAAATTAATATAAATTTCTATATTACAATTTCATTATTAACATATTAAATTTTTGATCACGTCAAAAAGATTTTTGTTTGTTATTCGACCACCATGTGAGATATAGAAAACAGATTCGGTGACCAGTAATAATGTTCTCAGTTATATCTGGGTGAGACATTCTTCAGTCAAGATCTCCATTGTCCCTCTACTTCCCTTTGGTTCAGATATTATACCTATTTCCAATCAAATATGTTTTCTCTCTCGAGCCTTCACTCGCCAAAGTCTTTTGTCATTCCATATCTCCTAATGTTTTCCAACAACATTTTTGAACTCATTTCTTCTGTCACCATCTCTTGATTGTTTATATTTATCTCAGACTCTATTTCTGCAGAAGATGTTTGCTTTTTGCTGCTCCCTTTATTTTCTATCTTTGGATTCCCATACACCAGCATCTTCAATCTTTAGCAGATCCCCCACCGCCTTTCTCCCGTCTCTGAATCCATATTTATCTTCTGGTTCAAATCTTCTCTCGGTTGCCAACCGAATATATTTACCCTCTTGCACTTTCACTCGCTGAAATCTTTCGTCATTCCTTGTCTCCTGACGTTTTCCGACAACATCCTACAGCTTAGCCTTTCTCTCACCATATCTTGATTTTTTAATTCCTATCTTATGCTATATTTATGAAAATATTTAGTTTTTGCAACTTCCTTTATTTTTTGTCTTCGAATTTCCATCCATCTTCAACCTTTAGTACAAGCCCCACCATTCTCCTACTTCATCAGGATTCATATTCATTAATAATAAGATTGAACAATATCAGAAAAAACAGAAAAGAAAAATGATCTAATTTATTATTTATGTCTATGTGTAGGAGTCATTATGTTTAAACTAATTCATTATATATTTAAATGAATCAAATTTAAATATCAATTATTTTAGACCGAAATAACCAAAATACCCAAAATAACCAAAATATTTAAAATTCTTAGTTTTATTTATGAAACTTCAATCAAACTTTATTTAAATTTAACCAATTTTAGTTTATTTTTCCGATATTTAATGTACCTGAAACTGACTCAAACCCAGATAGAACCAAAATGAACCAAAAATATAAATACCCAAATAGATCATAGGCTTTTAAACCTGATTGACCTGGAGCAAATCTGAATGTCCAGCCCTAATGTGAGACCTGAAAAATGCATCTAATGACCAGCAGCTATGCTCTCGCTCATATATAGGTGATACATTCTTCTTTATAGAGGACATTTCCTTAAACTTTCATGTACAATAGAGATATTATTTATTTGTTTCGTAAACCGAGAATATTATGAATTTTCTAACCAATTTCTTATTTTGTACCAATTATATGTAACTTGAGTTGACAATTTAGAAAAAAAAATTACTCAAAACTTTACTAACACCTAACCAATTAGAATAGTAAATTAGATTGGATTATAGAAAGACAATTTTATTCGTTCAAATAATTAGAATTTAGAAGAGTATTTAAAAATATTATTGGGGTTTAAATAATATAAAATTTTAATAATGAAAAGAAAAATTTAAATTTTATTGAAGTAATAACATTTAACATATTTTAGGAAAAATAATAATTAAAAAGTATATACATTTTATTATTCATTTTTCGTTGGTTTTCTTTTTCAATTAAGAAAATCAAAAATAATACAATTTTTCTACTTGTAGAACCTTATCGATCAAGTGACATGTGTCGTGATAAAATAATTAGAAGCGTAATAGGTTTTTATTGGAGTTTAAATAATGTAAGAAAAAATAAAAATTGGAATATGAGAAGAGAAATTTAATTTATTATTTTTTAAAGTTTAAAGTCTAAATATATATTTATTATTTAATTTTTCCATTTATTTTAATCTAAAATCAATTTTATCATGTGATCTTGATAATCATTTTTAGTTTAAATAATTAGAAACGTGTGATACAATAAATTATTTGAGCTTAAATAATATAAAATTTTAAAAATCTAAATTTGAAAAAGAAAGTTCAACTTTTATTGACATAATAAAATGTAACATATATTAGGAAAATAGAAAGTAAAAAGTTATATATTTTATTATTTAATTGTTTTTACAGGTTTTCTTTTTCTATTAAGAAAAATAAAAATAACATAATATTTTTACACGTGTCAAAATCTCATCGATCGAGTGACACATGTTATAAGTTTGTTAATTATAATTTTGACAAATGTCTATCTCTCGTGAGTCCAACTAAGGTTTATATAATAAATTTTAAATTATTGATTAGATAAATTAACAAATTTTTGGTTTTTTTAAGATATGGTTTTATTTTTGTAATTGATTTTTTAATAATAATTATTTATTAGATAAATTAACAAATTATTGGTTTTCTTTTTTCCTTAAGTTATGGTTTTATTTTTATTTTTTTGTTTTTCTTTAAAAAATACTTAATTTTAATTATTGATTAGATAAATGAAAAAAATTTTGGTATTCATTTTTTTTAGGATATGGTTTTATTTCTGTAATTATGAATTTGACAAGTGCGAAGATCTGAATTATTTATGACACATGTTATAGTCTCATTAAGTATAATTTTGACATGTGTTGGATTCTCATTAGTGCAACCCAAATTTATATAATAAGACTTGATGTTAATTTTAAAACATCTGTTTTTTATTAAATGTGTTCAAAATTATATATGCAAAAATAGAAAGTAAAGATTATATATTTTATTATATATTTTATTTTTTCTTTTTTTGTTAATTTTTAATTAAGAAAATAATATGTAAATAATGCAAAGTAAAGGTTATCTATTAGATTTTTTGTTTATATATTTAAACCATATAAATATTTTAAAAAACATGTTTAAATTATATATTAAAAATTTGGAAAGTAAGGATTATATATTTGATTATTTATTTTTATTTGTTGATTTTTATTAAGAAAATAATATGTAAAAAATGTAAAGTAAATATTATCTATTTGATTATTGGTGTTTTTTTTTCCTTTTTGATTAAGAAAATATTTTTTATACGTGTCATAATGTAATCGATCAAGCAACACATGTTATGATCTTGTTAATTAAAATTTTGACATGTGTCAAGTTCTCGTGAGTCTTGCCAATGCTTATATAATAAAATAGTACTCACAACTCTCAGTTTGAGTGTTTTAAAATCCCAATAAAAATATAAACATATACTTTGACAATCTGTATTATATAAAAAATATAGTTTCCAATGCCCAATCAATGGAACCTTGGTGCATGACTACTTTGTTATTTATTTTTCCTCCAATCATATCACTTTTGTAATTTTGAAAAAATAAAAAAAATAAAACCATATTGTATTCTACTTAGAAAAGTATGTGTAATACTACTACAGTAAAACCTCTATAAATTAATAATGTTGGAAATAAATTTTCAAAGGGGTACATTTTTAGTATTTTTACCTAAAATTACAAATTTATGAATAAACAAATAGCACTAGAGTCATATTTTACTAAATTATCTTAGTTATATTTTATAGTTTTATATAATTATTAATTTATGATATTGTCATATTGATGGGACTATATAATTATATAGGATTTTCAAAAAAATATATTATCTTATTATTTTATCGAATTATGTTAAATATTACATTCCTCTCTTTCAATTTTTTCTCCAGACCCGTTCTTCTCAGCAATGGCAACGTTATCATTACAATTCTCATCATCCTCCTGTGCTAGCTGGCGTCTCTTGTTTCTCAAACACTCACTTGTCCACTTCATTAACTCCTTTAATTTCGAAACAATTGACAAAGTGGCAGTTCTGTTGAAGCTGACCCATCAACATTACTATCACTAATCTTGAGTCTCAGATTTTTTGTTGTTCTACGAGTCCTACATCTTCTGAGTTTTGCAGGAAACCCCATTCCCAACTTCTGAAGCACCTGACTCAATGGAATTACCTTAATAATGTACCCCCTAAGGTAGTTACAATGAGTTTGAGTTATAGAGAACTGAGAATGTGAGTTTGAGATTTGATGATTTTGATTTGCGTCCTTTATACCAAACCTTTAAATAATTGGAACCCACTTTGGTTTTATGTTGAAAAAGCAATGTGGGTGACTGTTGATGATAATCTTGAAGATGAGTTTGTTTCATTTGCTCGTTGTGTGAGGAGTTCTAAGCTTGTTGGGATTGGTTTTGTACAGGATTACTAACCGAATTGAGTGGCCATGCAATTTGAGCTAGATCAAGATCTTCAAGACACTTATTATAATCATTCCACGGACCCTCTTACGTGAAGTTTCCGTGATAAGCAACCAAACCACAAACACTTTTTCTAATTTTTCCCCAAAAATTAGAAAAAGTTGGTTTTCAGGATAAAGAAGGTGATGTTTGGCATATTCTATGCTTTTATGAGTTTGGAAAGATGGTTCAAAGAATGAGAGTGTACTTAGGGAAGGGTGTGGAATATCTATGGGAATTAGGTGATGCATTGGATTGGACATATTGTTTACATCCGAAGATATTTAAGCCGGTATCAGAGCCGTGCCAAGGTGAAATGTTGCCGTAGGCGATAGTAAAAAAAAAAATTCCCAATTCATATTAAATAAAAATGTATATAATAATAAAACCAACAAGAAGAAAAGTGTCACGCATAAATCTTGTCGTGTGACATTAAAAAAAACTAAAGAAGCAAACACAAAGATAGTTTAAAAGGTAATTCTTCTTCCTTTCTTTCCCACAAAATCATTGATCAACTTTTCAAAGTCAACTTCTCTAACCAAACCTCTTTCGATAGATAAAGTAGCCAAACCACTCAATCTTTCTTGTGACATACTTGATCGAAGGTAAGATTTGATCAACTTTAACTTTGAAAAACTCCTTTCAGCAGATGCAACTGAGACTGGAATCGTCAATAATATCCGATAAGCGATCCATGAGTGAGGATAAAAATCCTGAACTTTCTTCAAAAAGTTTAACACTTCAATAGGCCTTGTAACTTCTTTCGGTAATTGTTCTAATTCTTTGATTGATTTTGTTTTCCTTTTTTTTTTCTAAGTTTTAGTTTTTCAATTTTTATATTAATTCAAATATGTCTAAAATAAGCCTAACTTATACTTGAAGGCCTCTTAACAAATTTTTTAAAAAAATTTGGGGCCGTAGGCCAATGTTTCTTGATATTATACTAGAGGCACGGCTCTGGCCGGTATGAACAAAAATATTAATTGTAGCATCTCTCGTGTAGGCTTGGAGTATAAATATGAGAGTGTGTGTATATATGTCTTTTCTTAGACTATGTATATTGGTTTTAATGTTATAACACCTTCTTTTTGCCTTTTAACATTCCACTTCTATTTCTTCCACATCATAATTCAACATCCACTCACTTTTTATTTTTTTTCAATAGTTTTGTTTAATAAAGTTACAACATCTTATCCTACCAAGTAAAATTTTTTTTTTTACAAATCTATAGGGGTCAACTGACCCCCTAACCTCTACCTGCCTCCGCTCCTGACTCAACCAATGGCCATAAATTTGAATCCAAAATCTCCAACGGGTATGTATAAGTGCAATGTGGATGCAGCATGGAAGAAGGATGCTAGCTGTGACATGTGGATCTAGATGGATATTAAGAGATGACAAGGGGAAGGTAAGATGGTATGGAGCAAAGGTGTATTCGGTATTGTTATCGAGTCTGGAAGCGGAAGCTACAGCTTTATCTTGGGCTATGCGTTGCTTGGATAATCTTGGATTTGGTAGTGTGGTGTTTGAGTCTGCAGACTCACAAATATTGATGAAAGCTGTTTGTAACTAACAAATTATATGTAATAATATTTTATTCTTATATGACATATGTGTCTTTCGATTTAATGTAAGGATTAAGTTCATATTAAAAATTAAAGGAGGATGTTATGGTATAAAATTGAGATAGACCATGTATAAAATTGAGATAGACCATAAAAAAAGGCTGATGTGACATTTTTTGGAGAGCTCTCTTTATGCTGAAGTGTCATTTCCTGGAGAGCCCCTTCAACTATTATATATAAGTTAGGATGTGTGTATATGTTGGGTTCAATATTTAAAAGTGACGGTTATAATAACCATAAGCCAAAAGGATGTGAAACACATATGTATATATAAAGTGTGGTGCAATGAAAAGATGAATCATTCAATTGGTTTTCCCACAAAGAGAAGAAAAAAAATTTGTATATTTTCATAATGGAAAAACACCATAAAAGAATTGTAGATTCCTTCTCCATCAAAGGAATTGATTAAGTAAAAGGCCGAAGGGAAGATAAACCATCTTGAAGACTTGCATTCATCATTATGCCTAATCAAGTATCGATCAAGGTTAGTATTTCTTCTTTTTAATAAAAATTGTTTCATGGTTGAATTAATTAAAATCTAGATGACCTATGGGATAGATTTCATGATTGAAATCATTAAAAACAAATCTACATTATATTGCAGATATCCTTCGGCCACAAAGACAGTTTCTACAGCCATCATTTCAGTTCAAAGGACGTGAAGCCAATGGATGTGCGGATCTCCTCACATCGAAAGCTTCGTCCCTATCTCTTTATAGTGCTATTTTAGATTGTAGTACTCCCGTTTGGCTTAAGCCTTTTGTAGATCGAGAGGAACATGAATGTTCTTTAAGTATTTGAAATGAAAAGTAGTACGTTTGAAGGAAAAAAAAATCCGTGCTAGAGCACGACACGAGATGAAAAAGTGAAAAAACTCTCTCTCTCATTCACGTTTCTTTAGACGGTAGCTTTTCCAACTGATGAGAGTGCTCTAACATTTTTAGAAAACAAGAAAGTGTTTTGTTTCTGGCCATCCGGTATATAATCTGCCTTCTGTCCAACATCTACTTAGCTTTTATAGCGTTGAATAGTCGGCTTATCATCTAGTATTATTCGGCTCTTTTTAGCAGTGATGGCTAGCTTTTGGTTTAGATCCGATGCAGTCCGGTTTTTCTTACGATTGTTTTCCAATTTTCAAATGTCAAAGGTCGGCGTAGAGGTTTTGATTTCAACGAACAGAACCGAACCGAGTCGATTTGAATTGAACCGCGGTTTAAGTTTTTTTTTTTTGGTGTGCGCCAAATAGCCGTAGAGAGAGAGAGACAAGGGTTCGATCCACGTGTCCAACGGCAGCCTAAGAAGAAGAGCAAAAGATAAAAATGAACTTTTCTTCTTCTCCTTTTATACACTTTTGAGCTCTTACAGATTTTTGCCACGAGCTACTGGAGAAGACGGTTATTGCCCGACATTTGTACTTCCAGCGGATATGCGTTATTTTTCTCCTTCTTTGTCAGATCACTGTTTGAGGTTTCGGTGAATACGATTCACAGATGATTCCACAATCTTCTTCTTCTTACTGTTCTTCGAGTTTTGATTTCCGAATACCTGTTGATGTGTCTCGTCGTCTGTTCTGTCCATGCTCTGATGAGTACGGTGCTGTTTTGTTCCGAGATGGGTTAACAAGGCGTCGGAGCTTCAAATTTTCCAACTTTAGGTTAATTTCCTGCGAAATTCGCGGGGATTCGAAGAGCCTAAGATTGACGGATTCTAGTATAAGGGCTGCAAAAAGTTTTGTTTTTTCTAGGTTTTCGAATGAGTTCAAAGTCAAGGAAACTTCGCAAGAGTCTGTAGTTGAGGACGACCAAAACAAGTTTAGTAATTTTAGGGAAGATCCGATAGTGGATAAGCTTAGGACCCAATTGGGTGTAATCCATCCAATTCCATCACCACCGATTAACCGTAGTGTGATTGGTCTGTTCGTTTTTTTCTTTTTCGTTGGTGTTGCTTTTGATAAGCTATGGACTAGGAGAAAGAGGCAGAGAGAAACAAGTAGAGATGGAAGCCAACGAGGAGTAGGGCCATGGCCACAAGTGCCAACCAGCTTCTCCTTGTTCCTAGAGAAGGATTTGCAAAGGAAAGAGTCGGTGGAGTGGGTCAACATGGTTTTGGGGAAGCTATGGAAAGTGTATAGAGTTGGGATTGAGGATTGGCTCGTTGGTTTGTTGCAGCCTGTGATTGATGACTTGAAGAAGCCAGATTATGTGCAGAGAGTTGAAATTAAGCAGTTTTCTTTAGGGAATGAGCCTTTGTCTGTAAGAAATGTTGAGAGGAAGACATCTCGCCGTGCCAATGACTTGCAGTATGTTTATATTTTTTGCGTTGATCAAATGTTTAGTTCTCAGTTGAATATTGAGGTTCCTTTTAGTACGAGTTCACGACTAATCTTACTTTGAAGAGTGACCTTTCTTGAGCATGAATTATGTACATCTTTAAGGGGCATTGTGTACTTCAAAGTGTCTATCAGCAGCTCAGTTCTAGATTTCTTATCCTGTTACTCTTGCCTGTTGTAGGTACCAAATTGGCCTTCGGTATACTGGTGGTGCCAGCATGTTGTTAATGCTCTCTTTGAAATTCGGTGTTATTCCAATAGTTGTTCCAGTTGGTGTCCGTGATTTTGACATTGATGGTGAGCTTTGGGTCAAACTAAGACTGGTACCCACTCAGCCTTGGGTGGGAGCTGTATCATGTTCGTTTGTATCACTTCCAAAGGTCACATTTCAACTTGCAGCATACAGATTGTTTAATCTTATGGGTATGCGTTAATCTTGGTCCTCTGCTGCGTTCCCATGACATTGTTTTTGTTGCTCCTTCCTCTCTTTTAAAATAAACAGACAAGCTTTTCATAGTGAAATTTGAACTGTTGACTAGACTGGGGAAACGTTAAGTTATCAAAAATTGCTGATTCGACTTTTAGCTTTTGCTTTCGCCGCAACTCACACACTGTTTTTTCTTGTGTCATGAATGGTTTGGATGATGACATCAGGAATTCCGGTTCTATCAATGTAAGTTCTGTTGTAGCTGTTACTTCATGAATTCTTTTGTTTGAAAAATTATTGCTGTCAATGCATAACTAATATTCCATGGATTTAGTGCTTGGTAATACAAAGGCCATTTTGCTTGCTCAGATGACGTACAGAAAATGATCTAACTACAATATTTTTTACAGAATTTAACGAGCATATAGTTTAAGATGCATTGGTGCAATATTCTGCTTAGCTACCAGTATTTCATTTTGTTTACTGTTGAGTTTTTTTTTGAAATAGCGGTTTCCTTCTTCCCTCCTATTTTTTTACCCTGCATCGTCTCTTACAGGTTCTTGACCAAACTGCTGACGGAGGATTTGCCTCGATTATTTGTCCGACCAAAGAAAATTGTCTTGGATTTTCAGAAAGGAAAAGCTGTTGGACCTGTTTCAGAAGACCTAAAATCAGGAGAAATGCAGGAAGGCAATAAGGATTTTGTCGGGGAGCTTTCTGTTACTCTTGTAGACGCCCAGAAACTTCAATATATGTTCTCTGGTAAGATATAGTTCATTTTCAGTGTTTCCTTCATAATTGGAGAAATGGAAATGGAATAGACAGACAATCTGTTGCTTAAGTATTACTCTCTCTGTGCAAGTTCATTCGAGTTTGTTAGGAACAAAGTAGCTGTACTAAATGGATCTATTGGTGAGATTTTTCGTTTTTCTCAATAATTGGTAACAGGCAAATCGGATCCATATGCAATTATCAGATTAGGGGATCAAGTTATCCGTAGCAAAAGGAACAGTCAAACTACTGTGATTGGGGCTCCTGGTCAGCCAATCTGGAATCAGGTGAACAACTTTGAATGGTTCATTCACAATGTGGTGGTGAATTATGATTAATTAAGGTTTTGAAACGTAATAGGAAAAATGTGTATTCTTAATCTTTGCAGGACTTTCAATTCCTTGTTTCAAATCCTAGAAAGCAAGTATTACAAATTGAGGTTAATGATCGTCTTGGGTTTGCTGATATGGCTATTGGTACTGGAGAGGTAATCATACTTCTTTAATGCATTTTTTTTTGTTTTGTAGTCTTTAGAATGAATAATAAGCTTTGGTCGGATAACATAGAATTCTGATAATCTCTGTAATGATTGCTTGAGGAATGAACATTCTGTAGTCTTAGTGAGAGGGGGAAGGGGTGCATAGGCTTATTACTTAGTTATATGTCCAGGTTGATCTCAGATTTCTGAAAGATACAGTTCCAACAGACAGAATTGTGGTTTTGCGTGGTGGTTGGAGTTTGTTTGGAAAGGGTTCTGCAGGTGAAATACTGCTACGGCTTACATACAAAGCATATGTGGAGGAGGAAGAAGATGACAGGACCAATGTCAAAGCCATTGTTGCAGATGCTTCTGATGATGAAATACATGATTCAGAAGAACTTAGGTCATTTGTTCGGTATGAAAAGGTTTCTTCAGATGATAGTGGTCAAGAGTCATTTATGAACGTGTTGTCTGCATTGATTGTGAGTGAGGAGTTTCAAGGCATAGTTTCATCTGATGCTGGAGACAATACACTTTCTGGTAGTGACTCACTTGGGGATCCAGTACCTTATAAGGCTGGCGTGGACTCAAGATCTCAACCTGAAGATACTAGTAATGGGTCTGAAAGCAACACAGACGTATCAGATTCGGAATTGTTAGTTACAAATTCTGGTAGAAGCACTGGCGATGATGGAGGTATACCGAGGCTCAGTTTCTTACAATGATATCCTTTCTATACTTTTATGACCTGAAACCGTAAAACCTCCTAATTTCAGGATTAGCATTACTGTGGTTCGGTATAATCACGGGTTTATTGGTTCTTATTGCTATCAACATGGAAGGCTCAAGTTTCTTCAACCCGTAATATAGTGCTATACTGCTCACTGGAGGTTTCTGTTGCAAGTAAGTCTCTTAACCTATACCAGAAGAACTTGAAATTTCTGCCCCTGGTTTTTACAGACAGATGCTCTTTTGTCAGTTGTTTTCCTCATATTAGAACGTGAAAACAACACTGCTTTGTTCATATAGTCAAGAACCAACCTTGCATTTCATCTTTTCTAGAATAGTTATGCTTGAAACATAGTATTTGCATGAAATGCTTTTGCTTAATTTATATTAGGTGTAGATTCTGTTTCAGCTGCTTGTTGTTTACTGAAACTGGGTATCAAGCTTTGTATTTGATAAAATTATGTGTGAATTGAAAATGATTCAGTGGATTCTTCTACCTTTCGTGAAGTAGTTCGGACCTGATATTGGCATGTCTACTTTTTGCTTATAATGTATATTGGTAGTATTTAGTCTTTTGGTGATTAGCTGACCAAGGCCTCTTTATTATATGGCAGGTTTGGTTGTTATACCTTCTCAACCTTAGATATGGCTTAAAACGAGGTCTCAGTTTTGCAATTAAATTATAACTCTGTTGTATGTACAGTACATAGCTATTAGAATAGGGACACTTAGTAGAGGTAAGAAGATTCTGTCCAATCTCTTACTGTCGTTTTACTGTTTACACTTGTGGTTGGCATATAAAGATAAAAAATTATGTCTATCTTCTTTACAAATAATGTTCCGGCAGAGAAAAGACTGTTATCCGCAACTCATGTGCAAAGACATCTACTATATCAGTCACAAGTTTGTCCTTGAGAAAATGATTCTTTTGGTGTTTTCTTAGCGTTTTCTAGTTTATTTTATCTCACTAGGTACTGCAAATGTGTTCTTGTGCCATAGATTCGCTAATTCTGAAGGAGCAACAAAATTTATGGAGATACCAATACGGGAGTCGTCTAGACAAGGTACACATCTCTGTCTCTCACTATTTAGAAAATATTAAATATAAGCATAGATGGTTTCATAGGATTGGTAGTAAGAGAAGAGCTTGGTTCTTGGTATCATCTTTCATTTCCATTTGCTTATGGTAAAATTGGTTGTCAATCCTCGTTCAATTTATTAAAGTGGTAATTCATGATCCTCAAATACTTGCATCTACATGAATTGAAGCTAACTTTGAAATGTCAATCTGCTTCTTTAATTCGTTGATCTGTTGGTATGCATGTTGCAACACATTGTTGGAAACTATGATTTCTGGGTGGAGCCTCTCGTTAACATGGCATAGATCAGCTGTGACATTACTGAGCTCGACGATCTCACTGTTGGCAGACTCATTAGGATTGATGGTATTGAAGGAAGCTCTGACGTCCATGGTTTGTTTACAGACACTTTGAGGCTTACGAGATTATTATAACTTGCGGCCGGGAAACTTATCCGGGCCATGAGGGACAATGAGTGTTCTGACCTTTCCATGTCATTCCATGGTCACAGGGACACTCAGACGATTTCTTGTTGCTGCTGATATCAGGCTTGTTACTTCAAAAAATACATGAAACTTACATTCCGGTCAGGCTTCAGTATTCTTTTGCATCCAAAGATGGGATCCAGCTATGGTGGTCCAAGGGCCAAGGCTCCAAGCCATGGTTTATGGTATTTTGTTCACAATAAGGGATTTTTAAATTCTTTTTTTTTTCTTTAACAGCAAAACATTCAAAATTAAGCATATTTTAACGTCCTTTCACACAAAAACTTAACTAGAACATACAAAAAAAAACCGAAGTAATAATTTTTTTTTGCATTGTTTCACAAGTTAAACACACCAAAGAGCTTCATCTTCTTCCATTAGTTGTCATCATCAGAGAAGGTAATCTTCTTACCGCAGAATATCGGTACCTTCAGATTCGGTTTTGTATCGAAATAATCTTCTTCTTCTATCAGAAGGCCTTCTTCTTGAAGGTAGTCTTTGTACCAAAGCCTCTCTGCAAGGCTGTACTTGGGTCGGAGAGGGTATGGAGCTATCTCAGCCACGTCAAGAAAAATCTTACAACCGCACAATTTCTCACTTTTCTTTTTGTGCAACGCCTTCTTTGCTTCGTCAGCAGAAGCAAACTCAACAAAGCCGCATCTTTTCCAACATCTTTGAAGAAATGTAAGATGTGTGAAACTCTAACACGGAAAGAGAGATTGTCAACAAAGAGCGTCTTTTTTCTTAGGCAACTTCCTTAACCAAATCGGGATCAGTTTCATTAACTCCTTCCACTGCCTCATCTTCTTCTATCAAAAGGTTTTCTCGTCGAAGGCAGTCTTCGTACCAAACCTTGTGATCTATGCAATACTCGGGTTCTAGAAGATATGGAAATTTTTTAGGCAAATCAAGAACAATCTTGCAATCGTGCAAATATTCACCCTTCTTCTTTTCAAGCGCCTTATTTGCTTCGTTAGAAGAAGCAAACTCAACAGAGCCATACCCCACATGCTTGCCGTTTCGGTCTACAATAAGTTGAACATGAACAACTTCTCCAACATCTTTGAAGAAATTGATGATATGTGATATTTCAGTTTGGAGAGATTGTCAACAATGAGCGTCTTGTTTCTTACGGCAACTGCCTCAACAAAACTTGGAGTTTCATCAAGTCCTTCCACTGTCTCATCATCTTCTACCACAGCTTTCTCGTCGAAGATAGTCTTCGTAACAAAGCATATCTGCAAGGTTGCAATTGGATCGTGGAGGGTATGGAGCTGTCTTAGCTACATCAAGAAAAATCTTATGATCTTGCAAATATTTACCATTCTTAATTTTTAGCGCCTTTTTTGCTTGGTAAGAAGAAACAAACTCAACAAAGCCATAGCCCACATGCTTACCCTCGTGGTTTACAATAAGTCGAACACTAACAACTCCTCCATAATACTTGAAGAAATTGATGATATGAAATATTTTAGTTTGGGGAGAGAGATTAGCAACAAAGAGAGTACAACATCCTCAACCAAATCGTAAGGTGATGTCTGTATCGGAAGGCTTTTTGTCCAAGGTAGCCTCTGGACCAAACCTTGTGATCTATGCAATACTTTGGTCGTTGATCTTTCTTAGCCACATAAACAAAGATCTTCCTATCGTACCATAATTCATTGTTCTTTTGCAGCGCCTACAATAGAAAATATTTCATCATCAGATGACTACTAAAATAATTTTTTTTTCATCATTACTATAAGCTACTCTCACTTTCTTTGCTTCGTTAACAGAAGCAAACTCAACAATGCCACGACCCATAGGCTCGCACTTCTTCTTGTTTACAGTAAGTTGAACACAAACAACTTCTCCAACGTCTTTGAAGAAATCGATGCTGTAAAAAGTAGAGGATATTAAAATATCAGTCATGCTCCGAAAAAAGAAAGTGGAAATTTTAAGGTACTACTTACATATCTGATACATTAATTTGGGGAGAGAGATTGGCAACACAGAGCGTCTTTTTTCTTATGGCAGATCCCTGAATTTAACAGCCAAATGTGTGTGTTAGCACGACTCTAAAGAGAAAAGGACTTATTAAATTGCATAACAACTCGACTTTGTGTTGATCTCAACAAAATAGGGAGTTTCATCAAGGCTTTCTCGTCCAAGGTAGTCGTTTTTGTACCTGGAATATCAAAAACCTTTGAGATCTCTTCATGTATTCCAAAAACTTAAACCCAATGTGCTCTTGTTGACAAACTCAAAATGCAAATAGTTAAAATATATCCTGCCCTTACCAAACCTTATCATTGATGCAATACCTAATAAACAAAAATAAATAGTATTAGTCTATACTGTAATAAGTTACAACGAGTGTTACAAATTAAATCTCCATAACATGGGAAATCAATTTACTTGGATCGTGGCTGGTGTGGATCTTTCAGAGCCACCCTAAAAAGGATGTTGCGATCGTGCAAATATTCACCATTCTTATTTTGTAGCGCCTTCTTTGCTTCGTTAGAAGAAGCAAAGTCAACAAAGGCATAGCCCCTATGCTTGCTCTTGAGGCTTACAACAAGTCGAACATGAATAACTTCTCCAACATCTTTGAAGAAATCGATGCTGTAAAAATGTGTAATAGTCTTGAAAAACTTGCTCCAAGAACGAAAGAGGAAATTAAAGGTGTTACTTACATATGTGATATTTCCGTGTCGCGAGAGAGATGACCAACAAAGAGTGTGGCAACTGTCTCCTGTTACAAATAGCCATTAGAACACAATGTAAAGAATTAAGATTGTTCTCAAAGAACAATAGGATTCCGCAGAATCCGACCATCTATTCTTAGCTAGGTTACCTTCTCCTCGGATTCTTGCTTATGTTTTTTCAGAATCTGGTTGCACATGTCCACGTCTACAAAAAAAATATAGTGGAAATTTCCAATTTTGCACCTAATTTTTTAAAAAGTTATTTTTTGTGGCATTTTGCGATCAGTTCACGAGTGGATATGAGAGAGCAAACGTAGGTCAACTCGTAAACATGGCTTCAATTCAATCTCTTATTCCTACAAATTCAGAAATTGAAGAATTTTAGAAAGAAACCAAAGATCCTTTTTTTTTCAATTCAATTCGAGTTTTGCTCCATCCCCAAGAAGCAACAGAGCTGCAATGGCTGCCACACCTTCCAAGTCTTCAAATTTCTTAGGATCCCATATCATAATTTCATCTCCCACACCTAAAACCACCAGAAACCCTTCGTTCCCTTTCTCCTTCGTCTCCCATGGAAAATTCAAATACCAAATCACTCAATCATCTCTACGAAACGAACAAAACTCGCCCAATGTAAAACCTAATTCGCCGTTTTCGTCACAAGTAGCTTTAGCAGCTATTCTCTTTTCTTCGATTTCGTCGTCTTCGCCACGAGCTTTAGCTTTGGTAGACGAACCAGTTTCTCCGTCAGTCGTTGTGGAAGCTCCAGCAGTGAAGCCTTCGACGACGTCGCCGTTATTCAATCAGAACGAAATATTTAAAGCTCCTAGTCCTAAATCGGATCTTCCAGAAGGATCTCAGTGGCGATACAGCGAGTTTCTAAACGCGGTGAAGAAAGGTAAAGTGGAGAGAGTTAGATTCAGCAAAGACGGTTCCGTTCTTCAGCTTACTGCCGTCGATAACCGTCGTGCCTCCGTTACCGTCCCTAATGACCCTGACCTTATTGACATCTTGGCTATGAACGGAGTTGATATATCTGTCTCTGAGGGAGAATCTTCCGGCAATGATTTGTTCACTGTTATTGGAAATTTGATTTTCCCGCTCTTGGCTTTTGGTGGACTCTTCTTGCTATTCAGGCAAGCTCAGGGAGGTCCTGGTGGTGGTCCTGGAGGATTAGGAGGTCCTATGGGTTTCGGACAGTCCAAATCGAAATTTCAAGAAGTGCCTGAGACTGGTGTGTCATTTGCAGATGTTGCTGGAGCTGATCAAGCCAAGCTTGAATTACAGGAAGTTGTTGATTTCTTAAAGAACCCTGATAAGTACACTGCCTTGGGTGCCAAGATTCCTAAAGGGTGTTTACTTGTTGGACCGCCTGGTACGGGTAAGACACTCTTGGCTAGAGCAGTGGCTGGAGAAGCAGGAGTACCGTTCTTCTCCTGTGCGGCTTCGGAGTTTGTTGAGCTTTTTGTGGGTGTGGGTGCATCTAGAGTTAGGGATTTGTTTGAGAAGGCTAAGGCGAAAGCTCCTTGCATTGTATTCATTGATGAGATTGATGCTGTGGGGAGGCAGAGAGGAGCCGGGATGGGAGGAGGAAATGATGAGAGAGAACAGACCATTAATCAGTTGTTGACTGAGATGGATGGATTTTCTGGCAATTCTGGTGTGATTGTATTGGCAGCTACGAATAGGCCAGATGTTCTTGATTCCGCGTTGTTGAGGCCTGGAAGGTTTGATCGACAGGTCACGGTGGATAGGCCTGATGTGGCTGGCAGAGTCAAGATTCTTCAGGTTTTTTCATAACTGTTTATAAAGCTTAGTGGTTGTCTCTGGAGTTATGTGAATGATTCATATTTCTTTTTTGGGGTTCTGTTTTATTGTAGGTTCATTCTAGAGGGAAGGCACTTGGTAAAGATGTGGACTTTGATAAGGTTGCAAGGAGGACCCCTGGTTTCACAGGTGCTGACTTACAAAACCTGATGAATGAAGCAGCTATTCTTGCGGCTAGGCGTGAGCTTAAGGAGATAAGTAAGGATGAAATCTCTGATGCTCTTGAGAGGATTATTGCTGGACCTGAGAAGAAGAATGCAGTTGTCTCTGATGAGAAGAAGAGACTTGTTGCATACCATGGTTAGTATTCTTTCTTACTACAGTACAGTATATGTTGGGAGCAGCTGGGATTCTTGTTTTCTCAAAAGAATTTTGAATTTGCAGAGGCTGGTCATGCTTTAGTGGGTGCTCTAATGCCGGAATATGATCCAGTTGCCAAGATTTCCATAATTCCTCGTGGCCAAGCTGGTGGTCTCACCTTTTTTGCGCCGAGCGAAGAAAGACTTGAGTCTGGATTGTACAGCAGGAGCTACCTAGAGAATCAAATGGCTGTTGCACTTGGAGGAAGGTTAGTTAGTAATGGCCTCATCACAAAAGCCAAGTTTTGAATTTACAAAGAAAGGTTTTGGTTGTGTTGAACCATTTCTCTTTCTTCTGTTGGCTATGTCAGGGTTGCAGAGGAAGTGATCTTTGGGGATGAAAATGTGACAACTGGTGCATCAAATGATTTCATGCAGGTGTCTCGTGTGGCACGTCAAATGATCGAGAGATTTGGATTCAGCAAAAAGATTGGACAAGTTGCTGTTGGTGGTCCTGGTGGAAATCCCTTTATGGGTCAACAAGTATATATCTAAATGAACTTTGGTTTCTTGGTTTCATAATTAGTGTTGTTGGTTGGTGTTCGTTACTTATATCCATGAAATGTTTTTCGCAGATGTCATCACAGAAAGATTACTCAATGGCAACTGCAGATATTGTAGATGCTGAGGTGCGAGAGCTTGTTGAGAAGGCATACAAGAGAGCAACGGAGATCATAACAACTCATATTGATATCCTACACAAGCTTGCACAGCTCCTGATTGAGAAAGAAACTGTTGATGGAGAAGAGTTCATGAGTCTCTTTATTGATGGCCAAGCTGAGTTGTATATTTCTTGATTCCTCAAAATTGCCATTGCTTACAATACCATTAGCTAATAACGTATATTTGTGTTCATACGCATCTCCGACTCCTGTATATATATATATATATATATATAGGTCCTTTCTTATTCAATCCAAATACTTTATAGTGATTAGGCAATGTGTTCACGTTATGAGCCTCTTGACTTCCAAGATCGATGCTTCTTTTAGCAAGGTTGAGTCTTCGAGTATATTCAGTTTTGCAAGAGCCACTCAGTTTTAGACGCAATGGTTTTGAATTGTACCGCCTGGATAGAAGTAATTTTATCCGGTTTACTGCGGTTTAGATAGATTGTTGGCCCATTTTCTTAAACGATTTTTAAAGTAATAACAAGACTACAAAGTAAACGAAGGATGTCTTAACACAATAAATTTACAGGGACGTGTATCTTTTTCTAAGAATCACCGACTTTGGCGACAATAACTGAAGCATAGTGAGCAATGCTGGCCTCAGGGGATTGTTTAAGCCTTGCGATGACTGGGAACAACTCCGATGACTTCACGTACTGTCTGCAAATCTGGTGGTTCGAACACATTTTAGCCAATGAGAAGAGTGCAATCTTGAGCGGTGACTCACTTGCCGTCTCTTTCTTGCTCGGGTTCAGGGCAAGAGCCGAGCAATCTGCTACCAGCCTCAGTAACGTCTGCACAAAAAATACGCAAAATTAGACACAAGAAATCCATGTATTTTGGACCTGCCAAAATCATAGTAGTTTTTACTAACTTGTAAAGCTCCTTTGGAGACTATATCTTCACAGAGTTTGTTGGAGTTTCGGACAAGGTTACTCAATGCACCAGCAGCGTTTGCTTTTGTCTTGTCATCTTCAGCTGTGGTCAAAACGTTTGCTAGCTGCGTTATAGATCGTCTTAGTTCTTCATACAGCGTGTCGTTATGGTAAGCAGCGTTACCAATCTGCAAAAAGGAAAAATGGAAATGCCTCTTTCAAAATTTGATTAGAAGTATTAAGTGGAGAACAAAAAAAAAACTGTTAGTTTTTGATGATTTTACAGCAAAGCAAGCGAATTTCTGTGTTCTTTTGTCTGGATCAGCACATCGATCAATGAGGAGACCGATGATTTGATGTTCAGCCTGCACATAATAATAAACACGCAGACCAATATAAGAAAGAACACTCTGTTCTGAAACGTTTGAGCTCTCAAAGTAAAAGAAGCTTAGTGCTATAACTTACAAGAGAGCTGTAGAAATATCCGTTGTGTCTGCACATATTTCCCAGAGCACTACAAGCTTTTGCGCGTATATTTGGATCCGAATGAGTAAGAAATTCCTTTAAAGGCTGCAAAACTGAAGCCTCGCCAATGTATTTATAGAAACCCTGTATGGTTGAGAATAGATACCAAATTAGATAACAACGTTTACTTCCCTATCCTGTGTCTAAGCAAAGATAACACATAGAATGCAGCATGTGTTTATCCTGTGTCAAAGCAAAGATACCAAATAGATTGCATCGTATGTTTATCATGTGTCTTACCTTATCCATCCTCGATAGATCAGATATGATCATCAAAATATCAAGTACGACTTCTCTTGAACTCGATTGGTTGAGTAATTTTTTCATTCTGTTAGGATCCAACAGACCTTTGCTAACAAGTTCAACCGCGAGACGTGGACGACCCACCATTTTGGCAAGAAAAGCAACGGGCCTTACTAAATCTTTTAAATCCAAATGTTCCAAGCAACGGAGGATTAAACTTGGCACTCCCACCTGAAAATATTATCAAAAATACAGCAAGACAAAGAAATCACCCAGAGAAAATCTGCTTGTAAATATGTCTATAACGAGATTTTAGTGCATGAATCATGAAAAATAAAACCACCATAACTTCTAATTAACAGTTCAACAAAAATATGTAGAAATTAAGGAAATAGAATCGAGGAACTAACCTCCAGGAAAACTTTTATGTATTTGTCCATATCTTCTTCTATAGCTTTGAGCAAATCTCTATCTTCCATGCACACTCTCACTCCAGGAGAGCCAATGTTGAGGATAAATCCACTATTTACAGAAGCGGTGGCAGATAATGAACCTGGCTGACTTTGTAGAGCAACAAAAGGAAATGCTAGGAGATCAATTATCACATTTATTGTCTCTCTGACC
Source organism: Cardamine occulta (assembly GCA_028015245.1). Taxonomy (NCBI): domain Eukaryota; kingdom Viridiplantae; phylum Streptophyta; class Magnoliopsida; order Brassicales; family Brassicaceae; genus Cardamine; species Cardamine occulta. The sequence goes on from CM051362.1 coordinate 9,707,584, forward strand.
CCATCTTTTCCTCCCCCAGGACCTCCCCAGTTCTTTACTAGCTTGATATGAGCATCAGATAATAAACAAGTAATCAGCTTCATGTTTTCAATCTTCACAAGAACCTGACGGAATGTTAAAGTGCCACCCGAAAGACAATGGCATATGGAAGAAACAGCCCAAATAACGCCTATAGGCGACAAGCCAATCCAATTGGGTGTTTTCTTGATGTCATCTGGGGAAGAATTTGAAAGTTTGCCAGCTAAAAAATTGATAAGAAGCAATGGCGTTCCACTTGCAATAAGCTGCTGCACAGTTAAAGGTCCTCCCCACTTCAATCGGGATTCTAATAAACCGATACATCCATCAAGAAGTCCGTGCCATTTGGTAAGATTACACCTGGCAGGATGAGAGACGACTTCACCTTCATTACTTGGCATAGGCCTAAGATGGTTACAAAGCTTAGTAGCTCGAGGAATCAGAGGCACAGCCATTTCAGAGACAGAAGATTCAGCAGAAGATCCTTTTTCAAGAGAGAGAATTGATGCAAGAGCAAGCATAGCAGATGAAGAGTGATTCTGAAGAGAAGCTTCAATTTTATCATCTGAGGCAATGTGATTGGCTATGGCCGAAAGACGATGTAGATGCTTCTTTGGAGAAGTAGTAAGCATTAACAGGGCAGAATTTCTCCCAATTAACTTCAAACATTGAGCAACTGTTCCCAATAGAAGGCATGAATGGAACACCAGAGTGTTTAGTCTGCCCTTGAAATTATTTGTTTCTCCTGTTTGTTGGTCCTTGGTTGATGATGTAGCATAGGATAGTATAGAGAATATTTCAGAAATAACAGTACCATCCTCTCCGCCACTGACAACGGTTGTAATAGGCAGTGAACTGGGAAGACCGCAAAGCACACTAGGCATAATTCCATTGTGAAGGCAGCATCTTGACAAGAGCTGAAGCATCACATAAGCAGTTTTTAGTTAAGTTTCAAGAGGGGAAAGAAAAACAAATGCAGCGATGGAACAAAAAACAAGTTATCATGTAACTTAGTGAATCCAGAGAACCTATAACTTTCACAATTAACATAGCTAAGGAGAGGAGCATCACATAATCACCTGAATTGCAGAAATTAATGGAGCTTCCACTCGTTGGTGGAGGCAATGACTGACAGCAAGTTGCACATGCTTTGATCGAAGATATGTTCTTGTCACTGTATCGACAAGTTTCTCAGACAACGGGCCCCATTCAGAGTTCCTATCGTCAAGCTGAGAGAGATGATGGCTCTGCAAAGCATCTAGAGGAAATATGTTGGCATTATCTTTCTTGAAGAATGTTTCTGAAGTATCTATGAGGATCCATATTGCTCTACAAGCTTCACAGGCAGCTGCTAACATGTGTGAAGAGCCAGAAGCTAAACTCGACCCAGAAGAAGCCAAACAAAGACACAAATGATCAACTACACGAGACATGTTAGCATGCTCCAAAATCTGTTTAGAAGCAGAATCAGGAGTTGAAGACTTAAGATCTTCTGCAACTCGAGACAACATCGTTGTGATGCAAGAACATGCCTCATATAAAATTCTCCCAGTTCCCTCTTCTTCCCATCCGACAACCTACATACATAGAGAGTAATAAATACGTATAGGTGGTTTAGTCTCTAACAGACATGTACACCAAACGGAAGGTCACCTGCACAAAGATTTCCACTACTTTGGTCCAGTGTCTGATGTAGGAACTATGTATGCTACTGCCTTCAGTATGCCCAACCAAGTTTTTAGTGACTGAAAGACTCTGATAAAACAATAAGCCCGCTTTAAAAATCAGTTAGGTTTCTTTATTTTCTGATTGTGGAATACAGGCTGATTGTCAAACAAAGTATGAGATCAAATCAGACACATGCCAGTTTTGGTCAAGAGAATTCACCTTTGGTATTATGTTGTTGAACTCGGATGATTTCAACCCAACAAGAGCGTCAGTAAAGTCTAGCAATGCACATGTTATTTTTTCAATCACTGGAACTGAAACTATGGCACGAGCTGCAACCAAATTGGAAATGATCCTGAGGGACTGAACAGAGCAAGCAACATCCTTGTCTCTGTGCACCAACCATGAAAGAAAATATAAAACATCATAAGTTGCACCAATTCACTGGAAGAGAATAAACAATCGTGAGACCACAAAGTTGCAACCCTGTTTTGAGTCTGTATTACTCTGAAATTTTTTTTACGTTCCTCATGTTACAACCAATTCTATTAGAAATTAACAACCCATACACCAAATTATACCTTTTAGAATCATGCGGTGATTTTGACCATCTTTCCAGTGATAGCAAAACAAGATCCAATGCTTTATCATCTTCACCTATAACTTTTGCTCCTTTAACTGTGCGGGATGTAGTTTCCAATTTGTCTAGTGCTTTGTTACCTGAACCGAGCAAAACAACCCAAGTAGATTGAGGATGATATATGTAGAAGGCAAGAAAATAACGAAACTCCTAAGGCAGCTAAGGTTCTTTTCACATATATGAAAATGTATATGGATTTTATGACACTGATGTTTTAGACATGCGGAGAGAAATAAGGGGAACTGTGGCTTTAAATTTTGAAGTAAACAAAAACCTGAAGTAAATTCCTCAGAAAAAAAATAAAGAAAATCCGTAATCATGGGAGTTGTGATAAATCAAAACAAACAAACATCAAACCTAGTATGGCACCGTAGAAAAACTAAAGAGAAATCAATAGAGAACAAAAACTACATGCTTCTTCGAAGAAGAAAATGCCTTGGGCCTTAACCAACAATGAGAGGATGATATCCAAATATATATCAAAAAACATCTCTAATTACCTGAACTTTTAACCTCCTCATGGGTTGGGAATCCATGGAAATCTTCAGGAGATGGAGAATTTACTTTGACAGCAGTCTTCGTATTTGACTGAACATCAGGCAAAATGCTTGGAGCAGAGGTGTTCTCAACCAAGGTCGCAGAGTCGCACTTTTCTGTGACATATTAACACTGGAATATTAATAAAGGAGAAAATGATTAAGAGACAGAGTCTAACCACAGGCTAAAGATAATCAAACCATTTCTCAGTTGCCCTCCATTTCCTTTGAGCTTCCAAGCTGCATTGTGGTCAAGTACTGGAGTATGCATTTCCTAAATACGAGTTCAAAATGTTCTTAGTGATCTATTATTCTTACAATACTTTCCAATTTCAAATCCTCTCTATTGAATGAAAAAGATAGTTTTAACAAAAATGCTCTGTACATAAGATAAAGCTGCAAAGTAAAAAAGTCATCAACATCAGATTCTTACCCTGGCTTCAACTTCCTCTAGTGATTCTTTAACGAAGGGGTGCTCAAGAAGAGCAGGCCAGGTTAATCGACTTTGGGGCACCTGAAATGTAATAGACAAACAGTTTAGCCAGTCTAAGAATAATCTCAAACATATCCATAAATGAAAAAGGACAGGTTGGAAATCATAGAAATATCACCTTGTTGAGCAATCCTTTCAAAAAGCTTTTAAAATAAGGACTCATTTCATCAGGATATTTGACAGGATCCTTGAAGATTCACTCAAATGTTAGCTCAAACTTTTAGCATAGACTATGGACAAATATACAAAGATTAATATACCTTAACAATGTGACGAATGAGAGCATACACAGAATTAGTGTAGAACGGAGGTTGTCCTACATATAATTCATACCTGATATATTACACGAGATTGATTAGAACCATCTCAAGTGCAGTGAAATGTGCATTACACAAGAATGAAGCAAAAAGGGAAAACAATGAAAGAAAAGCCATCACGGCATCGCATTAATATATGCTATGCTTTTCATAACAATAGAAATAAAGTAGGACAACTCAGATGAGTCTCTCCACCTACAATATAACACCAAGAGACCACAAATCAGCAGTGTGATTGTATGGCTGTTCTCTCACAAGCTCTGGCGCCATGTACAACGGAGTGCCTGATGTAAAATTTCGTTGATGGATTAATAACAAGGAGCAACTTATTGAGTTATTCATTCATTAATACACCTTAAGAAAAGAAAAATGTTGAACCTTTAATGGATCGCAAAACCACAGTGTTGGTGGACATAGCTCGAGCAAAACCAAAATCACATAACTGAAAATCAAAGGGAAGAAAAGTAAGATGATGATACAGAGAAATAAGAGAAACATATCATCAAGCTGTGTTGAAAAGTTTTTTTGTTTCTACTATAAGTATATGAGATTCCCAGCTAGCTGTATCCTTTTCTAGTACTTATATTATAATCTTAGTTTTCTGAAACAATCATAGACTGAAAGTTCCAAGGGTCATAAATCATTTTCAAGAAGCTAGTGCATAACCTGGCACTTATAGTGTAACTTTAAAGCTATCATATTTCCCATCGTGAAGAAACAAAAATATGAACAAGTGATGTGTGTGGGAAGCATAAAAACCAGCATTTCAAACATAATTCCCGGAAGCAGCAAAAGGAAAGTTATATTACCTTAACGACAGACCCAGCACCAATAAGAATGTTCTGTGGCTTCATGTCACGGTGAATTATACGGTTTGAGTGCAAGTAGTGCAGTGCTTTTACCTGGATTTTAGAGAAGTTTTGACATCGTCTTATTAATCATAAATATAGGGAATCAGATATGGAAATAAGAGCCATGTTGGTAAAACGTATTACCAACTGCTTTGCGATTGCTTGAACTTGCTCTTCCGGAAGGCACTTGTCATCTTCAAGAACCTCAAACAATTCACCCTGTGAAATTTGGTGTTCCATCATGATTCTTATTTCAACATATAATTCCGACTACACGCTTCATAAATCAGTTCTTTAGATTCTACAATCAACATGGAGAAAAGTACTTGGGCAAACTCAGTGACGACACAGAACTCTCGTGCGTTTTCAAAGGAATCGAGCATTTCAATTATATTCTCATGCTTAAGCTTCCTCAATATCTGAGGCATACAAAGAATTTGGTCAAATCCAATCATATAAGGAGATGTCACAATAGCTTGAGATTAAAATAGATGTAAGCCCAAGCAGTAAAATTTCCTAACCTCGATTTCTTGCCTTAGACTATGTATATCCTTGTCACTCTTTCCTTGTTTCATTATGAACTTCATCGCCACCGTCTGACCAAAACACAATAAAATTATCAAATCAAGATTTGATTAGCTAATTTAAGTAGCCGATGATAACGATTTGAATAACCCAACAATTTACCTGGCCAGTGTACTTTCGTCTTCCTTTGTAAACCCTACCAAAAGAGCCTTCACCAACGAGCTCTATCACATGATAATCCTCGACACCCATATTTGAACACGATTGGCTTTTAATCTGTCAAATAAAGCAACGGCTTAGCTTCCAACGGTATATCACGGCACCGTTTCGATCAATAGCTTAAATACAAACATTTCTAAACTATGCTCCGTTTCGATTTCTTGTTTAGCATAAACAAAAAGTAGCGAACAGAATGACTGGAAACATCAAATCAAGCTATAAATGCAGATCCTAAACCTGATTGGGAAAAAAAATCAGCCGATGTTCGGGCTAGACGGGAGAATCGAAGATTGAGGAGAGTAAAGACGAATTATACAACCGAGGCTCACGAGGATGCGTAGGATAGACGAAGTGGTGACCGACGGAGATGGTAGAACTGGGGACGCCGCCGATAAGGGATGGTGAAGGAGATCTTCGGCGGTGGAACGAAGAGAGATCTGTGGGATCGATGTTTGGAGAGAGAGAGATAAACAGTGAGTTTGGATATCCTCGGAAACTTTTGAAATTCAAAAAGAGGGAAAAATCTTTACTTCTCTCCCAGATTGCTTCTCTCAAACTTTATAAAAACCAAAACTCATATTTTCCGGTTTATTTATTTTTTTAATAAACGGGAAAGAAAAATATACTTATTTATCATCATTTTTTACAAATTTGTACCTAGACTTATTGAAGTTTGAAATAAGACCGTGGATTTTAAATTCTTTATATTTAGCCCCTTGAACTAACTCTTCAAATTTATGTTATGTACAATTGTGAAACCTAAGAAATTTAGAAATGGATTCGCATGGTCTAGAGCAAAAGCAATTTTAGATGCATATTGAGTTTGAAGAAACAACAGACAAGATATTAGATGCCGAAGAGTTAATTCCGAGATAAAGTAAATAAATAAAAATAAAATAAAAAGTTGGATCTGTGCAAATAGAAAACAAGAATAGCTTATACTTTGGTTACATTTAATTTATAGTAATGCACTAATGTCTACTGACTACTGACATTTTGAAGGCCTTACAAAAATCTTAATCTTGGCTATAACTATAAGATGGCAACCATCTCCTCTAAAAGCCAAATTGAGAACGTAATTGATGTTCTTTGTTTGTAGTCATATGTTGTTGAAGGAACTCTATGGTGGCTACAAGATTTTTTTAAGTACAAAGACATATCCTATTGTAGATATATATATATATCTCTTGTTTTTCTTTTTTTTTTATTTACTTTCTAGCCCAACTTTTTGTTTGCCTCCGAATATTGGGGTGAATGTTCTATTCTTTTTTCAATCGAATCAATATAAAACATAAAAAATAGAACAGGTTTTCAAAATAAGAGAAGACATTAAGGCATCGATTGGTAGCTTGAGTTACTAATGATGTTTTTAAGTTATGCTCATAACTTAACCTTAATTCAAAAATGTTATCGATCATTTTTTCATGTGAGGTGTGAAACGTCTCTATTGCGTATCTTATCATTTTCCAAAGTTCTTGGTGAATCGTTATGCTCAAATGATAGATAAAAAAAAATGGTATCTAACGGAGTGGTTAGCATTAACCCAACAACTTCACGAACATTTTAATATTTTCTAACTCGAAACATAGTCATCAAATTACCTTATTCTTTAGACTAGTGGTTCCTGTTATATACTCTGTGTGTGGTTTTCCGTATGTCTTATGTCAAGTTCAATATTTCCAAGTGTGCATAAACTAATCTTTGACGGGAATACATATTGTTTATGTATTTTACATTCCGAAAGTTTTTTATATTGATTTTTTATTTCCACTTTGAGGTTAATGAAAGAAATTTACCGTAAAAATAAAAATTAATCCCTTTCTAAAATGAAGTTATTTTTTTGAATGTTTCCACAAAGTTATAATAATTACAAAACTTATAAACATTGCAATGAAAATAAAATGATTTCTACTATTTAAAAAAAAATGATTTCCCTTAAATAAAATAATATATCTGATGGAAGAGGAATCGGATTAAACAAAATTTAACGGTAGAAAATGGGGAGGAGAGAGACTCGAATTTGGTCTTATTGGTTTGAATGAGATTAGTGAACGCCGCTTTTCTTCTGATATCCTCATCCAAACCTCCGTCTAGGGTTTACTCTTCCCTTCTCCGCCGCCCTTTTCTTTCTCACTTCCGCTTCTCTTCCTCTTCGTCCACATCCTCCGTCGCAGTCATGCCGGGTTCCGAACCATCGGAGATTCAGTGGTCAGCGAGGAAAGTCAGAGATACTTATATCGATTTCTTCAAAGGGAAAGACCACAAGTTCTGGCCATCAAGCCCCGTTGTTCCCCATAATGATCCTACTCTTCTCTTCGCTAACGCTGGTACGCAAACTTGGATTACCAAAGTTTGATTTGTTTCTCTTTTATCGGTTTTTTTACCCGATAAGATTAGGAATCTTGTCTTGGTTGATCTGTGGAATTCAGATTTTATTGAGTAGGTATTAATCTCGCGTTGGATGCTAGTTGATGAGTTTATTCGAATGCTTTGTTCTATCTTCTTTTGACTTTGATGCTTTGAGACTTATTCATTCTTAGTTGTAATTTGGGTGTAATTCATTGACGGTCTCAAATGTCTTGTTATTGATTCTTAGCTTTGTTTAATTAATTTCTCTTGATATGTCTGTGGCTGGGTCTTGCAACAACTAGAAATACGAATGACATTGAAACTTCTCTGTTTTTCAAGGAATGAACCAGTACAAGCCAATATTTTTGGGAACGGCTGACCCAAACACTGAGCTCAGCAAACTAGCGCGAGCATGTAACACCCAAAAGTGTATTCGTGCTGGTGGAAAGCATAATGATCTCGACGATGTGGGCAAAGATACTTACCATCATACCTTCTTTGAAATGCTTGGTAACTGGTCATTTGGAGATTATTTCAAGAAGAAAGCCATTGAATGGGCTTGGGAGCTCTTAACCAAGGTAATTGGAACCGCTACCACATTGTTTTGCAATACCCTATGGCTCAAAGAGTATACTTTTCTTCCCGCACATGTAGAAAAGGAACATTTGTCTTTGTTTACGTGATTTAAGAAAATAAGTATGGTATTTAGTGAAGTACTGTCTCATTCCCCTGAGACAGTACGCAACAACTTTGTAAAGTGATTCTTCTCTTTTCATTAGGTTGTACATTTCAATGAGATACCTTGCAACAGTATTTCATAATTTTGTAAAGTTATTCTTCTCCTTTTGTTGGGTTGCATTTTTCATTGAGAGCTGATGAAAAGACATCCCTGTTTTTCATCCCTCAGGTCTATGGGCTACCAACTGATCGAATTTATGCTACCTATTTTGGCGGTGATGAGAAAGCTGGCCTTCAACCCGATAATGAGGCTAGAGATATATGGTTGAAGTTTCTTCCATCTGAACGTGTGCTGCCCTTTGGTTGCAAAGTATGTTTGCTTCATTACTTCCATAAATATGATTTTAAAACCGAATAGAAATAAACTCATTTCATTTCATTTTAAATCTTTCTGGTGTTATGTGAAAAGCATTACAGCAAAGTTAAATATTTTTATCAAATTTAGGTGTTACTTAATTGTTTGATCTTATTTGGGCGTAGGAATAGACTATCAAGTTTTGGTAGCTGGCAGGCTTTAAAAATCATTGTTTATGATTTCCAATCAAAAACTTGTACCAAATGTAAAACTGAGGATTTTTTGCTACCTTTCTTTCATTTAACTTTTGATCAAACTGCAGGACAACTTCTGGGAAATGGGTGACACAGGTCCGTGTGGACCATGTACTGAGATTCATTATGATCGTGTTGGTAACCGTGATGCTGCATCCTTAGTTAACAATGACGATCCAACATGTTTAGAAATTTGGAACCTTGTCTTTATTCAGGTACAAACCTCCCTGTCTCAATTACAATTTAATTCCATTTTTTACTACTCGTCTGTGGTTGTTCTTACTTCTTTAGGTTTGCTATTATATTCTCAATTGTTTTCTCTGATGGGGCCTGTTAAATATGTTTTCAAAATAGTTCAACAGAGAAAGTGATGGCTCGCTAAAACCTCTGCCTGCTAAGCATGTTGATACCGGAATGGGCTTCGAGAGGTTGACTTCTGTTCTTCAGAACAAAATGAGCAACTATGATACAGATGTGTTCATGCCTATCTTTGATGACATCCAAAAGGTAATTTGTGAAACCTTCTGTTGACGGTTTCATGACAGTCTGTTAATATATTGAGTTACTTCTGTGTGGCTCCTCTATGGGATGTGACAGTTATTCTCCTTTCCTGCGGTACCCTGTCAATTGTTTTGAATATTTCTGATTTAGTGATTTTGGAGTATAATGATCAAGGCATCCAGGTACGGGTATTCTGGAGATCATTTCCTTGTGAGCTGTGTCACTTTTCATGTATTTGTCTGTGTGAGAAATTAAAAAAAAAAAATGCTCTGATTGTTGTGAATCTAAGTTGATGCTTTCACATTTTTAGGCCACAGGAGCTAGGCCATATTCTGGAAAGGTTGGTCTGGAAGATGTCGACAGAGTTGACATGGCATATAGAGTTGTTGCTGACCATATTAGAACTTTATCATTTGCTATTGCGGATGGCTCTCGTCCTGGTATGTCTTGGTTTCTTGTCTCATTTACATTGGTGATGGTACACGGAAACATATTTATGTAGACGTCTTATTAATTGATCATTTATTTGAGAGTTCATTCTTCTACATATTCATCAGTTATTCTAAGTAGGGCATGAGGTGTTTGTCATTTTTCGTCCTCAGTCAATCTATTAGGGTATGTAAATATAGATTCATTCTTTCTTGTAGTTTTACAAATACCGTCTGATATCCACTCTCTTGTAGGTAATGAGGGCCGTGAGTATGTTCTGCGGCGTATTCTTCGTCGAGCAGTTCGTTATGGAAAGGAGATCCTAAAAGCTGAAGAAGGTTTTTTCAACGGGTAAGAAATTACGTTCGATTGTTGTTACATATTTTGTTTATATATTGTTTCTTTGTGGCTGGAGTATGTCTATTTCTATCTTCTAACTTTATAGTTGCATCATATGCTTTTGACACATGTCTTAGCTTAGTCTGTTTTTCACTGATCAGTTTCTACTTTTGACCTGTAGGCTCGTAAGTTCTGTTATTCGGGTGATGGGTGATGTCTTTACAGAGTTGAAGGAACATGAGAAAAAAATCACAGAGATAATAAAAGAAGAGGAAGCAAGCTTTTGCAAGACCTTGGCAAAGGTGCGAGCTGGATTTTATTTCCGTCAAACCTTTTAACCTTTATCTTATTTTTTCCTGGGCTCTGGCTCTTCGCACTGAAATTTTAGAAACAATTCGCAACTTCAATATGAATGAAACCTTTTACTTGTGTAAATATACTGTTTCTAATTGCACCGGCATTCGGTTTTACGGATGTTTGTTGGACATGATTCAGCATACCATTATCTATAGGGAGCCTTTTTTTTTGAAAGATGAATTGGTTTGAACTGTTTGTCCTTATATTGTTTGTGTTATATAGGTGAGTATAAGAACAGTTAGATTGATTATAAATTTTCACGGCAGGGAATTGAGAAATTTCGGAAAGCTGGACAGGCAGTTAAGGGGAATACACTGAGTGGAGAGGTACGTATCTAGTTATTTTTTAGCTGGGTGCTAGATGTTGTAGTATTTCCATCTGCGTTGTTTGAATGTCCATCTCAACAAATGTCTTCTCCTTGCAGGATGCTTTTATCTTATGGGATACTTATGGTTTCCCATTAGATTTGACTCAGGTACTTAAGTCACTCGAATTTATTTCTGAAAGTTTACGTGTTATTTTTTAACTTTCATTCTTGGGTTTCAGTTGATGGCTGAAGAAAGAGGGTTACTGGTTGATGTTGATGGGTTCAACAAAGCCATGGAAGAGGCGAGGGAAAGATCGAGAAGTGCCCAGAATAAGGTGTTTCAACCTTTTTATTTTATTTTTTATAACTTTCGTAGAGTGTTTGATGCTGGACTAAAGTGGGACTATGGAGGAAGTTTGCATTTACATTATCTATTAACTGATATTCTAATGTCAATTTTTGGTAGCAAGCTGGTGGCGCCATTGTTATGGATGCTGATGCTACATCAACATTGCACAAGACTGGGGTATCAGCAACAGATGATTCTTTCAAATACATTTGGTTCCAGGTTTGTCCTATTATTCCAGAAAACTTGCATGTTGTGTCTGAATTGTTCTTATGTTGGCATAGAAATGAAAAAGGTCTGGGCATAGAGTGGTAACTAGAGTTTGCTTCAAATAATCCGTTATTGAGCAAATACCCTGTAACATGTCCCTGCAGGATCACGAGAGTGAGCTAAAAGCAATCTACACTGGCTCTGCTTTCCTGGAAAGTTCAGCTGCTGGTGATAATGTGGGACTAGTATTGGCTTCGACAAGTTTCTATGCTGAGCAGGGTGGTCAGGTAATTCATTTTATCTGATATGCAATTTAGTTTACTGATTTCTTCCTTTCTGATCATGGTTGGTGGCATGAAACTTGCAATCTTAGTTATGTTCATCTTGGCTATTATATATATATGTAGACTTTGCAGTAACAATAACTATATCAATGGTATTTGCCTATTACATATCCTGAATAAGGGCTAGCCTTTGATTCATTTCCCACTAGGCACTAGCTATTTGTCTATTAAATCTGTGCCTCTAACATTTTTGCTCTGGCAATAGATTTTTGACACTGGAATTATAGAAGGCTCGTTTGGTACATTCAATGTATGCAACGTCCAAATATTTGGGGGCTTTGTTCTTCATATTGGTTATCTCTCTAAAGAAACTGGAGAGGTATCTGTGGGGGATAAAGTGATTTGCAAGGTAACTCTCTGCATCATACTGTGTTTTTCTCATTCAGCATATTTGGTACTATCTAAATTGTTTCCACCTTCATTTTTCTATGCGTGTAGGTTGACTATGAGAGACGTAAACTCATCGCTCCTAATCATACTTGCACACATATGTTGAATTTTGCCCTGAAGGTATATTTTTCTATAATATAAGTTACCTAAACGGTAATTACTATTTATTTATTTTATTGAATCTCAAAGCATTCATGTCCCATGTATTCAGGAAGTTCTCGGGGATCATATTGATCAGAAGGGATCAATAGTTCTTCCTGAAAAGCTGCGATTTGATTTTTCCCACGGTACATTCTTCAATATGTCATTTTTATTTTGATGTGGATGGTCATTTCAATTGTCTGATGGGTTCCATAATTTCGAGTAGGCAAGCCGGTTGATCCTGAAGATTTGAGAAAGATTGAAGCCATAGTGAATAAACAGATCATGGATGAATTGGATGTATTTTCCAAGGAAGCTGTGCTTTCTGAAGCCAAGCGCATCAAAGGTCTAAGAGCAGTGTTTGGAGAAGTAAGCTTTCCATCAGTTCTTTTGCTATCCCTTATTAGTTTGGTTTCTATGAATTGTTAAAGCATTATCTCTTACTCTATTCAGGTCTACCCTGATCCTGTCAGAGTGGTGTCAATTGGGAGAAAGGTGGAGGATCTCCTAGCTGATCCTGAAAACAATGAATGGTCATTGCTTTCTTCTGAGTTTTGTGGAGGTCGGTTTCCATTGGCATTGGCTATTTGAACCAAAATATTACTTTCTGAATAGAATATTGAATATTGGGTTATATTGGAAATATCAGGTACCCACATAACAAACACCCGCGAAGCCAAAGCCTTTGCTCTTCTATCAGAGGAGGGAATTGCAAAAGGTATTCGAAGGGTAACTGCTGTGACTACTGAATGTGCTTTTGATGCATTGAATGTGGCGTCCGTACTTGAAAAAGAAGTTGAGGATGCATCCAAATCAGAGGGGAGTGCCTTGGAAAAGGTTCTTTCTCTTCTCTCTCATCCCTTTGCACTAAAGGTATCTGACCTTTTATTGATGTAGAACTTAAATGTGTTCATCGTTGCATCTTCACAGAAAGTTGCTGCTTTGAAAAGCCGGGTAGATGCAGCAATTATCCCAGCTGCCAAAAAAGCTGATATAAGGGCTAAGATTGCTCTGCTTCTGGTAAGCTCCTTGGGCTTTACACTGAGCAGCTTTGTTCTGCTTTCTACTTTGGTTAGGTTTTTCCCCTAATTTTCTGGTAAAGGAAGTATTAAAGTAGCAGTTTTCTTTGTTACATTGCAGAATGAAGTGAAAAAAACTCAAAAGAAAATAGCGGAGCAAAACCTGAAGAAATCTGTCAAAGTAGCAACAGAGGGAGCGGAGTCTGCAGCATCTGAAGGGAAGACCTTCTGCATCATCCAGCTTGATGTAGGACTTGATCTTGCAGCCGTGCGAGAGGCCGTTTCAAAAGTGATGGGAAAGAAGGTACCCCGATTTTCTTAAAAGCATAATTTCTAGAAGCTAATCATAGAAAGTTTAACTTGAAGGGTTTGTTGGTGAATCTTGCAGGGAATGTCGATAATGGTGTTCAGCACAGATGAAAACACAAACAAGGCGGTTGCGTGTGCGGGAGTGCCAGAAAAGTCAGATCAGTTCAAACAATTAGACGTAACTGAATGGTTGACAGCTGCATTGAATCCTTTAAAAGGCCGATGTGGAAAAGGGAAAAGTGGTCTTGCATCAGGACAGGTATGAGCCCTTTTCTCTTTAATCTCCAATTGGAGTTTCCTCCACAAAGAGATCTCAATCTTCAACAATGTTGTTTTGGTTTCAGGGAACGGATGCTTCTCAAGTACAGGCGGCTTTGGACGTGGCTGCATCATTTGCATCAATGAAGCTCAACTGATTTGGTCATAATCCGTGTGGGCAGAATAACAACCTCTACTTAAATTGATATCATTGTTTACCGTTTTACACATGTTTAAGAATCTATTAATTTTCTCAGTTCTTGTGATGGAGTTTGTGATATCACTTTTCAGTCAAAGTTCGCTTCGGTTTTACTTGCCATATGTCGTAAAATGCACTAAAGTTTGTTTTGGATTTTGTCTAAACCGAATTAAACATTTCTGGAAAAAAATGATATATACTGAAAAGAAATGTTTAGTTTTACATCAATTGTGGGTTTGTCGCTTAAGATCAAAAAAAGGTAACCATAATGCTGCTAGTTACTAGCACGGAAAAATAATCATTTAATTCTTCAAGTATTTGAAATTAGTAGATTTATTCTCCACGTTTAGTATGTGTAAAACAAATCCCAAAATTTGGTTTGACTTTACAAAATTAGATCTCATTAATGTCAACATTAAAAGTAACCAGAAATTGTTAACATCGTTAAATCTAATTTTCTGAGATCGATATATCATCTTCCTCATATGTTTTTTTTCCATTTTTTTCCCAAACTGAAACTTTAACGCAATTTCGGGTACTGATCATAGGTGAATTTTGATAGCAATATCATAAAGTTCGTCATGAAAAACGCCAATCCTTGCCCAGAAACGAATTATGTAAGTGATTCTTATTTTTTAGTTTGCGGGTTACACAATAAACTAGTTACGGAAAAATGATCATTTAATTCCTCAAATATTTGAAATTAGCAGATTTATTCCCCAAGTTTAGTATATGCAAAATAAATCCCCAAATTTGGTATGACTTTACAAAATTAAACCTCATTAATGTCAACATTAAAAGTAACCAGAAATCGTTAACATCGTTAAATCTAATTTTCGAAAATCGATATATCATCTTCCTCATATGTTTGTTCTCCATTTTTTTCCCAAACTGGAAACTTTAACGCAATTTCGGATACTGATCATAGGTGAATTTTGATAGCAATATCATAAAGTTCGTCATGAGAAACGTCAATCCTTGCCCAGAAACGAATTATGTAAGTGATTCTTATTTTTTAGTTTGTGGGTTTCGGCTTTTCTTCTTCGCAATCGATTTGGGGTTTCTTGTTTGGAGAAGAATAATTTGGAGAAAAGTCATGATGGAGAAGATGATAGATCGACTCCTAAAACTTAAAATTAACGATTTCTGTTTACTTTTAACGTTGACATTCGTGAGGCCTAATTTTGCAAAGTCAAACCAAATTTGGGGATTTATTCTGTACATACTAATTTTGGGGAATAAATCTGTTAATTTCAAATACTTGAGGAATTAAATGATCATTTTTTCGCTAGTTACGATCAATTTTTAAAGAACATTATTAATTGTAATGTTTAAAAGATGTCAATGTACTACAATATATAGATAAATTCAATTGATAAAAACTTACAATTCAACAGAAGTAAATGTAAAACTCTGAATAATTGTGAACACTAGCGTCAGTGTTGTAGACTGTTGACAGCAGGGATGACCAAGTTGGCACATACAGTAGTAGCATTCATTACAAAGTCTGTCTCTGTAAAGGAAGAGAAGTCATGTGGATTCACAGTTGAGATGGAAGGAAGCAAATCTGAGCCTTTGTGTCGTTATTCGGATCCAGCAAAGCTTCACAAACTTTGCCGACGATCCGATCCACCACTCACTGTCTGCTTCTCCTGCAAAGGCGAAAAACATGATAAGCGTCGTAGGTACTATTACTATTGTGCTACATGTAATTTGGAATTTCACAGAGGTTGTCACATATATCCTCCAGAAATCAGACACCCTTTTCACCTCCTCCACCCTCTCACCCACACTTTCGTAGATCCCCACTATGATAGCTCTAGCGTCACTAGCATCCCTAGCGTTTGGGATGTTTTACCCTCTGATTCAGACAAGGATGTTTCTGAAGACGAAGAAGACAATGCTTCAGATGGGAATCATAAAAGATGCAAATCTTGTCGGAAAAATATTACAGATACTCGCAGCACATACTATCATTGTTCTATGTGCAATTTCAGTCTACACTCTTTTTGCATAAACGATTCACCACCTCTCAATATTGAAAACCTAAAAAGCCATGACCACACTCTTACCCTCTTTCCTAGACTACTCCCTCTGCCTTGTGATGCTTGTGGCTTCTCTCTTGACACTTTCGATGAGTCAGTCTACACTTGTCTACTTTGTAACTACATGGTCCATAGAAGATGTATCTATAGAACTCAAGAAAGATTAAGAACACAAAATAAAGAATAACTATCTTTATTACTTTAGGAAAATAACTCAAAACCTAAAGCTCTCAATCTCTCTTAAAACTCATACATAATGTCATGATTCGACATCTCTATTTATATGAAAACATCAATCCTAATCCTATTAGGAATTACTTATATTTAGATAACTCCTAAATATATTGAATCCTTATCTCTTCGATAACCATGACTCGGTTAGGATTAGGATAGCTTCCAACTTAAGTTATCTTCAAGCTTAATCCAACATTCTCCCCCTTAAGCTTGAACTCATCTTCCTTCAGATCTTGAACACCGATGAGGTTTCTCATTTCTTTAAACTTGATTCTTCCAAGTGCTTTTGTCAATATGTCCGCCTTTTGCTCATTCCCCGGAACATGTTCTACTTCTATTTTTCCATTCTCAACACACTCTCTTATAAAATGGTATTGCCTATGTATATGCTTGCTTCGGCCATGGAATACCGGGTTCTTTGTGAGTGCAATTGCCGACTGATTATCAAGACGTATGGTAACCTTCTCGCACGACGTTCCAGTGATTTCACTTAGCAACTCTTGAAGCCAAATCGCTTGTTTTGCTGCTTCGGTGGCTGCCATGAACTCAGCCTCACATGATGATAACGCAACTGTTTCTTGTTTCTGAGAACACCAAGAGATTAGACCCCCACCGAGATAAAACACGTGACCGGTTGTGCTTTTACCATCATTTGGATCTACATTATGACTACTGTCACTATAAACAATCAGTTTTGAAATCTTCGAAGTCGATCTTGTGAATATTAGTCCAAGTGTCGTGGTACCTCGCAAATACGTTAAACACTGCTTCATCGCTGCTCCATGAGACTCCTTGGGACTGTGCATATATCGACTTAGTACTCCAACACAAAAGGATAAGTCTGGTCGTGTGTGAAGTAAATAACGAAGGCATCCCACATTTTTCCTATAACTCGTGGCATCAATGTCCTTTTCTTTCAATGCTTTTGACAACTTTAAACAAGCCTCTATTGGTGTATGAACCAAATTACACTTCGACATCCCAGCCTCTTCCAAAATTTTAGAAGCATATCGTCTTTGGCTTAGTGTAATTCCGTTTTCGTGTTGACATACTTCGATCCCAAGATAATAGGTTAACTTACCAAGGTCACTCATCTCGAACTTATACGCCATCTCCCTTTTGAAACCTTCTATTACTTCAATATTAGTTCCTGAGACAAATAGATCATCAACATATACCGCAACTAGGAGAATTTCTTGGTTTACTCTTTTCCGATAGACCGATGGTTCTTTAGAGCATTTTTTGAACTGAAGTGCTTTAAGAACTTGATTCAATTTTTCGTTCCACGCTCTCGGGGCTTGTTTTAGTCCATATAAAGCTTTGTTAAGCTTATATACTTTGTCTTCACTTCCTTTTACTACGAAGCCCTCTGGTTGCGTCACATAAACTGTCTCTTTCAACTCTCCATGGAGGAATGCTGTCTTGACATCGAGATGGTGTATTTTCCAACCATTAGATGCTGAAAGATTTATGAGAAGTCGAATTTTTTCAATCCGTGCTACCGGAGCAAACACTTCCTCATAATCAATTCCATACCTTTGCACATATCCCTTAGCAACAAGTCTAGCCTTGTATTTATTTATGCTACCATCAGAATTTTTTTTCAGCTTAAAAACCCACTTTAAGCCTATTGGTTTCACCTCTTGTGGAAGCTCAACAAGATCCCATGTATGATTCTTTGTGATCGAATAAATCTCATCTTCACACACAAACATCCAATTTTCCGATTCTTGTGCTTCACGGAAATCTTTGGGTTCATTGTTTAGAAATAATAACAGATGTTCTCCTTCTTCTTCAGCCAGCAAGATATATTCATTTAGATACTGAGGCCTACGTGTTTGTCTTCCCGATTTTCTTAACCCGGGTTCTCTTTGATCCTCATTTTTGCTTTCATCATCTGTACTCTCGGTATTATCCTCTTTGTTGCTCTCATCATTTTCTGCAGCCATATTTCCTGACTCTAAGACGTTGGTATTTGATGGAACAAGCTCCCTAGTTCCTGTTTCTTCACTGACTTGTTCAGTTCCTTGGATGCCATGATTTCCGAAAACTCCAAAACTAATCTTAAAATCTCTAGTTTTATGTTGTTCTATCTTGTTTTGATTCCAGCTCCACCCCTTTGTTTCATCAAAGATAACATCTCAACTTACCACTATCTTCCGAGAGTGTGGATTATACAATCGATATGCCTTAGATCCCGGTTCAGTGCCTAGATGAATTAATATTCGTGACCTATCATCCAACTTCTTCAGGTGTGAATCCTCTGTTTTTGCGTATCCGATACAGCCAAAAACTCGGAGGTGGTTGATATTTGGTCTTCTAGAGTGCAACATTTCATATGGAGTTTTGTCCTTGAGTGCTCTTGTAGCAATTCGGTTCAAGAGATACGTAGAATGTCTTGTTGCTTCTCCCCACAGAAAATTCGGAACACTCATATGTTTTAGAATACTTCGAGTCATCTCCATTAGAGTCCTATTTCGTCTCTCAACAACTCCATTTTGCTGAGGCGTATATGGGGCTGTAAGATGTCGTCTTATGCCGGAGGTGACACAAAAATCATTGAATTCTTGTGACAAAAATTCACCTCCTCTATCCGTTCTAAACGTTTGTATGTTCTCCCCTGTTTCTTGTTCCACTAAACTCTTGAATTTCTTGAATTTGTTGAAGGCATCACTCTTCTCTTTTAACAAAACGGTCCACATGTATCTAGAATAGTCATCGATGAGGACAAACACGTATTTATTTCCAGCCATCGTGTTTGGTGTTATGGGGCCACAAATGTTACCGTGTACGAGCTCAAGTACTTTGGTTGCTCGGTAAGTGGTAGCTTGTGGGATCACTTGCCTTGTTTGCTTTCCAAGTAAACATGAGCCACATATTTTTTTCTCAAAGTTAAACTGTGGGACTCCTATGACAAGCTCTCTTTGTATCATTGATTTCATTGTTTCAAGGTTTATGTGACCCAACCGAGCATGCCACCTACTTGAGTCGCTTGTAGAATTTTTTGAGTAGAGACACATCATATCATTTATCCCCATATTCACCTTGTAAAGTCGATTTCTTGATCTGATTGTTTTAACAAGTAGTTTTCCATGTTGATCATGCATTGTTAGATTTTCTCCTTTCATTCTCACATCACATCCTGATTCCGTAGCTTGTCCGAGACTGATAATGTTGCTTTTTAAATCAGGAATGTAGTAAACATCAGACATTGTTCTTGACTCTCCGTTCCTATCGATGAATTCGATCAAACCCTTTCCTTTGATATCTATTCGAGAATCATCACCGAATCTCACTTTTCCGGTGATAGACTCATCTAATTTTTTGAAATAGCGTCGGTCTCCAGTCATATGGTTGCTCGCTCCGTTGTCTAGGTACCAGACATCGTTTTCTCCGGTGTTTGTTTCGTATTTACTTGGTACGACCTTTTCTTCGTTTAGGTATACCATCTCATGCATCATGAGTTCATCTGCTTCTTCTGTACTTTTGTTGTCATTCTCTTGTACCTCTTGTAGTTTAAGTAATCGGTCTGGACAATTAGAAGCATAATGACCCGTTTTATCACACCGATAGCAAACTACCTTTGAAGCATCTCTTCCACCATTGAAACGTCCTCGACCTCGTCCTCTATTATAGAAACGTCCTCCACGTCCTCGGCCTCTATATTCTCCATTATATTCACGACCTGTTTGATTTGATTGAGATTCCATATTTGCATAAATTAACTTGCTCTGATCTTCTTGAACCTCTTCTTCCTCGGCGACACGGTCTTCACAGGCCTTTTGACGTCCTATAATATCTTCAAAGCTTGTATTTTTGAGATCTAAAACTTGTTCAAGTGAAGCAACAATGTGTATGTATTTCTTTCGAGGGAGACTCTTAAGAAATTTCTGGACAAGTTTAGATTCCTTGATGTCCTCTCCTAGTGCCGTAGATTTAGAGGAAATTTCAGATAGCTTGCCGACGAAGTCATCGATTGTCTCGGTGTCTTTCATCTTCAAGCGATCAAACTGAGCCATTAATGTTTGTAACATAGCTTCTTTAACTCTTTCTGCTCCCACATGCCTTGCTTTAATCGCTTCCCACACTTTCTTCGCCGTGTCTAGCTCTCCAACCTGCAAGATAAGTGCCTCGGGTATTGATTGAAACAAGAGTGCTACAGCCATGTTGTTCTTCTCACCATCAGTTGCTCCATCGGTTGTCCCAGCCTCTATGATTTCCCAAACTTTATGAACCTTAAGGCAAATCTTCATCCTCATGGCCCATACTGTATAATTAGTTGAGTTGAGCATAGGACATTGGATTGAAGATGATCCTCCACCTTCTTTTGTTTTCTCTGTCACAGCCACAATATCTCCCATGCCTTGATTACGATTACGTCGGCTGTAAGTACGTAGAGGAGTCGCAATGATGTTTGTTCGGATCCTCTATCGTAACTTGTCAAGGCTTCGTAAACAATTCTTATTTTGGCTCTGATACCAAATATAGAACTCAAGAAAGATTAAGAACACAAAATAAAGAATAACTCTCTTTATTACTTTAGGAAAATAACTCAAAACCTAAAGCTCTCAATCTCTCTTAAAACTCATACATAATGTCATGACTCGACATCTCTATTTATATGAAAACATCAATCCTAATCCTATTAGGAATTACTTATATTTAGATAACTCCTAAATATATTGAATCCTTATCTCTTCGATAACCATGACTCGGTTAGGATTAGGATAGCTTCCAACTTAAGTTATCTTCAAGCTTAATCCAACAGTATCTACTTACCTCGTGTCATTAAGATCACCCGTCACCCACACCGTCTCTCTTTCACTTCCTCCCTTCCTGACTTGACTTTGTCTTGTGGAGTTTGTTGCAAAACTGTTGACATCAATTACGGGAAATTCTCTTGTAATAAGGGATGTCACTACGCTGTCCATTTTAAATGTGCAACAAAGAAAGAAGTTTGGGATGGGAAAGATCTTCAAGGAGTGCCTGAAGAAGAATAAGAAGATATTGAGCCATTTGTGAGGATTGATGAAGAGACAATACAACATTTCAGTCATGATCATCATCATCATCTAAAAATTCATCATGGAAATGATGGTTATAACCATCATGAGAACAAGTTTTGCCAAGCTTGCATCCTACCAATAACAGTTTCAGATAGCTTCTATAGCTGCACCCGATGCGACTTTTTTCTCCACGAAACATGTGCATGCCTTCCTCACATAAAACACCATCCCATACACAAACACCCACTCACCCTCTTCCATCTACTCTCTCCTCATCTCGACGAGTTCCAACCTGTATATTTTGACCAAGGCTTCTTCAAGTGCAAAGGTTGTCGCCGAGACTGTTGTGGTTTCATGTATAAGTGTTGCGAAAATGTAAGTTTGAACTAGATGCAAGGTGCGCTTCACTTCCTGATCATATAATCCATGACTGCCATGATCACCCTCTATTCTTCTACTTGACCAAAGGTGAATGCATGGCTTGTAAGAGTATCTCCCGATCAAGAAAGTTCTTAGAATGTATTGAATGCAGGTCCTTTTTTTGTCTTAAGTGTGCTACTTTGCCTCGTGTGGCTCACTACAAGCAAGATAAACATCCACTCACTCTTTGCTGTGGAGAAGAAAAGACAACAGATCTCCTGTATTGGTGCGAGATTTGTGAAAGGAAATTAGATGCAACTAAGTGGTTCTACACATGCAACTCTTGTACAGTCACTCTTCAGTCTTCACGTTAGATGTTTATGGGGAGATAAGGTTTACATGAAACCAAACCATATGATCAAGACACATGAATATGATGAAATTGCTGTTGTTGTACCCAACGGTGGTAACTCAAGACCAATGCGTGATGGATGTGGAGACCGGTGTGTAGACCCTTTAGTATTCAAGTCGTTTGCACAAAACTATTGTTCTTTCGATTGTTTATCCGACTTATGGTAGGACTGCTACATGAACAATTTTTTGGTGTATTTTTTATTTCTATTTCCGGGTTTTTTTTTTTTTTTTTTTGGATAGTTCTCGTTTGATTTTTGTTTGTGTTGGAGCCTCTGTTTTGGTCTTTTGTTAGCTTTCTTATTTTCTAGAACTCACGTTTTGGTTTGAAGCAATCAAGCATGACGTATCATCTGACGCCTGCAAAACGGGACGCATCAGTCACACGTTGGGCTTTTTAACTCTTCTCTTCTTCGTCTATTGTATTTCTCATAACTTGGCTATACAATTTGGTCTACCTTGTTTGATTTGGTTTGTACTCGCCATGATTGCACCATGGTTGGTGTGATTCGTCTCACAGAGAAAAAGACTCAGAAGAGAAACCACAATCGACAGTTGATATTAAGCATACTTTTGTGTTTTTTTTTTTGGTTCGGTTTATCTTGCATATAAAAAAACCTTGTTCTTTATTGAAACAACACCCACACTTAAAAACGTTAATCGTCTATCACTTCCTTAAATTGAAAAAGTCACGATTATAACTTTCATTGCCTTTACATGATACACACTTATAATTTTACAGTATATAGGTTACACAGTATAATGTTATTAAATACAAGCGAATTTCAATGATAATGAAAGTAACAACACTTAAGTGTTATGGATTAATGTTTTGATGTCATGTCATCATGTTCATATTCTACTAATTCTAAGTGTTTTTTTTTTCTTGTTTTTATTGATTGAATTGGAATATATAACAAGATCACAACCGTCAAATCCTTAGAGGTCACAGTACTCGAAAACAACACAAGGCACATGTTGAACCTTGTAGAAATCTTCACCACCAGAGATCAGCTTCTCCTTAAATGCCTTTGTCATGTTCCCAATCTCCACTTCTTGTAGATTCTTCAGGAATCTCGTTCCTTCAGGAACTGACTTCAGTTTCTTACAGCACTTCAACTCCAAGGAGACAAGACGCATCATGGCACCGTCTTCTACAGTCCACTCCTCTAGATTTTCAAGCTGTGACAATGTCAAAGAATGCAGTTGAGGGAAACCATTTTTGGAACAATGAAGTTTACTACCCACAAATGATCCTTCAAACAGTTGCAGAATCTTCAAGTTTTCAAGCTTCTCGAGAACCAGAAACGGGTCATCTACTAATCCGCATTTCCACAAACGTAAAGCACCAAGATCAGAGGAGAAACTCTGTTCTCCCGGGAGCTTCTCTAGTTTAAGGAATAATTCCAGTTCAGAGAGATTAGTAAACGCAGAAACCAACTGTGAAACATCTACTGGTGGAAGCATAGGTTCACAGGGAACGTTAATTGTCAAGCCACGGAGACGTTTCAAGACTTTACTTAGAGAAGATACCACCTCAAAGTCTCTGTTCTGCAAAGAAAGATTGATGGACAATCTTCTAAGACTCGTCATTGCTAGAAGATCCCTTGGATTGCATTGTCCAACAGGAAAATCCCAGAGTTGCTGCAGGTTTCTTAGAGTACTCAAGTCCAGTGTCGTTCTTGGATCAAGATCTGAAGGCATGCACAGATGTCTCAACCGTCGCAGCTTCCATATAACGTTTGGAATATACAGTTGCCCCTTCACGAACAAATCTAGAGTAATCATAAACTTTAAATTTCCAATAGATGATGTAAGTTCCTTCACATTTGTCAATCTCAAACTCAGGTTTCTCAGATGGATGAGATCTCCTATATCATCGGGTAACTTCCCTCCCTTGATTTGAGCTCCCTCGATATCTAAAACTCTAAGGAGTTTTATCTTTCTCAAGGAAACCTTACCTAGAAGTTCCCATTGATTTCCTTGATTCTTCATGATATACACAAGAGATCTAGACCGACGGTTTATGTAGTTAACCTGGTAAAGTCTTTCAATCCGATGTTCCTCTGCACCACCATGCAATTGTACAGAAATTCTGCGAGATGGATTGGTCAAAAGAGATGGGAAAGTCTCAGCTTCTTCTTGATGCCTTGAAACAATAACTTGCACAAAGCTTTCTTGCTCTGCTTTTTGTAAACATACCTCCCTCATGAGGTCATGCATATGACATGTCATGACTTCCAAAGTTACAATGTCCCTCTTCCCGACAATAACCATGCTTCTCTTTACTAATTCTTCGAGATAATCTTGCCCGATATCTTCTATTGTCGTGTCAGCTTCCGTGTGTTTTACAGGCATAACCATTCCCTCTGCGATCCAGTAACTAACCAATGTTCCCACATGAACCTCATAATCTTCAGGATAATGAGCAAAGTAGAGGAAGCATTGCTTTAAACGGGGAGGCAAGTCCTCATAACTCAAGGACAAAACATCCGCAACCAGCATGTTCTTACTTCCATTGCTACTACCTCCATTTGAAAAATATGACTTGATGTTCTCATGTACCCTTTGCCACTCGTTCCATGTACCTTTCGTTGCCAAAAGTCCTCCTAGAACTGTTATAGCTAGAGGTAAACCTCCACAAGTTATGACCATCTGCTTCCCAATCTCCTCCAGTTTCTTGACCAACATTGGCTCTGCAGATAAGGTGGATAGGAGTGTGAAGAATTATAGCATATATGCTGCATCATGATTAGAGCCAAATGATTACCTATATTTTCTCTTCCAGATAATGAAATTTTCTCCAACAGATCCCAACTCTCGTCACATGTTAGCAATTGCGGCTCATGAAGCACACCCCTCGGATCAGCATATAAAGCAACATCCTTGTTCCGAGTGGTGAGTATTATTTTGCTTCCTGTAGTAATTACTAGCCTATAAATATGATAGAGGACTATAGAATATGAGTTCAATTTGAACATTACTAATTTACCTGTTTCATGTGGAAACACGTGTTTCAGACAGTCCCAAGCATCTTTGCCCCATATATCATCAAGCACAATGAGGCATTTCTTCCTTTTCAAGAACCGATGCAACTCCTCTCCAAGCTGTTCATCCCTCAAGCTGAGTATTCTCTGATTTTCATCTTTGTAGCTGAGATTCAGAAAAATCTCTTGCCAAACATGTCTCCGTCTACATTCTTGAGAAACATATACCCAAGCAAACCTATCAAAGTGACGTCTCACTTTGCCGTGATGGAAAATCTGTTTCGCTAAAGTTGTTTTCCCCAAACCACCCATTCCGCAGATAGACGTGACTCTTAGTTTCTCGCCTCCAGAAACTACATCATTCACCAACTTCTCAAGACTCTGCTCTAACCCAACAAGATTATGCTCAACAACATATGGAAACGACTGCCTCTGCTCTCTTTGACTATCAGAAAAACTCAAGCCTTCTCCATCCATGGCTTCTTTTATACCATAGTCGTGCATGCTTGTTGCTATCTTAGAGAGCCTGGAGGTGATATCTCTAATCTCTGAGCCAACACTATGAAGTGAAACCGTCTCATTCAATAAAGCAAGCCTGCTAAGCACCCTTTTGATCCCTTTTTGTTTCCTTGCTTCTGCTTTGAGGAATAACACCTCGAGGACATCCTCTGCATCATAAGCAGCTTCTCTAATGTCTGCAACCCAGTTTCGCACTCTCTCGCTTTTATGCTGCTTCTCATCTGCATCTTTCAAAAAGCACTTCAAACGCTTCAACTTGTCTTGCAGCTGCTTCACCTGGTCACCTATACCGAACAAGAACAAGGGTTCTTCCAGGAGTAACTCCCCTAGCTTCTGTACTGTAACAGAAACAATAGCCTCTGCCATTTGCTTGTTCTTGATTCACATCTGTGATTCTCCCAATCTCTACCTCCTACACTATAAGAGTCAACTAGGAACTACCTTCATGACACAATATTTCAAAGTCAACTCAATCATAGCATTTGTTGTCCCTTTCTGATTATTTTCAACTCTTAGCATCATGTGAACATAATTATATGGTACCACAACCAGAATGTTCATTTGTGCTGGCCCATGAACGACCACATCCACATATTCATCCATCAAGCTTTGGTGGGAGACTTTCAAAAGTCTTCCTGTCTCCTACAACCATACGTTTCAGTTTCCTTCTCACCTTTAATTGCAGCAGCTACAGTAAGAAAAAATGGGCTTCTCTTCCTCGTGACTAAATCAACGATCCTACTCCTAATTAAACAAGTGCATTGCAAGAAACCCAAAAAAAAAGGAAAAGGAACAGGCCAGAGAAGTATATAGAGGATCTTATTTTTATAACCATCAATCGTGGCTGATATACAACACACCAATTCGATTTCTTAGTTTGTCGAGACTTGAGAGACACAGCACTTAACAGATCACTCTCATTACGTTGTCGTTAACATAACAGATAACTCTTGTTGCAACAAGAGCAGGACATCAAGCTCAAAACGCCATTGTTAAAACAAAGAACGTGTACTAAATGATGAGTATGAACAATAAAATATGCCTCCTTATTTTTGTTTTTGTCATCCGAATGGTTAAAGAAAATGAGGAGATATACAAAAATGTTCTTACATTTGCACAATTCCACCTAAGAACTATTGTAGAGCCTGCACTTGTTTGTTCCAGCACAAACCGTACACTCGTCTGCATCACCTTCAACATGGCTCAAGCAATGTTGGATTCTGTCATTCACAACGTCCTGCAGAAAAAATATTAGCCGAGTACTGATTTGTCAATATTTAAAAGTAGACTATATCTGTTATGAAGATCGTTACAGAAAAACCTCATTTTAAAAATCAGAAGATCAAACTTTGGAGGATCAAAGGGAAGAAAGTGGAATCCAAATCTGTGCATGTTCACTCTTTTTGAGTAGAAAGACTGCGGAAAATATGCTTCATTTCTTACCATGAGGAGATCATGGAGGCCGAGAGGTGCAGTTATGAGGTATGAGATGCCAGAGAACTCCTTTGCAGCATCAGCCGTCAACGAGGGAATGTCCTTGATCAAATAAAGGTTATGAGCTGACCAGGCCATTAATGTACATCCTCCAATAAATCCCAAACTAAATCTTCAAAAAAGCATACAAATTGAGATGGACAAAGCCATACCTTATGCCAATGTCTTCCGGGAAACAGAAAGAATGGGCTAACAACTACACGTTTGGCCCCTTGTTGTACACACAAACTGAATGCATCTTTTATAGATGGCTCAGCCAATTCCTGATGTAAAGTGAACATTAGAAAACAGAAAACATAACCGAAATATGGGGAGCAATATCCAAGTTCTCAAGTCAAACATATTAAGGTAAATTAAAAAAGATTACCAAGAAACTGAAAACAAAATATCAAAATTTTGCTAAACTCACAACTCTAGTGGTTGACACAAGTGAATTCAATCAAGTCAGCTATTGGAAAGGAAGGAATTTACTAGTGTTTGGGTATGATATGGGAACAAACTGGAATCTACTTACAAGACCAAAGCCAATCATCTACAATAATTATCCACAAAATTTCTCACTACTAAAGAAACCTAACATTTTATTGAGAATTATGCAGAAAGGTGAGAGCACTAGGGAAGAATTACCATATGAGCAGGCTCCACAATTAGGTATCTAGTTTTGTCTTTAAACATTTTAACAAACTCATCTGAAACTCAGAAAAAATCACACAGTTACATATGAAGAATGAGAACAAAAACAATCAACAAAGCAGAAGATGAAGAAAGCCAAGTAATTGAAACACAAGTCTTACTAAGCATAAGATTAGATTCCCGGCGACGAGAACCGTGATCGACTATTATAATCCCATCAGCATCACCGATCCCATTTTTTAACAACCCTTCACTTTCAAAGCTCCCAAAACATGGCGATCCTCTTCTCCTTCCTCGTTTGGGTTGAAAATTCTCAAATTTTAAGGAACCTGAAAAAGCCCATGACCGATTCGTTCGTGTAAATTCACAAGACGAAGATGAAACACGATTATCCACTCTGAGATTGCTATAACAAAAAAAAAAAAAATCAGAAGAGCGCAAAACAACAGAATAGTGTACAGAGGAAAGCCATAAATAACCGTTGGGAGGAGAGGCCGAGAGAGAGGTTCACCAATATCTGCGACTGAGTCGTCGTCATCTTCACCGCCATTGATTGTTTTCTGCTATTTCACTGATAAATTTTGTCGGAAAGACTCCATCTTTCACTGTTTTTCATTAAACGAACAAAAGTTAAAGTTTAATGATTTTAGACCCAACATTCGTTAGTCAACTGTTTAATTGTCAATCGGTTTATATAGGCCGACCCAAAATAAGTTATATTAGGCTTTTAGAGTCGTAATTAGATTTTTTTAAATGGGCCCATAAGAAACTGTAAAGTGAAAACTAGATGGGCCCAGAAAGAAACACAACGCCACGTCACGTAACCAAGCTCCCGACCCGAAAACCTACCAAGATCGGTCTCTCTGTCTCGCGAGTTTCTCTCTCCTTCACTCTGTTCTACGTCAAAGCCTCTCTCATCTCTGATTGTAACATATTTAAATGGAATGAGCAAAACCGATTTTGTTCATATAATCACATCTGTTAGTTCAAGCTAGGTACGAAACATCACGAGACCTACCAAGTTTTTCCTAATTTTTCCTTAGAAATTAGGTTTTTGTATTACATTCGAATTTCATCATGCAGCTAAGTTTCATTTTTTTCATTGCTAGATACAAATTTCTGAGATTTGGGTTCGTGAAATTGAAAAAGTAGTTCTAAAATTGAATTTTGTTGTCCTAGATTGTTTTTTTCTTTTCTTTTGTACTGCATTGATGTAACTGAAGGAATTTTTTTTTCTTTTCTTTTTTGCCAGTGATTTTGAAACTGAGGAAAGTGTAACTTGCGATGTAAACGTATTTAACTCACGTGTCTCGTCCCATGTTGGATCGGTTATTGGGCTGTTAAGTTCAATTTAGTGGACATAAACCGACTCGATTAAAGTTTTGTTTGTCATAATTCGTCCGTCACAGGCTGAACTTGGAAGAAATCTGAAAAGAGTATTTGAAGGTTAACCTAACTTAATTACTACGTTACGTCGATCCTCATAACGAAGAGGCTTGAAACAATGACGAAGATCTCCAATCTTCCTAGGGATTTGACGGAGGAGGTGCTCTCTAAACTTCGGATAACATATAGAACCGTCCGATCTATATGCAAAAAGTGGAACACTTTATCAAAAGATTGGAGCTTTGCAAAGAAGCACCTTGCTGGTCAAGCAAAAGTAGCACCTTGTTTGGTTCAAAAATTTTATGAGGATACAATTATGAAAACTTTTTTCCGATGAAATTTGATAGAGAGAATATGAGAGTTTCAGAGAATTTATTGAATATTTATATTATATATATATATGTAAATCTACAAAACTTGATAAATTTTTGAAACTAAAAAAATATAGAAAATTCTATAAAAAAAAATGTATACGTGGCATCCATGTCAGCAGAAATCTGACATCTACGTTTTATTACACGTGGCATCCACGTCAACAACATTTAATGGCATAGTAACGGTATACATGATTTTGCACAAAAAGGGTCGATATTCAAATTATTAATTAGTGAGGGTATTTTTTAGCCTACTTTTAAATAAAAATATGAATTGAACATACTGTAGTTATGTTTAAAAGCCGACCTCCCTATTTTAAACCAAACTTTCGTTAGTCAACAGTTTAATTGTCAATCGGTTTATATAGGCCGACCCAAAATAAGTTATATCAGGCTTTTAGAGTTGTAATTAGGTTTTTAAATGGGCCCATAAGAAACTGTAAAGTGAAAACTAGATAGGCCCAGAAAGAAACACAACGCCACGTCACGTAACCAAAGCTGAGTTCGAAACCAAGCTCCCGAACCTACCAAGATCGGTCTCTCTGTCTCGCGAGTTTCTTTCTCATTCACTCTGTTCTACGTCAAATCCTCTCTCATCTCTGATTGTAACATATTTAGATGGAATGAGCAAACCTGATTTGGTTCATATCTGTTAGTTCAAGCTAGGTACGAAACACGAAAAGACCTACCAAGTTTTTCCTAATTTTCCCTTAGAAATTAGGTTTTTGTATTACATTCGAATTTCATTATGCAGCTAAGTTTCATTTTTTTTCATTTCCAGATACAAATTTCTGAGATTTGGTTCGTGAAATTGAAAAACTAGTTCTAAAATTGAATTGTGTTGTTCTAGATTGTTTTTTTTTTCTTTTTTTTTTACTCCAGAGGTTCTGGTACGCATTGGTTTTGGAATTTGGCTCATGCCATTTATTCTTTTTATACTGCATTGATTTAAATGAAAGACCTTTTTTTTTTACAGTGATCTTGGAACTGAGGAAAGTAACTTGCGATGTATACAAGGACAATAAGAAGGAACCAGAGATGGAGTTTTGTATTGCAGCAAGACAAATGCTTAGTTAGGTCACCGATTCGTGATCACACCATTTCCCAATCTTATAGATTTACAAATATACTAACAAAACATTTGACAAGAAACTGTCATTCTCCTCCTGCTGCTATTGCCTCTAGAGACTATTTAAGTTATTCTTGGAACAGGCAATTGCGTCGGTTTAGTTCTGAAGGTGATGGAAGGAATGCTAGTGAGAATAGCCGTTTCCCTCTGAATAAAGAAAAGACTGGAAAAGAGAAGAGAGCTTTTGGTGTTGAGCATTTTGATTCTCACGCTCAATTAGGAGAACAAGACCAAATTGAATGGCTCAACAATGAGAAGCTTGCAAGTGAAAGCAAAAAGGAGTCACCTTTCCTTAATAAACGAGAAAGATTGAAGAATGAGTTCTTGCGGAGAATTCAACCTTGGGAAACTATACAGCTCTCTTGGGAGTCTTTCCCTTACTACGTCCAGTAATTACCATTTCCTTTGGTTATTGTGATAATGTCATCTACTCATTTCCATATTTTGCTAATATGTTCTGTTCTTGATCATTTTTCCACAGTGAACACACAAAAGATACTCTGGTTGAATGTGTTACCTCTCATGTTAAACAAAAAAATGTTACGTCCATGTATGGTGCTCGTTTAGATTCTTCAAGTGGGAGAATATTGCTCCAGAGTGTTCCAGGTTTGTTGTTGACTAGAATATGCATTGCAGTGTTTGTCTAGTTGGTTTTTTATGTGAAACTTTATAATTGGTGAGAAAATTAGGTTCAGTAACCATTTGATTATACAGGCAGTGAGCTCTACCGAGAGAGATTTGTACGTGCACTTGCTCGAGATACACAAGTTCCCCTGTTGGTTCTTGACAGCAGCGTTCTTGCCCCTTACGTGAGATTCTGATGTCTATTTGCTGTGACATGCTACCATTTTTCTTTCTGTTTCATGAATGTTAGAGTGATATTTTTTGAATTCTGATCAGGATTGTGCTGATGACTACAATGACGAGTCTGAATCAGATGATGACGTTGCAGAATCAGATCAGTGCACTTCAGAGTCAGAAGCTGATGAAGAAACCGATGCAAACAATGATGAGACGAGTAGCAGTGAAGCGAAAATAGATGGAACTGATGATGAAGAAAGATATTTGGAGATTTCTAAGGAAGTCCTCAAGAAACTTGGGGCTGACATAGAAGACATTGAGAAGGTATGATTTTCTTATGTGAGGTTCATAAATCTACCATGATAAAATTTTTGCCTTTCCTATGGAAAATGTGTATCTTTGTTACCTTGTCATATAGTTTTTCCAATTTCTTATACTCTTCATTTTTATGGACTTTTTTTTTTATCGGAGTAATTACACACGGTTTAAAAAGGATTCAAAATGCACGCCATTTGGTTGCTGTTTCTTTGATCTACTCGATTAATGCTGCATCACTCTTTTGTTTCTAATTGATAAAATTTAGAAATGCTTTACATGTGTTTATCTTCTCTACATTGTGGCAGAGAATGTCGGAACACCTATTTGGCTCTACTGAGGTGTCAGAAGCTCCAGTTGTTGATCATTATGATAAAGCCAAGCGGCTTCTTAAGAAAGGTAGCCAATTCTCGACA
The DNA here is from genome assembly GCA_028015245.1 of Cardamine occulta. Lineage (NCBI taxonomy): Eukaryota > Viridiplantae > Streptophyta > Magnoliopsida > Brassicales > Brassicaceae > Cardamine > Cardamine occulta. Next base: position 9,739,746 of record CM051362.1, read on the forward strand.
TGTTTACCTTGCTATTTACATCAAAGGATGTCTTTCTAACTGGTTGGATAGTATTATATCAGTATCAAGGCTCTATGTTGTATCTTCTTCGTTATAGAAGTTCTAGATGTTCTTCTTATTGTCTCCATATGCTCAATGGGGCTGGCATGTTTTAATAAATTTTATTTGTATCTAGCTATATTGTTCTTTTTGTTGTCTTTCTTTCATTCGTCTTTAACTTTTCCTCTTTCATTTTTCCAATTTTTAATCTGTCCACGTATTTGCAGGAGACCAAGTAAGGTATTTTGGGTCTGCTAAGAAGGACGCAGTAAAGCATAGGTAATTTACTTATTCACTTCTGTGGAATCTTTTTTACCTAGATTTTAAATATTTGCCTAGATATAGCTCTACTGGAATGAGGTTCATTGCAAGACTTTATCTAACACATGTTGGAAAATTGGCATGGATATGGCAGAAAAAAATAGATGTTTAGCTTTTGCATAATGTTGGAGAAACAATGTTTATCTGTCTTCATTATTATGTGATCTCTTTCACAGCATGGTTTCTTTGAGTGCGTACGCCCCTTTGTAGCATGTTATTTCATGAAAATTTGTTTCTCTGGTGATCTAGAGAATCCTTTCAGCTATATATTAGATTTCTTTGAATGTGTACGCCCCTTTGTAGCTTGATGCCCTTCTTTCATGTTTTAACCTTTGATTTTGTCTGTATCTAAGGTGAGGCAAATTGGTAGTTAGCTTCATAATTTTAAGTATTTTGATGTTTTACTTGCTTCAAAACTGCTATGTATAATACAGCTTTGAAATTCTTGACTCATTCACCCCTAGGACTGAGCAATGATTGGCTCTGTGCTCTATTTTCGTTTGTTAGTTAATTGTGGCATCCCTGTTTCCTGTATTGATATTATTTCTTCCATGTTTATGGCGTTTAGATTTGAATTATGGTTGAATTAATAAAAGGGTTTTCAGTCTAAATCTTCTGATCTATTTTAGTTGTCTAAAGTACGCATTGAGGGTCTATATTTGTTTATAAACCCTTATATGAATGTGTTTCGTAGTCTTGAAGCAAGTTCACTATAGACCTAAATATTTGGAATAAGGCAGCGAAGGCTTCATACTGTAAACCTGGATACTAACCAGTAGTTGGGAGTTGGTCACTGTCTCTATTTGTGATCTATGCTAGAGAATTCTTCTAGTAATCAAACCTAGAGTTATGATTTCATCCTTATTTTGTGTTGGCTTGAAATGGATCACAGGGTCGTATTGGGGAAGATTTCTACATCTGATGGTCAGAAGAGTGCTTTTACCGTTATTCCTGGCAGGTGGGTTGGTAAGTCATCTAGTGTAAAAATCGATAAATGTCTTGTTGTTTTTAGGTTTTATCTTTCGTCTTCCAATGTGTTTCCCTTTTTAATATTTCTTTCACTTTGAGGGATTGGAAAAAACATTGTGAACTGGATGCAGGATTAGTCTTCTTTTTCCTATTTGACTTCAAGTCTTGAATTTCTTATATTTCTGACAGCTGATTAGAGATATCTACTTGATAATTTAGTTACAGAAATAGTATGTCTTTAAAAGTTTATCCTTCTTATTTCGTAGTCTGGCTTAGTTGACCTTTTGCACTATGAAAAACATTTGGAGACTATGAGATATCATCTTGTAATTTCAGGCACCTAAATATCTTCTAATTCTATGATACACTGGTGATATTATTGGAGTTGATGGCTGCTTGGTCTGCCTAGTGGTGTTGATAGTAATTTTCTCATCAACTACCAAACAATAATTATGATTGTTCCAAGTTAGTTGAATCTGCCTTTTGAAAGCTTTGGGGCCTTGGGTTTGAATAGTTCAGGTGTAGGATTGGATATGAGGCAATTCTGTTATGATTGTTGCCTTCTGATGTGTTTTTTAGTTCCTCTCTGCATCATAGTTTTTCTAGAAATGATTATTCCCAGATGTACAATGCCATTCACAGTTTTCACGAGCACCGTCATCCTTTTGTTAATTGATGAATTGGATTTTGTTTGGCTGCGAACATCATCATCAGATACCCTTCATTCATGTTATTGATATTTCTAATGACTGTGTGCCATCTGTGTTTCTTATAATTTAACTTGCCTGAAAATGAGGAATTCTATTTTCTGTGCACTCCTTTTGCAGCATATATTGAACTCGAAGAGCTCATGTTAAAAATATCCTATGTTTTGTCTTTAACCAGAGTGTATACACTTTCAGGCCATTGTCTAAAGGACAACGTGGAGAGGTATATGAGGTGAGTGGGAACCGTGTTGCTGTCATATTTGACTGTGGTGATGATAAAACAACAGAGGAAAGTGAGAAAAAGCCAGCAGAGCAACCCCAGATGTTTCCTATCCACTGGGTAGATGGTATAATTGCTTCATAATATTCCTATTGTTGATGTGCGATACTTGTGAATCTAGAGAATTACTCACTATTGTATAAAGAAGATTGACATCATATTTAAATGTAGCTAACTAAATCTTTTTTTTTTATGCAGTGAAAGACCTCAAGTACGATTCGGATATGCAGGCAGTAGATGGCTACATTGCTATGGAGGCTTTAAATGAGGTATATTTGGAAGTTACAGTGATTTTCTTGTTGGCTTTCCTCGTTTGTTAGTTCCAGTTATAGATGTACATGCGTAAGTTTTAAATTTTCATGTTTGAGAAGATGATGCTCCAGCAATCGCAATAGCTCATAACTTTTCTTTTTACTCTGACTTAATTTAAGTGAATATACAACAAGAAGCTATGCTTTGTTTCTTTAGTAGCCTTATTTAACATTTTTCCATCAAGAGGTCCTCTTCATTGAGTTCAGTTGGTGTCCTGAAACTTGTGACCAAGTTCTAGCACCATAACATTGAAATTCACCAATTATTTTCAAGAATGTTCTTTTATTTCTATACTGTGGATGCCTGCCATTCTGGATTGTATTTTTATTTCTGAAACGTTTATCTGGATTGTTGTTTACAGTTATTCCATTATTTTCCTGTCTTTGTAGGTTTTGCAATCCATTCAACCACTTATAGTCTATTTTCCAGACTCGTCACAGTGGTTATCTAGAGCTGTGCCTAAAACGAGACGAAAGGAATTTGTGAACAAAGTTCAAGAAATGTTTAATAAACTATCAGGTCCGATTGTTATGATATGTGGGCAGAACAAGATAGAAACAGGCTCAAAAGAAAGAGAGAAATTTGTAAGCCTGTCATTATCTCTTAATCACTTGTCATTGGTTTTTGTTTAGCCTTTGTTCCTGATTAGTGGATGAACAAGTTACTTTTTACTGAAAACAGACGATGGTACTCCCAAACTTTAGCCGGATAGCAAAGCTGGTAAACCAAACGTTAATATAGCATTTTATTGCGACTTTTTTTTTAATCATGGTGCACTTGTCTTTGCGTGAGTTACAGAAATTCTTCTTGTCCCTTGGTAGTCCCTTGATGAAAACCGTCTAATGAGGACTTGCAAGTTATTCAACATTTTGAACACCTGTTTTTTGCTACATGTGCAAGTTAATGGCAGCTATGAATTAGTGACTTGCTTTACATACTTTTTGCAACATGTGCAAGACTGTAAATATGGATTCGTGCTTTCCGTTCTCCTTGATTTGAATTTTGCTCAGTTTGTCGATCTGCATTCTTGATACTATTAAGTTAATGAAAAAAATTCTTGTTACCTTTGTATGTTGCAGCCTCTTCCCTTGAAGTGCCTAACTGAGGGATTTACGGGAAAGAAAAAATCAGAAGAGAATGAGATATACAATCTTTTCACTAATGTTATGCACCTACATCCTCCCAAGGTATGCCTAATATCTTATGAAAACTTTTTATCAAGTTAACAAGGAACTATTCCTGTATGACTTTAAATAATGAATGAGGCGTAGATATGTTGTTATACCTAAGTGAGATAGCATAGACTAGTCTGGTTATGTCGCTTAGACAATATCTCTTCTCAAAGTCTCTTTAAGAGGTACAAATTCATCTGTGTCCCGTGTAATCTTTTGAAAAGCTCCTTTGTCACGTGCTATCCTACTTAGCAGAGGATAAGCTACTTCCGTTAGTTGTTTCTTCTAGTATACATGTTAAAGGTAGGAGGCATATACCCTCATTGCTAAAACAGTTTTACGCTACTACAGATGATCATCTTTCTTACGACTCATTGTGGGCATCAACCATCTACGAGTGGATTCTATATATTTCTATATATTTCATATGACTGCCTCCTATATATTTCTCAAGGAATAACTTTCGTACTTGATTCCTTCCTGTAAAATGTTTGTGTAGGAGGAAGATACCCTCAGGCTATTCAAGAAACAACTAGGAGAAGATAGGAGAATTGTGATATCGCGGAGCAATATAAATGAGTTACTAAAGGTATGTAGATCTAGTTTAAATGTCAATGAGGAAAAATTAGTAGAACTTGTAATGTTTTCACTAATTCTTGTATCCCTCAATGTACTCTTTCTCAGGCACTTGAAGAACACGAGTTATTATGCGTAGACTTATATCAAGTGAACACTGATGGGGTGATATTGACAAAACAAAGTGCGTAACTCAGGACGAAATACTTGGTTTGTTTTGTATTTGTAGTTTCTGATAGAGAATGCAAGCACTTTTTTGCTCTTTACAATAGGCAGTTGTTCCTATGCTTAGAATCGGGTAGTTGGGATACTAGTGTGAAACATTTGGGAATAGGAGCAACCGATGAGCACACACTTAGATCCTCAAATTCTCCCTTGAACTGCTTGTTGTTCACTTTTTCTCAAAAGAAGTTTATTTAATGTTCTGATTAGATTTAGTTAAGATTGGATACAGTTCCTTGTGGTTGACGTTTGATATCTGCTGCTTTTTTTCGTTGCAAACATTTGATGAAGAAGAGACCTCATAAACTTGTGGCTTTTGTTTTTGCAGAAGCAGAGAAAGTTATTGGCTGGGCCAAAAATAACTATTTAGCTTCTTGTCCTGACCCAGTGGTTAAAGGAGGTCGCTTGTCTCTACCTCGAGAAAGGTATGTGTGATTGTGGCTATATCTTGTGGATCAGTAATTTTGTTATTTTTATCTTACTGCGTTTTTTCCTTTTTTTTCAAGCCTTGAAATTTCAATTGCGAGGTTAAGAAAATTAGAAGATAATTCCCTGAAGCCTTCACAAAACTTGAAGGTTAGTTTCCCTACCCTTGGATTCTAGTGAAGGGATCTTGAATACTTTTGTGTAACAATGGTGGTTAACAGACAATTTATTGCAGAATATTGCAAAGGATGAGTATGAAAGAAATTTTGTCTCGGCTGTGGTCGCTCCTGGAGAAATAGGTGTCAAATTTGAAGACATTGGAGCTCTCGAAGACGTGAAAAAGGCATTAAATGAGCTGGTTATTCTTCCCATGAGAAGGCCAGAGCTTTTCTCCCGCGGAAATCTCTTGCGGGTATTGCAGTCTGTTGGGGACATATCGTTATTTTCTAGATCAAGTACTTCTGTTCAACTTGACTGATATTCCTGATGACATGACCTTTTTTCAGCCCTGTAAAGGAATATTGCTTTTTGGTCCTCCTGGAACGGGTAAGACGCTCCTTGCTAAGGCGCTTGCAACAGAAGCTGGAGCAAACTTCATTAGCATAACTGGCTCAACACTTACATCAAAGGTTAATGGACTATGTCATATGAAAGTGTTTTGTGTCTCATTGTGATTTGTGTCTATTTGTATGCATGTTTCAATTAATCAAGAAGAATACTTAACCTTGCCGATATTGTCTTAAGGGAAATGTAGTTAGTAGGACACACTGCTACAAATGATTTATGATACTCCCATTATTCTCTTTTAATCGGATCTGACTCTGCCTTATCTATTTTCCTTGTTTGACATAGTGGTTCGGAGATGCAGAGAAGCTCACTAAGGCTCTCTTTTCCTTTGCCACTAAGCTAGCACCTGTAATTATTTTTGTTGATGAGGTGAGAATTTTGTATCTAAAATTCATTTTCTTTACTATGTCCATACTTCATTGGATTGTTTATGGTTTATCACTTTCTGTTTTAGTTATTGACGCTCGTAGTAAATATTTGATGATGGGTAATTGTGACTAACGGAGATTTTTGTTTGTTTAATAGATCGATAGTCTGTTAGGTGCTCGTGGTGGCTCTTCCGAGCATGAAGCTACCCGAAGAATGAGAAATGAGTTCATGGCAGCTTGGGACGGGCTCAGGTCAAAAGACAGCCAAAGGATCCTCATTCTCGGTGCCACCAACCGTCCCTTTGATCTTGATGATGCTGTGATTCGTCGTTTACCAAGACGGTAACACCTGAATTGACATTGTGAAAATTGGTAACTGTTAACTGTGAATCCTCATTTAACTGAAAGCTTGTTATTCCCCTGTGAATTCTAGGATATATGTCGACTTACCAGATGCCGAGAACCGGTTAAAGATACTGAAAATATTTTTAACTCCAGAAAATCTGGAATCCGGTTTCCATTTCGACAAACTTGCTAAGGAAACTGAAGGTTATTCCGGTAGCGATCTGAAGGTTGGTATTCCCCAGGTTGTGATGGTAATTGTAAGTTCTTCCTTTATTCATATTCTTTTCTTTTGTGGGTTTGTATTTGCAGAATCTATGTATTGCTGCTGCTTACAGGCCTGTTCAAGAACTGTTACAGGAAGAACAAAAGGTACAGAATCCATATTGCATTAAAACAAAGACTGTTCACTTCCATTTTGCTTGATCATTTGCCTCGTTTCAATCTTTAGGGTGCAAGAACGGAAGCGTCTCCTGGTCTACGGTCGCTGAGTTTGGATGACTTCATTCAGTCTAAAGCTAAGGTAATTTAGTTGCATCAATGTATTTCGCCTTTTGCATTATCGATGATTAATATAAACCACAAAGATGTGAATTGTTATTAAATATGGGTGATGTGATTTTGCAGGTGAGCCCATCTGTGGCATACGACGCTACGACAATGAACGAGCTGAGAAAATGGAACGAACAATTTGGTGAAGGAGGGAGCAGGACTAAGTCTCCTTTTGGCTTCTGAAGAAAATGTCAGTTTTGTTAGATTGAAAAGTGTTTTGAGCTCTGTTTTTTACTTTGTTAGATCATATTGTAACCCTCAGTGCTATATCCTTTTTTTTTTTTTGTCATCTGAAAATTCATTAGCGAAATAGTGTTACAAATCAGCACTTAGTTACAAAATAAGACTACCACAGTTAGTGAAAGAATAAACTACACTAACCGTTCCAAAAGAGTGGGCATAAACAAGCCACACTAACCAAAATTTAAACCTCTATAGAGAGGATTGAACCTTCTCATTCTCAAAAAGAACTCAGCCATTCTGGAAAACTAAGTGCTATGTACGACTGCGAGAAAGATATACGCATGGCACTCTGAGCAATGAGACCGGCTCCTATCGGATTTTCAAAAACCAATTTCCATCCAGAAACCAAGGCTAAAGCAGACACCAACCTATCAACTTGATACGTGAAAGCAGGCCACTCAATTGGCCTATTAACAGCATTTATAATGGTTGCAGCTTCAGAAGCAAAAACGACATTTGAGAAATGGAGAGAAACCATACTCTCAATGGACCAGATGAGACTTTGCATTGTCACTTCTTCTTTCGTTCTCATATTCGCGAAAGTTCTTCTACTGTGGATCAAAACCGCCCCATGTTCATCTCTTAAAACCCAGGCGCACCCACCAATACTTTTTCTTTTATCCCAAGTCCCTCCAATGTTACATTTATAGAACCCGGGTAAGGGAGGTTTCCAGATTTCCTCTCTCTTTGCTTCTTCCTCAACCTCTTCCCTTTCAAGGTCTTCACTTACCATTTGGGCGGAGAACCAAAAATCCATGTCTTCTTTCATTTTAGCGACTGAGTCAATGGGGCAAAAACTTCTAGCGTCGTAAATGAAAGTGTTCATGTTCTTCCAAATCCTCCACAGAATCCACGGGAACAGGTTTCTGGTCTGTTTTGGAATTAAGGCATTGGTTCCCGTTTTGAACAAGAAGTGAAAATTGGAGAACAAAGAGATTTCATCAAAGCCTTTCTCAGGAGAAGGGAAACTCGAGAGCGCCCATAATTGTCTCGCCCTTGTACAAGAGAATAGAACATGATTTACCGATTCTCCTTCCAAACCACAGATTTGGCAGCTAGAATCAGTATCCATACCTCTAGATGCAATTAAATCAACAACATGAAGAGCTCCATTCAGTGCTCTCCATAAGAAAAGTTTTATTTTGGGTGCCGTTTTAATCGTCCAGATGAAACTTTTTACTCCATTCAGGGAAGGTAAGGTCAAGGCTTCTCGTTGTAACTCAGCCTTGTTCTCTTTAGAAACTAGCCAATAACTTGACTTTACCGAATAAGCACCACTTCTCTTATGTTTCCAGCACCAAAAATCGTCTTTTCTTGGCAATATTCTTTCCTGCAGAATAAGTGTAACATCTTCGGGGACAAATAGCTCGTCCAAATAAGCTCTGTTCCAACACATGTTTGGTAAATCAATGAGGTCTTTGGCTTTAAGCATGAGATTCATACTCCTTTGTCTGTTGTATGGAGCTCTCCACCCATCATCATTGATCCACTGGTCTGTCCAAACCCAAATGGAACTCCCGTTTCCAATGTTTCTCCTCAAACCCTTTTTTAGGAGCTCTCTACCATGGATTATACTCCTCCATGCATAAGAAGGTCTGTCCCCCAACTCTGCTTCTAAGAACTCACCTACTTCAAAATACAGGCTTTGGAGTAGTCTCCCTAGAAGACACTTCGGATCTTTTACCAATCTCCAAGCTTGCTTAGCTAGTAAGGCTTGATTGAAACCTTTAATCTCCATTATCTTTAGAAAGGCATAACTTATCCCAGCTCACCCAGTGAGTTTTTCGCTTATGTTCAAAAGAATTCCACCAAAACTCAGAGATAGCACTAGTGAGATTATCCGCAGTCGTTTTGGGGAGTTTAAAACACGACATAGCGTACACCGGCATAGCCATGGCCACCGCCTTTATGAGCACTTATTTCCCTCCCAGTGACAAGGGTCCTAGCAAACCAACCCGAAAGCCTCGATTTCAGTCTGTCTTTAATGAAAGCCAACATGTCTATCTTGGAACCGCTGAAACACTCTGGTAACCCCAGATACGTCCCAGCTCCACCCTCCGCTGTAATACCCAATTGAGCTTGCAATGGGGATTTTCTCAATTCATCGACTTTAGAGCCAAAGGTTATCGAAGACTTTAGAAGGTTTATTTTTTGCCTAGTTGCGTCTCCATAAGTTTTTAAAATCTGACTGAGAACCTCGCATTGAGCACTGTCAGCTTTACATAAGAACAAGCTATCATCAGCAAAAAGTAAATGATGAACTGCAGGGTCATCCTCCGAGAATTGGATACCATTCAGCAAACCCTGCCTCTCAGCTCTGTTCATGAGATGAGTGAGGCCCTTAGTGCACAATACAAAGAGGAAAGGTGACAGAGGGTCACCCTGACGAAGGCCTCTCCCTGGAGAAATTAGACCAAAAAGCTGCTCATTAATTAAAACTGAAAAAGTTGTTGTTTTGACACACTGCATCACCCATTTAATCCACCTCGGATGAAAACCCAAAGCCTTGAGCAGCTCGTGAAGATAATTCCATTCTACGCGATCATATGCCTTTGACATATCGGACTTTACCGCCATAAAATCCTTGGAGATAGAGGCGTGAGTTCTCAGCCCATGAACCAACTCGTGTGCAATTAAGATGTTGTCTGATATTAGCCCTCAGTGCTATATCCTTATTTGTATCTTTTTCAAATAAAAAATCTGTAAAACTATAACGGAACACGAAACCCGATAGAATAATGACTGTATTAGCAAATCAAGCCGTTTTTTTAATCTTCATTAAAAATAATGAAGTTTTGGATATTTTTGAGATTGGGAGATGTGTGGTACTAAATCATTTGATATTTTTCTAAAAAAAGATTTCTCATAATTTCAAAGTACAAACATTACTTTTAGATACTTTCTGTGTCCAAAGCTGATGAAAGTAACTTTAAGTAATCGTTGAATAAGAAACAATTTGTGATTAAATATTTAATATTCTTGCAGAAGAAGAAAAAAATTGCAAACCGATGCAGAAAATATCGTTTTCTTTCTTTTTATAAACTAGTATTTTTTTAATTACTGAAAGTTTGTGGTAAATTTCACCTTAAAAAGTAATTTTAAAAAGAAAAAAAAAACAAATTATTGCATGAGGTAAAGCTAGACAGAGACCAGAAACTCATTGAAAAATGGTTTACCAAAATGAATCTCACCAAAGCGTGGTTTAGCTACGAATCCAAGACGGCTCCAAACCAAAAAGCTTATCTCCTCGGTTTTGAGCAGCTGATGTCCGAGGCGGCGGTGCATGTACAGTTATCGGAAGAACCCATTCGCTTTTTTCCCGTTCGGGGACTAACAACGGATGTTCGTACCTGTAATTACCAGAAACTGACCTCAACAACTTGAGCAGTTCAAAACACTGAACCAGAGATTGAAAGAGAAATGAATCTTTGAAGTAGAAATCTGTTTTGAGTATTGGGAGTAATACCTGCTTAAGTCCACATTCTTCGGAGTAGTTAGGAACTCAAACCGAAGAATCCATTGCACAGAAACACGAGGTGTAGAAAACGACATTGGACCATCCGTGGGAATTGAAAAAAGAAAGCTTGTTTGAATAAGGTCTGCCACCACCTCATGGTGATCGCTTTGTACCTGTTGAGAATAAGCCAAATGTGGTAGCATCTAAAGATCAGTAGCGGAAAAAAAGAAGAAACAATGTCCATCGCCAAATTATACTCTGCCGCATATGTACCTTGGTAAGCGTTGGAGAATTTCTCCTAGATGGGTGAACAAATCTCCTGTTTATTGTCTCTAAGGTTTCTAGAGTAACTGAGACCTGGAAACAGATATTGATAGTCAGATTCAAGAGATCTCAACATATCAGAATATACACTAGAAGTTTTGTCTTGTCTGAATTTACCTCGAGGCATCTTCTGGCTCTGTCTTCATGGAAGAATGTAAGAGTTCCACCTATCTGAAAAACAAATTATCATTCATGAAAACAGTTGGTTAGATGCAGGCAATGTTTTCGAAAAATATGAAATGAGATGAAACAGCCATTACAGTATCGCTGAAGTAATAAGAAGAGTCAGCATTCTTTGGCGAAAATCTAAGCAGGACTTGGTCATCCATTCTAATGTTGTAAGATCTTCCTCGTGTAAATCCTTCTGCTGCAAGAAATTATTGCATCTGGATAAGAAGCTACATGCAGAATCAAAATAAAAGCGAAGACTACAAATGAAGAGTAGTTTACATGGAACTGGTTCTCCAGCTCCTGTTTCAGGTGACGTAGATGCTCCTGCGCCATTTGTCTGCTTCGGTTGTTGGCTTGGGACCAAAGAATTTGATGATTTAAGAGGCGAAGAGCCATCTAAAAGGAAAAAGATGGAAGTATTCTTAAGTAAATCCTTCCTCATCAATATTATAGAGCTGATAAACATGATAGATGATGGTGTATTTTTCGTAATAGCATCATTCGTCAACTATCTATTGGTATTTGAGAACAGTAGTATGCTCAGCATTAGTTTGAAACCAGCCTTCGTGTAAAAGCAGAAACACTTATCTTAACAAAGTAAGCATTTTCTAATCTCTTCGCCAAAAAACAGAGAGGCTACATGAACTGGTGCCATTCTCAGTGACAAAGTTAAAATGCTGTTTTATGCAAGTACTCACACATAAATCACTTACCGGTTGCAGAATCATAAGACATGGCAGCTGATAACTGAGAAACTATCATCTTTGGAGATGATCCCACACGTTCTTCAACATATGATGTGTCTTTCATTGATAATCGCGGTCCAGAATTCAAGGACAACGAACTGCCAAAGGTTCTGTTTAAATTGCCTTTGTTGGGATAGGATGAAACCGATGAGATCTCATCACGTGAACTGTCATATCCCTCCTCGACACTATCATATGCATCATTTGCTCTAGTCTGCATTAAATAAATTTTTGTTCATTTCCCATGTTGACAAATGAAACCAATACGTATTAAAAAAACTGTAAAATCAATAGTAAACAAGAAACTGTCCAGTTGGGAGTATGCCATACCCATTCTGAGTCTCCATCCATCTCTTTCCAATAAATTTCTGTCTGAATGGTACTGGTTGGTACAATCCCTGAAAGCAAATTTTAAAACCCTCCATCAGGTTGCACCCCTAATGTTGTACAAGAATAAGGAAAAACTTTCCTACGTTCTGTAACTTGTTGTCTTATGAATAAACAGAGTTTGACCCCTGATTTAAAATTTCCAGTCAAAGCTTACCATCGATTTGACCTTCCTCTAATAGCAGCCCATTGTTCTTCTGAATCACCCATACCTGTATTGGTATTCGAGTCTCCTGTTGGTAAATAAAATCAGGATTACAAGTCAAATTCATGCCAACAGCATGTAAATTAGAAAACACAATTGGCAAAGGGAAAATATAGCTTAGAGTTCAGGGAAAAAAATGCCTATCACCAAATGGATTCACTTAATACCTTTACCAAGCATCATGACACGGGAGATATGTAATTTGAATTTCAATTATGACATATAACCACCACAATATAATCCTAGACCCACTCCAAAATCAAGGCATCCAAATTTTGGGAAAAGATTATTTTGATGCCAAAACAAGAACAGCGTCAATTCAACTTGGTTTGAAAGATATTATAATCAACTGACCGAACTCCTAAACTCACTACAGTGACAAATTAGCCAAAGGAAACAAACTACATGTGACACTGAATAGTTTTCCAAGAACATCTAGACTAACCTATGCTTTAGACCTCATGCTTTAACTTCATATTTTGAAAAGAAACTCTGGTGCATCTCCATTCCATCACCACAGAGAAACAGCAAGCTAAATGATTCAAGAATGTTGAATGACTCATACAAATTTGTGTGATTCTCTCGTCAATTAGGCATCAAGCAGGCTAAAAATAGCGATGACGTCTCACTTAGCACTATTGTAAGAAACATTACACGTGTTGCAACCTTACACAAGAAAGCTACAAATGTTTGTGTTTATCCCAATTTATATTTTCTCTACACAGGAGAATAGAAAAATATTGTGCCCAAGCAACCAGATAAAACAAAACACAATGCCGTGAACCTAAAACACCAAAAGAGAACACGGAAAGTCAAGTATACTAACCACTTCAAAGAAATCATTTGTTGAGTCTTCGTAAAATTGACTGTTTTCTAATGCCATCCATCTTCCGAATATTGTGCTTTTGATGTAGTAAAGGTAACGTAAAGTAGCACCTTTATATGAAGGTGGTATAATCTGTGGGAGTGTAGCTCGAACCATTACTGTAGATGGAAAAGTACAAACAAAGAAGCCTGTCAGCTCAAACGTTGACACTACAAGCCCTGGCTGTCAACATCAAGCATAGTATGTATATGTTATTATTCATATGTTATTGAAGAAAGGAATCAGGCAAGATTACATGTCAACTTAGCACCAGGGGATAGGAGTTGATTTGAAATCAAGGATGGTGTCGAGCTGTCTAGGAAGATGTACTCACCTGAAAATCTCCAAGACAAGTATATGATTAATGCACATAAAATACCAGCATATGGCACAGATCCTAGTATCATTTAGCATTCTCAAACTTGTGCGGATAAAAAAAAGACCTAACAATGAATCATTTATAGTTATAACGCTGATCCAAGGACTGCACTAACATATTCCTCTGGAGGCAACAAAGTTTCATGAATGCTATGAAGGTTACAGTGAACACCATGTGTTGAATGCAATATACAGAATTTCTCGGAAAAAAAGCAAAGAAAAATAACATGCAAAGAAAAACCGCTTAACTTCAATGCTTATTTCAATTGCTATGTCCCCTTGATTTTTTTTCCTTTTTCCATTTTTTCAACCATTTTTCTTTATTTCCCATACCCATCCTCACAAGCCAGACCACAGAAGTTAACCAAATACAGTGTGTGACATCAAGATTACCAAATGCATGAACAGTTTGAAAATCTAATAGAACATATAAAATCTCGATGAACTAACAGAACATATAACAGTTGCAGTAACAAAAATCTCCTTGAATACCTCTTCGTCCTTTGCTTCCTGGTGATGGCTTTTGAGTAGAATACCACTGAACATCCAATTTTTCTAGTCCTTTTACTTCAAAACTAAGCTTTTCAACCAAAATTGAGGGATTTTCACCGTTCGCATGATTCCTTAGAGGAGAATTACCAATCTCAAGAGTTACGAATATGGAATCTTCAGGTCTGTACACATCTTTATCTGTTTGCACACTTAGAGAGGGTTTGAGCTTGCTTCCAGAAACACCCACAGAGTCATTAACTTGGTTGGAACTGCCGATCCCCAAAAACGAAAACCTTGAGGATAGCATCGCTTCAATGGTTGTGTTGCTTAACCAATGCAACTATCGTGCATAAACCATAGAAGCATACAACCCTGTCAAATTGAGGGAAGAAGAGTTGAGAAACCAGAGATTCTCAAGATCTAAATGCTTCAGTATTTCTTGAAGTGAGGACGGTGGAGGATAGAAGTGAACACCTGAGCAAGTGAAGTTCCCGGAGATATGGGCCGAGAACCTCACACACAGAAGCGGCGTTAAGGCGGATACAATTCAGAGTTAGGCTACTGAGTCCAATGCAACCACGTAGCACGTGATTCAGAGTTGCCTCATCCGAAGTGAAATCCTAACAACAAAAGAGAAACCAAAAATTCGATAAATTTCATCTCTTTCCAAAAAGAAAATTGAAGAAGAGATTCGCCGAATTTGAGAGAATCGAAAACTTACAGAAGATCTAAACGCTTCAGTATTTCTCAGGAACCAAACATAAAATTGGCTATCAATTACTTCAACCAAAACTCAGATCCAGAGAGAAGACGACGCGAATCGTGCAGATCATACAACCAATTTGTAAGATTTCGTTTCCGAACAAATGCAATATTTCGTTCAGAGTCAGATTCACAGAGACTGAGCTTCTACATTCGTTCCCTGACAATGATAACACGACGGCGCCAGAAAAAGTCTTTGAAGCCAAAGGTTCCGGCGAGGGAATCCACCGCCGATAGAATCGAGAATATGCCGAGAGAAGTAAAGAAGTAAAGAGATTTGTACAGTAACCCAGGATAATAAACGCCGCAGCTCCTGATCTGATTTTTAGATTATTTTCTCGTTATTTTTATTATTTTTTCTATAGTGTGTCTAACATAAACCCAAAAACAAAATCTAATAGAGTTGATAGAAAAATAATGTGTAAAAAACAATAAACTTTTATTTTGACACATCAAACTTTTTTCATTAAATGAAGTTTTAATGGTTTATTTTTTGAGTTTTTGTGAAACATATAAAATAATACTCCTATGTGTAAAAGAATTTTGTCAATAACAATTATCCAATCGATAAAACATTTCAATTTTACAAAAATAAAACATTTTGGTTTTTTTTTTACATGAAAGAACATAATGCTTTAAAATTTAATATGAAAAATAGAGAAATGTTTGCTAACTAATTAAAATTTATGTAAAAAGGAATTAAAACTTAAAAGTATATTATTTAATTTTTTTTGCTTAAAAGCTTAATTTAAGAAATGTTGGAGAGACACGACATGGAGCGTAAAAAATATAGGAGTTATTTTTTTTTTCCTCAAACTGATTGTTTATTATATATTATAACTGACTGCAACCATTTTGAAATTACCATCATATACATACAGTATCAACTACATAACTTTAAACAGACAGATCTATAAAGTTACGATTGTTTCCAAGGATAAGAAACAATGCACCTAAAGATCTATCTTACCAAAAAACCATTCACTACTCTTGATTCACCATACACATCCATGAGAGTAATTAGAACCAAGAATTATTTGCTTCAAAAAATGGCTTGTTTATGCTGAACATTCAAGCCAAACTTCCACATCAAAAGATCCACTTTACTTGTCTTCAAGTAGATTGTACATAACCTGCCTATACCAAACATAGCTCCTAATTCCTTTGGCGAAGATTTCTTTGTGGTGTCTCATCTTCTTGTTCATCTGAATCCTTTCGTTTAGAACATTCTCCAATTTCAAAGTTGGGATTGTATTTGGAACACTCTCCAATCTCAAATTTTGCTGGAACCTTAGACGACGCTTCAGGTTCAA
Source organism: Cardamine occulta (assembly GCA_028015245.1). Taxonomy (NCBI): domain Eukaryota; kingdom Viridiplantae; phylum Streptophyta; class Magnoliopsida; order Brassicales; family Brassicaceae; genus Cardamine; species Cardamine occulta. The sequence goes on from CM051362.1 coordinate 9,755,942, forward strand.
AACATGGAGGTAAATTTGAGCCAACAGATTCTTGGATCTTAACAAATTGAATAAACCTTGGAACCATCTCCAAGAGTAAGTGTGGAAGATGATGCAGCGGACCAGATGCTGAGTTAATCGAAGGAGTTACAGAATGAGGTGGTTGAGAAATAGGCCTAGGAAAAGAGCCTTCTAAATTCTGATGCTGAGGGATTTGATCGATGTTAAAGACATAACTTTTATCTTCTTCCCTATTTGAAGCTACACCATTATTAGGACCTTCCATCGGAACTGGTTGTTGAGGAAGAAAGGGACAGTATCTGATATGGTGCAGAAGACAACAACAATTTGCACATATTCTTCTCATTCTTTCATACTCGAAGCCAATCATTGCTGTTTCCTCTATATCCTCTGATTGAAATCTTATTCTTCGAAAAAATCTTATCCTATCAGTTATGCTAATTCTTACTCGAACTCGTATGAACCCAATTCGATTTGTCCTAAAAGGGTGAAAATCTCGATCCACAATTTCTCCTATAGGTCTAACAACAGAGTTAATAGTACCTAGTGATAAGTAAGGAAGAGGGATACCTCTAATCTGTACCTATAATTCAATTGTGGAGAGAAATTCATCATCTGGAAAGTCCTCCCACCTTTGTAACGCCACAAACCAACTGTTAAAAAGCCATGGAGCTTGTCTTTGGACAGACAATAATTCACCTTCAGATTGAAACATAAACTGAACAAAAGTGTTGTCCAAAACTCTTCCATGCGCAGATGATGCTAAACCCCAGACCCTTGGTAATATTGCAGCTACATCACTCAGCGGTTGAGCTCTTGGGTTTAGAGGTCTTGCTATCAAACTTAAACGATTCTGAGCTAATACTCCTGCATAAGCTTCATGAGGTACAAGTAATTCTGGATCATTTCTTCCCAAATCCAGATGTTGTATCTCCATCCAAAGATCATCCTCCATTGAAAAGGTAAAAAAGATTCAAGGTAACACCAAATATTTACAGAGAAGGTAAGACAAAAGAAAAGAAAAGTAGAAGAGAAGTTTTGGGTAAGTAATAGAAAGTAAAACATATATTTATAGAGACAATAATATAACAGAAAGGAAAAAGAGAGGAGAAAATTACTTTGACTAATCTAAAGTATTAACACAAGATAAACTCATTCCATACTTCACCGCTAAGGACTTACCGACTCAATAATTACTTCTTTTTTTCACTCTTTTTTTTTCCTTCGTTTTCGTTTTTTCCTTCTTTTTCCAATATTTAGTGAAAAAATAATTTAAAAACCAGAGCAACTAATAACTAAAGAAACAAGAGCAACTATGACTACCGACAACCCAAAAGAACTTTGAGATTACCTTTTAGAAACTGATTCTTCCTTTTCAAATAGACTTTTTAACCATATAGGATATCCATGAGCAACATATGAAGAATATCTCAGATCTTTCGTTACACTTCTTGATATCTCAAAAGCTCCCTTATTACTTTGTTGAGATTCAAACATCATAAACCAATGTGGTTTCTCCCTTGTGAATGAAAGAGGTCCTGAGATAAAGCTTACCATTAGTGGCCAATCTTTTGGCGAGTTTAGGGCTCTAATAAACTCCATTGAAGAGGCTCCAAAGATTACTTTCTCCAATTTTAAGCTTGTCATGCTTTCTAATGCCCATTCCCAACTCTTCATATGAGCTTCCAAATAAGAATACACTTGAGAATATGATCTTCTGCTGTGATACATTACCTTCCCATACGAATTCCGAACCACCCAAGAAACCCCTACAGATGCCTTTGTTTTATCCCACGAGCAGCCAATGTTACATTTGACTTCATTTGTTTCTGGAAGCTGCCATCGATTATTAATGAGAGAAGTGATGACATTTCTTTCTTCAGTTTTTAGTTGAGCAGAGAACCATTGATGAGCATCACCATATGCTTTATTAACTACCTCATTAGCAGGGAAAATAACTCCATCAAATAAAAATTTGTTTCTGTTCTTCCATATAAACCAAAAAACCCATGGAGAAACTGTTCTTATCTCTTCTGGTAGAGAGGCTTGCTTAGAAAGCTGTATTAAATGATGAACATTATCAAAAACTGAATCTCCAAAACCGTCTTTTGGTGATGGTACATTTGATAGAGCCCAAATTTGCCGAGCTAAAGGGCATTGGAACAAGATATGGTTGACAGTTTCTTCCTCTGCTCCGCATAAAAAACAACCATCCCTAATATGCATTCCTCTTGTTCTCAATCTCTCATTTACAGCCAAAGCTCCATTCAGCAATTTCCAACAAAAATGTTTTATTTTTGGTGCTGTTTTGAAATCCCAACATTTTTGAAATAAGATGTTAACTGATGGTTGAGTTTCTGCTTCCTGGAACAAACCTTTGTGTTTAATCCTACTAATAAGCTCATAGCCTGATCGAACTGAATACATCCCATTCTTAGTTTCAGTCCAACAGAAAGAATCCTCTTGATTCATCACTGGTTTCTGTTTCAGAATAATCTGGATATCTTTCTGAAAGAATAATTCCCGCAAGGTAAATAAATTCCAATTTCTGGAACTGGTATCAATAAGATCACATACTCTCAGTTCAATATTCATTAGAGAATGTAAGCTTGCTGGTCTTCTAGATTTTGTTTCATAAAGCCAATTATCTATCCAAACCAGAGTATTCTTGCCATCACCAATGTTTCTTCTTAATCCTTGGATCAATAGTTCTCGTCCAAAAAGGATGCTTCTCCATCCATATGAAGGCCTTCTACCACTTGGAGCAGATACAAAATTATTGTTCACAAAATATCTACTCTTAAGAAATCGAGATAGAAGACTTTCCTTATTATGCAGTAATCTCCATGCTTGTTTTGCAAACAAAGCTTGATTAAAACATCTTAAATCTCGAAATCCAATGCCTCCAAGATTCTTTGGCATAGACAAACGTTCCCATCCAATCCAATGAATCTTGTTTTTGTTTGAAACATTATTCCACCAAAAATTCATCATTGCACTTGTCATCTTTTGGCAAAGATCAACTGTTAATTTGAAACATGACATAGCATAAACCGGCATCGCCATTGCTACAGATTTTAATAGAATCTCCTTCCTTCCTTGAGAAAGATTTTTTGCGTACCAACCTGTTAATCTTCCTTGAAGTTGATCCTTTATATAACCTAATAGCTATTGTTTAGATCCACAAAACCGAGAAAGATGCAGATTTCACACAACCCATTATCCAAGATATCCATTGATCATTGAAACCTATTGCCAGTAGAATATTTTGCAGAAACGACCACTCTACTCTATCATAAGCCTTTGACATATCTGATTTGATTGCCATAAATGATTTTGAAATTGTAGCATGGGTTTTTAGACTGTGCACCACTTCATGTGCTATAAGGATATTGTCAGAAATTAATCTCTCCGAAACAAAAGCAGATTGTGTTGGAGAGATTATACTTGGCAAGTAAGGCTTCAATCTGTTGACAAGAATCTTCGAAACAATCTTATACAAGACTGAACATAAGCTAATTGGTCTCAGCTCTGTCATTTTTTTTGGATTCTGCACTTTAGAGATTAAATAGAGATGAGTATGACTCCATTCTTCAGGTAAATTACATGTTTGGAAGAATCGTTGAACTTCTTGTATCACTTGCAGTTTGACTATCGCCCAATATTTTTTGAAGAAAAAACTGGTAAGACCATCAGGACCTGGAGCGCTTTCACTATTTATAGAAAAGGCTACTTGTTTAATTTCCTCATCTGAAACTGCTCTAGAAATATCTCCATTCATGTCATTAGTTACTCTTGGCATAAAATCTTCTAGTATCTCTTCTGCCTATAACGGCTGTGATGATTTAAATAAGTCTGAGAAAAACCTTATTGCCACCTCTGCTTTTTCATTATCAGAAAAACATTCCTTCCCCGATTCATCAATTAACATGTGGAGATAATTTTTAACTCTATTTGACTTCACTGAAGCTTGAAAGAATTTAGTATTTTTATCACCTTCTTGAAGCCACTTTTCTCTGCTTTTCTGACGCCAATAAGCTTCTTCATCTCTATATGCCATAGCTAACTCTCTTTTAATTTCTGAAATCCGATAAAAGTTTGGAAATCTAGCATCACCAAGCACTTCTAGTTCCATTCTTAGTCTTTTGATTCTGTTTTTAGAATTAGAAAATGAAGTTTTCCTCCATGAACTGATTGATCTTCGACATTCAGAAATCCTCACAGCAATCGGTTTTTTTTCCATAGGGTTGTAACCATTCCATGCTTTCTGCACTATACCTTTAAAGCAAGGATCTTCTGCCCATCTTTTGTCAAAGCGAAACTGTCCTCTGAAGAGTTCCTTATCATTCACAAATTTGACCAAAAGAGGTCTGTGATCAGAAGCAAACTTTTCTAGAAACCATTGATGTGAATTTGGAAACAAAGTAAACCAAGCTGAGTTAGCAAAACATCTATCTAGTCTACAATGGATGTTTTGCTTATTTCTTATACCACTCCATGTAAAACCATTACCTGAACTTCCCATCTCCATCATATCACAATTCTCCAGCATTAAACGAAAATGACGAAAAGAAGAAGCAAGTCTAATAGTTCCTCCACGCTTTTCCTTATTAGATAGAATTTCATTAAAATCCCCAATCATACGCCATGCTTCTTTTCTTCTTAAACCTATTTGAGTGATTTTTCCCATAGTAGTGGTCGAAGATGAGCCACAAGATGACCATAAACACAAGATAAAAACCAAACACGAGAACCACTTTTCACTTTGAGATCCAATAAATTTTTGTCCTCACATAGAAATTCTATATCCAAGCAATCTTTCCAAAAAATTGCTAAACCACCACTCTGTCCAATCGGTTATATCGTATGAAACTTATTGTAACCTAACCATTTCTGAAACTTTATCACAATATCAATCGAAATTTTTTTTTCCATGAGGAATAAAATATCAGGATAATGCTCCTTTCGCATTTCCTTTAGATAACGAATTGTCCAGGGATTCCCCAACCCTTGACAATTCCAGCTTAAGATACCTATTGCTCCCGAGGTGGTTCTTGTTGAACCACCTCAATTTGATCTTGTTTGAGCCATTTAGTAGACTTTTCATCCTTTTCATCCGCTTTCCTTTTCAATGTAATACACGGAGTCTCACTTTCTGAATTCATCCTGCCTTCTTCCTCATTCTCATAATTCTTCTTATTCCTTTCCTGCTTAGACAGATTGAATATTCTTCTTTGATATTTGCCTTTTAAGCTTGTACCAGATGAACTAGCAGCTTTTATTGCATCTCCAAGTAGCTTTTCTGATCTATTCTCCTCTGTCATGTTTTCCTTAGACTGATGAAACATACCTTTGTTTTTGTTGTTAACAGATGAAAACACTAAACCTTCCTCCCTTCTAAGCATACTTCCTGAAATTTCAGAGTGTTTGCCATTATTTGAAAAAACCGTTTGAGTTTTAGTTACCTCCTCTGATCCTCCTGCAGTGTCTTGATCTGGTGTATCCTTCTGTGTCTCATTCATAATCTCTAATGGTAGCTTCCTTTTTCCAATCTTAAATGCAGAGAGTAATTGATCTTCATCAAAATTTCCGAAACTTGGAGTAATCAGTTTGAAAAATAAATCTCTTTGTAACTTCAACTCCAATTCCTGTTTAGATTCTTCAATTAGCCCTTTCTGCTGCTTTATTGTACTCCAAGGACACCTAGGTTTGTCATGAGTAAGTCTTTGACAGTTATAGCATCTTTTCCTCACTCTCTCATAATCAAACCCAATCTCTACTATCTCTCCATTTGACACCTGAACAGCTTTTGAGTTCCGTAAAGGTTTAGTAACATCAAACAAAATCCTTACCCTTACAAAATCATTACTTTGAGGTTTCTCCGGATCAAATTCCATCCCAATAACCTGTCCTGCATATTCTGCAACAACCTTAATCGTATCTTCCGTATAATGGTTAACAGGAATATTTCTCAACCTAATCCAAATTGGAAGAAACATTAAGTAGTCATCCGGAGGATGTTCCATCCATCGTTCCATAACCACACACCAATCATTATGCGTCCAAACACCAACTTTTAAAATAGCATTCATATCATCTTTAGATTTAAATATAAACTGAAATCGATCCCGAGAGAGAGAAATTCCATGAACTCTATCATATAAACGCCATATACGAGGCATATTCAATATCCAATCCGACATCTTCTGATTTTCAGGATTTAGAAATCTACCCATAATACTAGTGATGTTTCTCTCAGAAGAAGAAAACATGGGATGATCAGATAGAATCAAAGGTTTGTCTTCTTCAATTACCATCGCTTTCATCGCTTCATCTAACTGGAAATCCATGGTCGGTGTCTTCCTTGTTCTTCAGTTCTTTAGCTCTTTTGTTAAAAACAGATAAATTTAGCAAGATTTGATGAAATATTATAGAAAAAGACGGGAAAAACTTGTTTGAGTCGGCAAAGAGAAGATATTTTTCATCCAAAAGCTCCTGTCAAAAGACTTTGAAATGTGAACTTATTGGGCTTAGTTTTAATTTTGTAACTGTTTTTGGTTTCAAAAGAAAAAGATCGCGGGTTGAAAATCACGGTTCTCTCTCTTCTCCCTCTCTGTATCTTTTAGAGAGAGAACGCATTTTTTCTCGCCGCCCGGTGTTAATCCGGCTAAATGTCCGGCATCTTCCATTTTTCACAGCGGTGGTGGTCGGCTCTTGTCTGGCACTGACTGGCTTTCTCAGCAGCGGTGGCTAGCTCTTACCCGACATTGTCTGTTTCGTTAGCAGCGTTGGCCGGTTTGCGTTTGTTTTTCTGGTGGAGATAAGTTTTCTCCTTTCGGTTTTATCTTTCATTTCAGAATTATGTATTATTTCTTCTAATAATCTCAAGGAATCTATATTTGGTGATGGCGTTTTGTCATATCCAATTCCGGTGGTTCTTCCCCGCATATGTCCTTGGAGTTTTTCTTAGATCTGGTTTTTTCTTGTCTCTTCAAGATGAGTTTCGCCGGATTGTTGTCTTTTGGAACTCATGGTTTGCAAATCGTTTCAAAGAGATTTCAATATTTTGTTGAAGGAAAGAAGATTCTTCTGTCGCTAATCTCGATGCCTTAAGCTGTTACCTTTAATTTGGAGCGTCGATGATTTCATTTTGATGCTAAACACAAGAATCACCGCTCGATTTCATATCGGCGAGGTTTTTCATCGGAATCGACGCTCAACGGCGAAAGTTGTTACCGAAAAACTTTGATTTCTCATCCAGCGTGTGACGTGGTATATCCTCTTGTCGACACGTGATCATGGGTGAAGTTCAGATAGAATTTCTTCTGCAAAAGTTGGTTATCTAATGGGCCTTTCTTGGGTTTATTTAGTTATGTAAACCTGAAGTTAGGGCTTTTGTTTAGTCCTTGTATGATATTGGTTCAGTTTAATAAAATCCACCTTGGAGGAAAAAAAAAAAGAACTTATTGGGCTTAAATTGAACTCTAGTAGGCCTATATGCCAGGAATTAATCCCTTTACAAACCCTACTTATTTTCTCCCTTATTATCTCATCGCAGAAGTGTGTGCCGTTTTTATTATTTACTGGAAGAATTCGTGCTGTTCTTTAAATTGGATTGTTTCTCTTTCACGGAAGAAAACAAAAATTCGTGCCATCGCCGCTTCTTACCATCGTGAGTCTCCTTGTAAAGAAAAACCCTAGAAATCTTCGTTATCTCCCTCCCCACTGGCTCAGTCTCTGTCAAATCTCCGATTGTGTTTCCGGTGGACTCGATTCGTAATTCCTGGAAGTTCATCTCCAAGGTATTTCTCGTAGCTGAGCTACCTTCAATTCGTGATTCCATTTTGTAATTAACTTGACTCAATCTGCTCGTGTTTCTATCATCTGAGGTTTTGTTTTTGGTTTGATTTTGTTTGGGGCAGGCACTGTCACTTAATGGCATCTGAAACGAAAAGCTACGCGAGGAGAGATCGTCTTCTTGAGATTGAGATAGCGGTTCGAAAATGGTGGGAAGATGAGGATGTATTCAGAGCTGAATCTCGTGAGAATCTTCCAAATCCAGGAGAAAAGTTCTTCTCCACTTTCCCTTTCCCGTATATGAATGGTTATCTACACATTGGCCATGCCTTCTCACTCTCCAAGGTTGATTTTGCTTCTGCTTACCATAGACTTAGAGGTGCCAATGTTCTTCTTCCTTTTGGTTTCCACTGTACTGGTATGCCCATTAAGGCTTCTGCAGATAAGCTTTCTCGTGAGATTCAACAGTTTGGAAACCCTCCTGTGTTCTCTGCTGAAGATAACACCAAGCAAGCTCCTCAAGCTGAGGAGGAGAGCAGTGATACACCGGCTTTACCGGATCAGTTCAGGGGAAAGAAGTCAAAGGTGGCTGCCAAATCTGGTGGACAGGTTTATCAGTGGGAGATTATGCGCAGTTTTGGTCTTACTGACAGTGAGATAGCAAGATTTCAAGATCCATATGAATGGTTGTATTACTTTCCTCCTTTGGCTGTTGAAGATCTCAGAGCGTATGGATTGGGTTGTGATTGGAGGCGGTCGTTTGTCACCACTGATGTTAATCCTTTTTTCGATGCCTTTGTGAGGTGGCAGATGCGCAAGTTGAAATCTATGGGAAAGATTGTCAAAGACTGTAGGTACACTATATTCTCACCTTTAGATGGCCAGCCTTGTGCTGATCACGACCGTGCTACTGGTGAAGGCGTTCAGCCTCAAGAGTATACTCTCATAAAGATGGAAGTAGTGAAGCCATTTCCTTTGAAACTGGGTCCTTTGGAAGGAAAGAGAGTGTTTTTGGCTGCAGCTACTCTGAGGCCTGAGACCATGTATGGACAAACAAACGCTTGGGTCCTGCCTGATGGGAAATATGGAGCTTATGAAATCAGTGAAACTGATGTCTTCATCCTTACCGAGAGAGCTGCACTCAACCTTGCCTACCAGAACTTCTCAAAGATCCCTCAGAAGCCTTCCTGCTTGGTTGAGGTGACCGGGTATGATCTGATTGGACTCCCATTGAGGTCTCCTCTGTCAGTGAACGAGATCATCTATGCTCTGCCCATGTTGACCATTCTCACCAACAAAGGTACTGGCATTGTCACCAGTGTGCCTAGCGATGCCCCTGATGATTACATGGCTTTACATGATTTAAAAGCAAAGCCTGCTCTTCGAGCAAAATTTGGTGTGAAAGATGAGTGGGTACCCTCTGATATCGTTCCAATTATTAACATTCCGGAATTTGGGGATAAGGCTGCTGAAAAGGTTTGTTTGGATCTGAAAATTAAAAGTCAAAATGATAAGGACAAGCTTGTAGAGGCTAAGAGGTTGACTTACCTGAAAGGATTCACCGAAGGAACCATGCTTATTGGAGAGTTTGTTGGTAGGAAAGTTCAAGAAGTCAAGCCCATTATCAAGACAAAGCTCATAGAGACTGGCGAGGCAATCATATACAGTGAACCTGAGAAGCCGGTGATGTCAAGATCAGGTGATGAATGTGTTGTGGCTCTTACAGATCAGTGGTACATAACGTATGGCGAATCAGAATGGCGGAAAATGGCTGAGGAATGCTTATCAAAAATGAATCTCTACTCTGAAGAAACAAGGCATGGGTTTGAGCACACTTTGAGCTGGCTCAATCAGTGGGCTTGCTCACGGTCTTTTGGTCTAGGAACTCGTATTCCCTGGGATGAACAGTTCCTTGTGGAATCCTTATCTGATTCATCTCTTTATATGGCCTATTATACAGTTGCCCATATCTTTCACGAAGGAGACATGTATAAAGGTAGCAAGACTTTGATCCGCCCTCAGCAGATGAATGATGAAGTTTGGGAGTATCTCTTCTGTGATGGCCCATACCCAAAATCATCTGATATTCCATCATCTGTCTTAAGTAAGATGAAGCAGGAATTTGATTACTGGTACCCGCTAGATCTTCGAGTTTCAGGAAAGGATTTGATTCAGAATCATTTGACATTTTTCATCTACAACCACACTGCACTAATGGCGAAACGTAACTGGCCACTTGGCATCAGATGTAATGGTCACATCATGCTGAATTCTGAAAAAATGTCGAAGTCAACTGGAAATTTCAGAACCCTTCGCCAGGCTATTGAAGAATTCTCTGCTACTGCTACAAGGTTTTCTTTGGCTGATGCTGGTGATGGCGTTGATGATGCAAATTTTGTATTTGAAACTGCTAATGCTGCAATTTTGCGGCTGACAAAAGAGCTCACATGGATGGAAGAAGTTCTGGCTGCTGAGTCCTCTTTGAGAACGGGCCCTCCATCTACATATGCTGATAAAGTGTTTGAAAATGACATGAACATTGCTATCAGATTGACTGAAAAAGCGTACAAAGATTGTTTGTTTAGGGAGGCACTTAAGAATGGGTTTTATGACTTACAAGCGGCTCGAGATGAGTATAGACTGTCTTGTGGTAGTGGCGGTATGAACCATGACTTGGTACTGAAATTTATGGATGTGCAAACACGCCTCATTGAACCAATCTGTCCCCAGTTTGCGGAGTATGTTTGGAGGAAACTTTTGAAGAAGGAAGGTTGTGTGGTAACAGCGGGCTGGCCAACATCAAATGAGCCAGATTTGGTTCTCAAGAGTGCTAACAAATATTTGCAAGATTCTATAGTCTTGATGAGAAAGCTTCTACAAAAACAGCTCTTAGGCTCCAAGAAGGCTGCTAAGAAAGCTCAAGTAACAGCAGTGCCAGAGGGGAAGTTAAAAGGCATAGTGTATGTGAATGAGCAATTTGATGGCTGGAGGGCTCACTGCCTCAAGATTCTGCAAAGCAAATTTGACCAACAAACCTGTCGTTTTGCCCCTGATGCAGAGATACTTGCAGAACTAAGGGAGATATTGCAGAAGGAGGGACAAGCAGAAAACTTTAAACAAATCCAGAAGCTTTGCATGCCTTTCCTTAAATTCAAGAAGGACGAGGCAATATCTATTGGCACTCAGGCTCTAAATTTGAGGTTGCCTTTTGGAGAGATTGAAGTCCTTGAGAATAACTTGGACTTGATCAAGCGACAACTTGTTCTTGAGGAGGTTGAAGTATGTTCTGCAAGTGACCCTGATGATGTTTCAAAAGCTGGTCCACAAGCTTCACTGCTGAAGCAGAACCCTCCATCTCCAGGCAATCCAACCGCCATCTTTGTAACCAGGTAAAAGCTAGTTATTTCATTACAAGTGTTTCCTAATAGATACTCCTTTTGTTTCCTTTAAATTAAAGGGTTTTTAGTAATAAAACCCCTCAACTAAAGATAAATCGTAAAACAACCCCTCAACTATATATTTAATGAAAAAACTCCACAACTTTAAATTCGTTAATAAAAAATCTCATCCGTCTACATTTTCGTTAAAATTCAAAACGCTGTGTTTTATAAAATTAAAAAATGACAGTTTTTAGAAATAAAACCCTTCAACTTAAGATGAATAGTAAAAAAAACCCCTCAATTATATGTTTAATGAAAAAACTCCTCAACTTTAAATCTGTTAATGAAAAAACCTCTCAACTTTAAATCTATTAGTAAAAAAACTTCTATGTTTACAATGCCGTTAAAATTAAGCTATATTTTAAACACAACATTTTTCTTTTCTTTTTTTTTGGTCAAAAATGACACGACATGTTCTAAAATCGTTTTTTTACGATTTATCTTTAGTTGAGTGGTTTTATTACTAAAAATCCTAAATTAAACTGAATTCTTTACTGCTCCAGCACAAGTGTCTCCCCTCGGGTCTAAAAGCGTGGGACATGTTTCAACTACAAGTCAAGAAAGAGGTTGAAGTTGGGAGTTTGCAGGATTTTTGTATTTTGTACGAGCATAAGGATAATTTTAAATTAACAAGTTGTAGTGTCAGTATCAGAGCAATTTGAACATATATCTTGTTTCTTGGTGGGGTATGTGATATTGACATGTATCCATTTCAAGCGTTTATTTTCAATTTTCACGTGATCTCTTGGTTTATATGTTAAGTCTGCCTTTTATTTCCACTTCGATTGTGCCTTTTAGTTTGCTAGCACCTTCATAAGTTTTAGAAAGTAAGTTCATTTGAAGCAGTTGTGTTCTTCTTTTTTACTCTCTTTGCTTTTGTTTATTGTTTCTGTTCTTTTGAAGTTGCCTCTTTCACATATCTTTTTGGTGCGTGTGGGTTAATAAGACTTAAATAATTTAACGTTTGGAAATTTTCGATGCATTATTCTCTCATCTTTTTGAATTTGGTTTTATCATACTTTGTTTGCTTGGAGATTTGCATATTAAGAGATAAGATGTGCTGGCCATGAGTCATGGGAAAATGGATATGTAAATATAAATGAAAGATCGGTCACATTTTTTTGTTCAACAAAGAGCGGCCACTTTAGCTTAACTGCTTTACTAGTCTTTAGCCATCAGGCTTTCAAAAATAGTTGAAGATTCTACAACACGAACATTGAATATTCCACTACCAAATAGTACTAAAAGAATAATAATAAAGATGGCAGGAATCAAAAGGGTTTGTTTGTTGTCACACTATAAAAAGACGCTCCTAAAGCACGTGACTGTTCCACGCCTCTCTCGTTCACTTCACTGCTCTATTTCTCCTTCATCTATGGCTCCTTCATCATCACCTCTTCTTGCAAGGTAAAAAAAAAGTCTCATCTTTTTATGAAAAATGGATTCAAGATTAAAAAATTTTTGAATCCTGATCTGGGTATCTCGTGTTTGTTCATTTATTTTATTTCAAATTATTTAACTCATTTTTTTTTCTTTTTTTGGGTTTTGGTGGCATGCATTGAAAATTTAATCAGTGAAACAGATGAAAAATATGCGAATGTGAAATGGGAAGAGCTTGGATTCGCTCTGACTCCAACAGATTATATGTATGTAGCGAAAGGCAGACAAGGAGAGAGCTTTTCACAAGGAAAGATTGTTCCTTATGGAGACATTTCAATTAGCCCTTGTTCTCCGATTCTCAATTATGGCCAGGTTAGGTTTTGTTCTCTTTAATTCTTTTCCTTCTTTTGAGGACTACTGTGGGTCTCACTCATTCACCAAATTAATGTTAATTTGCTTTGTCTGGTTGTGCATGCCTTCCATATCTCACTCATTGTAGCAACTTTTTCGTTATATAGAATATGATTAAGATATTACAAGCCTTTTACTCTCTCATGATCCGCAGATTCATAGACTGTGTATAGTTGTTTCATTGAGTTTAAAAGCTAGCAAAAGGTTATAACTTTGTGAGAGTTTGAGAAAAAACTTTTGGTCTTGGTTTGGCTTTGTAGGGACTATTTGAAGGTCTCAAAGCTTACAGGACAGAAGACGACCGGATTATGCTTTTCCGGCCTGACCAAAACGCTCTTCGTATGCAAAATGGTGCAGAGAGGCTTTGTATGACGCCTCCTTCTCTGGAGCATTTCGTAGAGGCAGTGAAGCAAACCGTTCTTGCAAACAAGAAATGGGTATAGACTATTGACAACATGTTCTCTAGTTCCATTTGATGTGATTCTTCATCATAATTTAGGAGTTCCTACAAAGTGTAATGGTTTTTTCGGTTTTAGGTTCCTCCTCCGGGTAAAGGAACTATGTACATAAGGCCTCTGCTAATAGGGAGTGGTGCTATCCTTGGAGTAGCTCCAGCACCTGAATACTCATTTCTCATATATGTATCTCCCGTAGGAAGTTACCATAAGGTGAGTTTGTATGTCTCGGTGAAGTAAACTCTGCCTAAAGAATCTTTAAGTATAGACAGTTAACTGCTTTGTCTATCTTGTAGGGAAGCTCAGGCTTGAACCTCAAAGTTGATCATAAGCATCACCGAGCCCATCTAGGTGGAACGGGTGGTGTCAAGAGCTGCACAAACTATTCTCCTGTAAGTAAAGAGACACCATAAAATGTATCATCCATGGCAACAAGTTAATGAAATATCTAGTTCACTGATTTCTTCTTGTATAAATTTTGAAAGATTGTGAAATCGTTGGTCGAAGCAAAGTCATCGGGTTTCTCTGATGTCTTGTTCCTGGATGCGGCAACTGGTAGTAACATCGAAGAGGTTTCTGCTTGTAACATCTTCATTGTCAAGGTAAAGAATTTAAAACATACTATATAGAAAGTTTCAACCTTTAGTTAGATTCATTTGCATAAACTCATTAGTAATCATTAATTTTATAGGGAAACATTGTGTCAACTCCACCAACTTCAGGAACCATTTTACCAGGAGTCACAAGGAAAAGCATAAGCGAGCTAGCTCGTGATATTGGCTACCAGGTTTTCAGCTCCTCTTTCATATATATATATATATATATATACATTTTCACGAATCTTGTCAAGATACGAAGATTTTGATTCACAATGTATCACAGGTTGAAGAACGTGATGTTTCTGTGGATGAACTATTAGAAGCAGAGGAAGTTTTCTGCACAGGGACTGCAGTGGTCGTTAAAGCTGTTGAAACTGTGACCTTCCATGACAAGAAGTGTTTAATTTCTCAAAGACCCTTTTCATTAAATCTTAAATCTTTCGGAGTCTCGGATTACTTAATGTTGATTACGGTTCATATCTATCTTTGACCACAGGGTAAATTACAGGACAGGAGAAGCAGCGTTGTCTACGAAGCTTCACTCAATGTTAACAAATATTCAGATGGGCGTTGTTGAAGATAAGAAAGGTTGGATGGTGGAGATCGATGGTTGTCAAGGTTGAGACTTGAGAGAAGAAGTTTTGAAACCTATTACTCAGCGTGTATTTTCTCCCCTCGTGTGTTTGTTTCTTTACCACTTTTCTTTTATGGGACTTGTAATGGAGAAGAACTCTTAAAATACAAAAGCAGAATGATCACAGTTTTAAGGTCCATACGGCATCGTTCAATTATTGAGACAAGGATAGTCATGTGTGTGTATTATTGGTTAAAAATGGATATTTTAAAAAAAAACTGACAGCTGTGGGATTTGAACCCACGCCCTTTCGGACCAGAGCCTAAATCTGGCGCCTTAGACCACTCGGCCAAACTGTCATATGTTATCTATCTTGTAATCTATGTTAACACCGTCACTTAATGGACTCTCTCCATACCACTTGCGTGT
Source organism: Cardamine occulta (assembly GCA_028015245.1). Taxonomy (NCBI): domain Eukaryota; kingdom Viridiplantae; phylum Streptophyta; class Magnoliopsida; order Brassicales; family Brassicaceae; genus Cardamine; species Cardamine occulta. The sequence goes on from CM051362.1 coordinate 9,771,027, forward strand.
GACGCAAGTCCACATGAATGTCCACCAAATATACAGAAAAATTAAGAGCTTTAAATTGCCTTTTTTTGTTTTTTTTTTCAGAACTAGAATCCTGATCCGAAGTTCTTTAGATAATCTAATCAGTTTTAGTGTCAACGGAATATGCCTGGTTAGGAAATGGTCATTTGCAATGATATGTTTGATCGACATCTTCAACTTCAAAGCATCAAAATATAATCCATCGAGTTATTTAGTTCAGTAGTGATGTATGATAGGACAGAAATGTCATTATAAGCCCTGTTCTTATAATCTTTTATTGCATCAATTGTTTTCCTCGGTGCTTGAAGCGAAGAGGAAAATGAGGACGTCTGAGTTCCATCATTTCTCCTCCATCGTCGATAAGGAACAAGGATTGGAGGACTGAGATTAAAACCTAAGAAGATATATAATGTTCATGTGTTCAGTAGACACATCTGAGTCCATTCAGGGAAAGAAAATATGCATTTCTTTTCTAATTTCGTTCTTTGTGGATCTTTATAATACAATAAAACCTCTTTAAATTAATAATGTTATATTGTGTTATTTTATTAATTTATCCATAAATTAATATTTCTAATTTAAAAAAAAAATTATAAGAAATATTTTATGATAAGAGATTTTACTATAGAATTTAATAATCACGGAAATTTAGACAATGTAAATCATATAATAGTGGTATTTTAGATACTATCAATCTTGCAATTTGGTTTTAGACCAAAAATATATATTTAGAAAGAAGCATGAACAAAATGAATTCAACACTACAGAGTTATCTATAGTAATGCAAAGTTGAAGAATTTAGAATAATTTACTTTTATAAATAATATTTATCCATTCAAAATATTGATTAGTAATCTCAATTATCGTACGCAAGATAATGTCTTAGAAGAAGAAACAAGTGCTCGCCAATGATGAAAATTAGCTATGTAAAAGAAAAGACTAAATATGTTAGAACTTTATTTTATGAGTCACATAAAGAGGGATGAAAACTAAAAATATGTATGTGAAAACTCACAGGTTGAAGTCTAGCATATCTCTAAAAGTTGATTTACTCTTGTGCCAATTTAAGCACTTAGAGTTCTCCATAAAAAATCCTCACAATCCACAAGCTTCAGTGTCATTTCAGCATCAAACTCTTTTATATGGCTTTCCATGTGTTCATACTACGAATACATACAATTGGAAATTCATTAGAGTAATTACTAGTAACAAAATAGAAAGCATCCCTCACAATTTTTTTTCCCAAATAGCTATACATAGTCAAATTCTTCTTGCTAATCTCATCCAGATGAAAATGAAAGTGTTCAGAAAATGATATATGTTCAGAAATCAAAATAAACTGTGCTAACTATTTATAATGTTAGATTATAAAGTTAAATATGATGGTATAGTTGATTTTTAATCGATAGTGTCTAGAAAAATAATTATATAGCGTTTAGAATATATTTTGAAGCTTATTTACAATTTTTGTGCAGCTCGAAAACATAATGTCAAACCATATGTGATCCAAATTAGGAAAAGTAGATAAAATATATAAGAAATTTAAATATAAAAATAACAACATGATAATCATATAATTATCTTAGGTAATATATTATAATTCATAGAATTATTAATTTATGATATTGAGACCATATATGATATTGGGACCATATATTTATAGAATGGGAGTTCTAACAATTAGTATCTTATCAAACTGTGTTAATTTTTATATTGGTACAACTCGAGACTAAATAAATTAAATTTAATTAATCAAAATATTAAATATTATACATTTACATGATAATATGTAAATTTAATTAAATAAATATGTTAAACTAATTATTTGATGATGGTTTTATTTATAGGGAAGTAATTTTCTCTTCGTCACTTGTTTTGGCGATATGGGACAAATATAAGAAAGAAAATGCATCATTTTTTCAATTGATGAAAAATTTGTATCACTTAACAATTGATGTTAATTTTTATTTTGCATCTTTTGTTTTTAAGTGATGCAAATCAAGATAAATTAGTATCAATTATGTTTAATTGATGTCAAATACCATCATTTACTGTAACTGATGTTAATTTATAATTTTTTTGTCAATTGTTAATAAGTAACTTAAATTAGCATCATTTATTTGATTGATGCAATGTAAGTGATGAAACAAATCATTTTTTTGTAGTGTACCATCTCTCAGCTCATCTCTCTCGTAGTCTCGTTTTATGGGAGACTTTTTTCACTCTTGTTGATCTGTAAGTTTCTAAGTATGATGGAGTTGACATTGTCTCTTAGTATGATGGAAATGAGCCCAACTCTCAGTATGGATGAAGTTGACATTATTGTAGATTACGTTTCTCACATTTTTGCTACCTCAACGGAAGATGCTCCCATGTTTGTTGCCGGTGTGATTGAGCATGAATACAAGTCTGATCTTGACATTGTTAATTAGAGCTGAATATGCTGCATAATTGGAATGATTGGGTCATAAATTTGGAATTTAGATTTTTTTTGGTTCAAAGAATTGTTACCTAAATTGAACTGATCTAAGTTTGGTACAGTTCAGATTGTTCTTTCTTTTTCTTTCAAATATTGAAGTTGAAATTTAAATTCATTTTTCTCTACAATGAGAACAGACTTTCTCACTTTATTAACAAGAAAAAAATACAACATTTGATTAATTGTAAAAGATGCCAAACCATACAACCTCTTTATATAATCAAATTGTAAAAGATGCTAAACCATGCAACCTCTTTATATAATGTATTACATCTTGTGACTAAACAATATTTATTTTGGTAAATTAGATTTATTCATAATTATTAGTATGTTTAGCTAGGTATAATAATATCAGTGATCAGGATCAGTAAGAGTATTGTCCGCCCACATTACCGGCGGTGTCACAGTTGCAACTCACGAAATACCAACCATTGGTGCATTGAACTCTAGCACACCCTAACTTCACCGAGTTTGTCCACACCACTTTCGTGTAGTGTCTGCATTCTTTTCCAACTATAGTTTTCAAATTTAATAAGCTAAGTCAAATATTGATCAACCACATTATGTGAAATTGTTTTATCACACCGATTTTTTTTGGCGGTTTGTGAAATTGTTGTATAAAATTTCAAATAAAGCCATAAAATATTTATAAAAATCCCAAACATAATTTTCGAGTTATATATGCAAAGGAAAATATCTTTTTGTGACGATTTTTTTTTGTTCTTGTTACAATTTGCAAGAATGATAAAATCATAAACTAATGTTGCATTTGTTTGGCATAAAAATAATGATTTTTATTTATTTATTATACATATATATATATATGACATCAAATAAAATTTAAATGTGTTGTAACCGAGCTTAATCATATCTTTAAAAATCATAAAAACAAAAATAATATTTAAAAATATCTGAATTAGCACCAAATATAAATATTTGTATTACCAATATATATTTTATCTATACACTAGCTTGTTAAAAACAAGCTATACAAGGGATCAAAAGTTTTATAATATTTAATATTTTCCCTTGTTAAAATTGATAAGGGATATGGAATATTGGTGTAAGATATACCTATACAAGAGTTGGTAGTGTAGTTATAGAAAGGTTTCTCGGCGACCCAAAGATCCACGGCCATTACACCCAGAGCTATGCCAATAGTTTTGGAGGACTAAAGCGAAAAAATATATTTTTTTTGTCGTTGTGAAAACAATTCCTATATATATAATTTTTCTGATAAAATATAAATTGTAACTAAAATTTAACATATTTTTATAATAAATTAAAGATAAGAAACTCTATTTTATATTTACGAATATAAATTTTTAACTATTTATTAACATTAAGCTATAAAATATATTAACATTTATTAAGCTATTACGAATATTTTAACATTTATTAAGCTATAAAATATACTATTTTTTAATTAACACTACATATAATCTATAAAATACTAAAGTTTAAAATAAATGTTGTAAATATTATAAATAATTAATACTATTTTCTTAATATATGAAATAAAATTTTAAAACTCAAGTATAATCACACTAAAATACATATTTCATCAATATACCAAACAAATATTTTAAAATTGTGGGCCCTAAAATTTGCTAAATATTTAGGGACCTAGGACCAATGCCTTTTTGGCAAAGCATAGGCAGGCCTCTGATTACACCTGTGAACGAACCACTTCCCTTGGCTAGGTTTTCTCCATATTGTCCTCCCGAGTGCACGAGGTTACAGTCGGCTTTTCTAGAATTCGCATAGTTCAATGTGTAGGTTGCGACCGTTGCGTCCCACACGATGTTCGCTACACCAACCTGCGCACGGGCGGTGTTGTGAGTGTCAAGGAAGTCTTGTTGAGTGTTTTGGGCGTTGGTTGCAATAACCAGAAAGCTAAAAGCAAGGATTAGGAGTGATGGGGTTTTGAAAGTATTCATTATCGTATTTTGTTGATTTAGTGATGATTCTAGGATGATGGAGATATATTGTTTATGCTTTGAGTTTGAGGAATGCTTTGGTCTTATTTATATAGGCAAAATATGTGCTTAGAGTTAGGGTCATTGGTTTTGGTGACATTCGGAAATTGAATTTTCTAAGTTTTATTCTTATAAAGATTTCTTTTATTTTCATGGTGAAGTAAAAATGATCAAAAAAGTGTTAGCATTACTTTATTATTAAGCGATCTTAAGTCAGATATAATTGTCTCCAAACAAATATATATTCAAAGAAGTACTTAAGGGAAAGTAGGTAGCACAGAAGCTTCGTTCAACGTCCGCTTTCCGCTTTGGAATCGGAATTAGAATCGGAAGCTCTCGGAAGCTTTCAGAATCTTGCGTTTCCGTTTTGAAAGCTTACGCTTCTGGTTTAGTAACTATTATTTTTATATATTTTATATTTGAAAAAATTAAGAACTAATATAGTAATTTTGTGATTATGCAGAATTTTACTTAAAAAATTATTTGAATCATATGCGAGATGTTGAAAGTGATTAATTTAATTAGTTGAATAAGATTGTTTCGAAAAATTTGAGTATGACGCTTTTTCTTTTGAAAACATAGAATTGTAACGAATATGATGATCTCAAATTAAAATGATTTTAGTTGAATTATGCAAAAAATAAAGTACGGAATTTATATTATTCATAGCAAAATTTTAATATATTAGATGTTTAATTATATATCATATAAATGTATTGAATTTATGTTATTAATAATAATTTTTAATATTGTATAATGTTTAAGTATATATATATATGTCTGTATGTGTATACGCTTCCAACACGTACCCGCTTCCTAATTTTTTTTTAAAGTTGCTTCTACACTTACAAACGCTTCCGCTTCCGCGTACCCGCTTCTGATTCCATGCAAGCTACCCACAAGTGATAAAGGGATAAAATCTAATAACAATTTTTTTTGGTAATTTGCTAACTTGAGTTTTTATTATAAATTTAGAATTCTAATTAAAATTGTTAAGGGGTACCAATGTTTTAAACATGACAATCATAATAATATTTATGAAATTATGTTTATTTTATTTTATTTTATTTTGTTAAACAAGTTATGTTATTTTAGGATATTAATTTCCAAAAACTAAAAACCTTTAGCTAATTTTTATTTCCAAAATCAAAAAGAATACAGATGTACATCGCTAATTTATGATAGATTGAAGTATCAACCCCGTAATTATGCACTTATTTACCATTATCCACTGGAGAAGAAACTAAAAAAAAAGATTTTTTCTGGATAGGTGATGTATATTTCTGTTTAATTTGAAGATATGTATTTTTAATATCAAAGTTTTTTTGTTTTTTTATTTATATCTTAACATGAAAACCCAAAAAAAAAAGTTTGTTTATTTATTTACGTATGATGGCATGTGCATGGCTCTTGATCGTCCGCCGCTTACAACGTTTCTTTTTTTTATATATAATATGTGAATAATAATCGAAAGAATAATACTTGGGTTTACTTCTAGGGGTAAACCCTTTCATTTAACCAATAAAAATATGACTCATAATATTATATTTAAAATAAATAATAAATTAAAACAAAACTTAAACAAATTAAAAAAAATAGAGGTTAACGATAGATTTAGAAGTTAACGGCGTTAGTACTCAACTTTTCCATATTTTATTTTTACAAATATATTAGCTGATTAGGGTTCGGTGTCAAGGGTGAGCTAATTTGGTGTTCATCAATAGTGTAGGTAATTTGTCGTTCTTGTTTAGTTTTATCTTTTTTCTTTTTGCTGAAGTTAAATAATGGGTTTTGTGCAAAAAAATCATTCATCTTTATTTTTTTTGCAAGATAAACCCTCACTTCAATTTTGTGCAAGTCAAACCCTTCACTTACGAAGTCACCCGCAAAACAGCAATCGGGTGTATTGTCGACGTGTCCAGTTAACCATCTGTCACAAGACAGACGGAATCCTTAAAACGACGACGTTTTAGCACTTAAAAACAGCATGATGTTTGGTTAAAAATCATGTCATTTTTTATAAACGAAAACGATGTCATTTTAAATAATGTCGCAAAATATTTCAAATCAAATTGGGGATAGATCTCAAAATTAGTGTTTCGTGTTCTTCATATCTCTCTCTCGAATTGGCGATATATCGGGATTTTTCTTGGCTTGAATGAAGCTTGAACCAACGATTAAGGTTATTATCTTTTAGAAGCTCTTCATATCGGGACTTAGTGGACTTGCATCTCCGTTTAAAGTTTCGAATCTCTTTATATTTTTGACTTTTGCATCTCCGTATAGTTGGGAAAGTTTTGTTGAGCTTGATTGAAGCTTCAAAATATGTTCAATTAGTTTGTGTGTATGATATATTTGTAAATTTGTGTCTAATTAGTCGTATGTTAAATTAAGGGTATGGTCTTTATGTTCATCGATTAGGCTTTTCTGGGTAAATTTTTGTATATGGATTTAGGGATTATGGGTAATCTGGGTTAAATATTTGTCAAATTAAAGTCATATTGTGTAATTTTCAACTAATATCCTCTCTAATTTTTTAAAATTTTTGAAGGATTGAAGCAGATATAGAAGAAGATGAGTTTCGATCTATTTTTCATATTGGTGGTTATTGGGGTCGTGATGGTGAATATCTAGGTGGAGAAGCTGAGGTGTGTGGAACTCATTGTGCTGAAGGCTTTTCTATAAGTTCGGTATTAAAGCTTATCCGTCAAATATTAGGTTATGAAGATAATATGAGCAAGCTTAGTTGGTTTCCACCTGGTCAGATTGAGAGAGCTAATATAGAAGATGATGATGAGTTAGGTTTAGTTGTTCATCATGGTGTAGGGTCAGATAGGATAACACTGTATGTAGTTAGGAGTGATGATCCGTTTATATATATGCAAATGGTTGGGGGTAGAGTATTGTCTGATGATTATGGTGAAGCAGATGATGTTGAAGAAGAAGATGCTGATGATGTTGAAGTTGGATCTGGTAATGATGGTGAAGATGGTGATGAGGTAGGTTCTAATAACGAAAAGGATGAGAATGTTTATGCTGAAGTTGAGAACTATTACAGTGATAGTTCTGATGAAGTAAGGCTAGAGTAGGATGATACAAAGTACAAAGGGTTTGCCATAGGTCAACAGTACAAGACCATTGCTAGTTGTAAGAGTGCAATCAACAAGTATACAGTTAAGAAGAGGAGGAACATTAAATATAAGAAGACAGATGGTAAGTGAGTTCTTGCAGTTTATGCTAAACCGAGGTGTCATTGGAGGTTTTTTGCTTCAATTAACAGCAGCTCGAATAGAGTAGTGATTCGATCTTTATTTGATGAGCACAACTGCATATGGCATGGGCAGGTGACTTTACTAACCAATGCAAGATTGCCTGAGTTGTATATTGAAGAGTTTAGAGAGAATCCAAACATCTCAGCTCAGATGCTCCAAGACAAGCTTCTTAAACGCAACATCAATGTCCCATGGACAATCGGTGAGAGGACTAGGCTAATATGCTTGCAGACATTTGACAATGAGCAGAAAGAGCAATTTGCAAAGCTGCATAACTATGTTTACGAGTTGAAGAGATCAAATCCAGATTTTTTTGTTGAATGTGAGGTTAGACAGTCAAATTTTTATAGATTCTATGTTTGTTTAGCTGGAGTAAAAGAAGGTTGGAGGGAGGCTTGTAGGAGAATACTTCATATAGAGGAGACTTTTCTCAAATGGAGAATGACTGTTATGTTGTTAGTAGCTTGTGGTAGGGATCCGAATGATCAAATGTTTCCAATAGCATAGAGTATTGTAGATGTGGAGAGTAAAGATAACTGGATTTGGTTTTTTGAACATTTGGTTAAGGATTTAGCCTTAGAGTCTGGGATTGGTTTGACTCTAGCAAGTGATCAGCAGAAGGGGTTGATTGCAGCAGTTAGAGTAGTGTTGCCATACGCTGAACACAGGATGTGTACAAGACATGTTCATGCGTGTTGGAAAAAACACCACTCAGGTAATGATCTACAAGCCTTGTTTTGGGCTGCAACAGATCCGTACTATCCACTCGCATTCGATAGGAAGATGAAAGAGCTGCAAGAATATGACCCGGCTGCCCATGCTGACTTAAAGATCAATATCTACGCTCCATGGTCAATGTAATATGCCAATAATTAATAATTACTACTTTATGCATTTGACAATTCATATCTTCTGTCATATAATCTAATGTTAGTATTTTTCTTTGTCAATAGGGCTTATTTCTCAGGCTATTCAAAGTGTGATGCTGTGAAAAATAACTTAGGTAAATCCTTTAATGCAGCTATTAGAATAGCTAGGACTAACCCTATTATAGAGATGTTAGAGGAAATTAGAAAGAGAGTTATGACTGGAAATGACAAGAAACGGTTAGAAGCAGTCAAAGTGAAGACTGAGTATACTCCTAGGGCTATTGCATTACTTGATTATCACATTGACCAGGCCAAACACTGTATATCTTTATCTTGCGGACTTGGTAAGTATGAAGTTACTTACAAGAATGTTGAAAGGTATGTAGTCCATCTTAGGAATAAAGTTAGTTGCTCTTATAGAGTTTATCTCGTTAGTGGAATACCTTGCTGTCACATTTATTCTGCACTTAGACTAGAGAAAAATGCTGACCAAGATCCTAAGACATTGATAAGCAACTAGTTCACAACGGAGGCACTAAGGACATGCTACAGGAAAGTCTCGAACTAGTGAATGGTATTTAATCTATGGAAAGTGACAACCAGTGAACGGGTACTACCTCTATTTTTTAAGAGTCTGAGTGGTAGACCTCCTGGGAAGAAGAGAAAAAAAAAGAGAAAAGTGAGAAAGAACCACCAAAAAAACCAGGAAAATTAGGCAGAATAGGGATAAAAATGGTAACTTGTAGTGTTTGTTTACTCGTTGTAATGTGTTCTAATGTGTTTTGTATTATTAGGCTCAGCATTGCAGGAACTGTGGTGTTGAAGGTCACAACAAACTAAAATGTCTAAACCCATCTAAACCAATGAATCAAAAGAAGCTACCTGAGACCACTACAAGCTCCATTTTCTGCTCAGCCTATGCAAGAGTCTGTCAATCAACTGGCATGGGGTTCTGGTGATGTTGCTTCCTCGAGCAAGCCTGATGGTGGTTGGCAGCCATGGGCTTCAACTGGTCATAAAAAATCTGAGCATATTGCGGAAGATCTCCCAAGTTTGTCCTCTGCCTTACCCAAAAAAAAAGAGGAAGACCTTGAAAGAATGAAAATCTACACATTTCATCTTCTCAACCTCTACCACAAGCCTCTAGAGAGACCATCTATGATAGATGACCTATTCAAATACTAAGAGTAAGTTCGTTTCTACCAAGTCTCATGATGCATATTATATCTACTTTTTTTAACATGTTGTTTATGTTGTAGGAGGGATATGGTGTTTTCATAAGTCCCAAAACTGGAGATGATTATATTCAAGTTGGGCAGTCTATCATCGACACTAGAGACAACACGATCTTACTGAGCACACTATACAAGGCCATAGAGAAGAAGAAGACGGAACATACAGCAAGTCGTGGAGCAGCAACTCGTGGTAGTGTTACTCGTGGAGTTAGTACAACTTGTGGTAGTGTTACTCGTGGAGTTAGTAAAACTCGTGGTAGTGTTATTCGTGGAGTTAGTACAACTCGTGGTTTTGTTACTCGTGGAGTAGGAATAAATCTTGGACTTGTTACTCAAGGTAGTGTTACTCGTGGAGTAGGTACAAATCGTGGAGCAGCAACAAGTCGTAGAGGGGCTATAACTCATGGAGGACATACAAGTCGTGAAGTTGTTACTCGTGGACCAGCAACGTCTCATGGAGTTGTTACTCATGGAGCATCATCATCTGGTGGACCAGCTAAACATGGAAGGTATGACACATCTCAGCCTCGTGTCATGAGTCTATCTGAGCTTGCGGATTTTATGGGAAGTCATGAATATCAATCTCAACCTTGATCTACCTTTGTTGAACATGTCTCTTTTATTTTCTTGAACATGTATGACTTTTTTTTCTTGAATATGTCTCTTTTCAACGTATTACATATGTTTGTATGACTTTTATGACTTTTAATAGTTTTTTGCACTTTCACTTAATTTGTATGACATAAATAGATAACTCCCAAAACGACAATAATAGAGACACAACTTCAAAAGACAACAACAACATAAGAGTTTAAGACAACATAAACAACAATAATAGAGACAACTTCAAAAGACAACTCTCAAACAAGTTCATAGCTATTTGCTACGGCTTCACAAGTTCGTGTTTCCATAGCTAGAGTATCCATCTGAGCTTCTAAATCATATAAACTTTTCTCTAAGGTTCCCACATTTACTCGGAGTTTCTCAACAACCATTTCGACATCTTCCATCTCTTCAACCATGGATATATCGGTCCATTTGAACAGATGGGTATTATCCTGTACAAAATTACAACATTATTCATCATAGATTACATTCTTTTCACATTTTCCATTATTCTTGTCTAAATTACCTCGTATGACCCAAACGGATAACAATAGAAAAGTCGACCCGGGTTCTTCACGGATTCATTTGTCTTGATGATAAACTGTGATCCACATCTGCAATTCCTTGGTATTCCTTTACCATTCTCATCCCCCCGGTGACTTGTTGAATAACTTAATCCTTTAGAGACAAATTTCAGAAATTACTCTTAATGAACATCAAATCAACTATGGATGGAAAAAGTTAGTAGCTAACCTGAACTCGCAGAAGATGTCATTGGTAAGTCTGAGTTTTAAAATCTGGATCTAACTTTCCTTTTTTCAGAGTGGTGAAAAAATCGAAGAAGAAGACCCAATTAAAAGAAGAAGGAAGAAGAAGGACAAAACGACGTCGTTTTCAAAAAAAATTGGTTTAATTTGTTTCAAATCAAAATCGGTGTATTGGTTTAATTTGATTCAAATCAAAATTGGTTTATTGGTTTAATTTGTTTCAAATCGAAATCGGTTTAATTTGTTTCAAATCAAAATTGGTTTTCTTTGTTTCAAATCTAAATCGGTTTTTTGTCTCAAAATAGAACTCGGTTTAATTTGTTTCATAGGTTTACTTCAACAACTACATGTTCAACAATATCAAACACAATCTACTTGAAGAGAAGAATCACCAAGCCTACAAGAGCCACTGACTTCTTTTACAGCCATACAACTTCTTTTAACCTCTATGCTCAAATGAAGTCTCGCAAGCTCGTCAACCCTCGATTTCAACTCCTCATACTTCTCCTCACCAGCTACAGTCAGTAAATGGAGACAGTTCACATCATCACGAGTGCGGCGAACATTGATCCATATCATTTGGGGATCCACCTTTGCCCCTTCACAATCTTTGTTGATGTACCGAAGCCTATCCTAAAAGTTTTCTATCTCTATTTTTATTTCTTGCAACTATTCCATCACAGCATCATCCCACCACTTCAACATACTACAACCCCCACCCTTAGAAACCATTGCCACAACTAGACTTTAACAACACAATCAATCTATATATATATATATATATATCTAGTTCAAATAATCTATCTACCACTTACCTTGCACGTGTAGTACTTCCTTCCCACATTCTCCACATTTTCTCCCAGATTGTCTTTGGCCGTACATGTGACAAGAACCGGGTTTGCACCACAGTAATATTTCCGAGGAAAACCACACTTTTCCTTACGCTCAACCTCCAAACGTCTTTCAACACACCTTCAACTTTCCGCCTCAGAGGAGCTCCAACTGTAACTGTGGAGACCCATCTACAATCAAACCACAACCAATGTAAAAACCTAAACCGATGAGATACCAAATTTTTGTGAAATATGAACAAAAGCTTCTATCAGCCTCAACCAAACCGACGATTAAGGCACAATTCACACACTTATACATGATTATTCGTAATATAGACGAATTTAAGAAAATTAAAAATATTGAGTTACCTAAATCGAAGAAAATGGGTGACGAAATTCAGAGATAGAGTCACAAACTTAAGATATTGAGTTACCTTAATCGTTATCGATAGACTTAATCGTTGGTTCAAGCTTCATTCAAGCCAAGAAAAATATCACCAATTCGAGAGAGAGATATGAATAACACAAAACCCTAATTTTGAAATCTATCCCCAATTTTTTTTGAAATAATTCGCGATATTATTTAAAACGACATGATTTTAACCAAACATCATGCTGTTTTTAAGTGCTAAAACGTCATCGTTTAAAGGATTCCGTCTGTTTTGTGACAGATGGTTAACTGGACACGTCGACAATACACCTGATGGCTGTTTTGCGGGTGACTTCGTAGGTGAGGGGTTTGACTTGCATAAGATTGAGGTGAGGGTTTATCTTGCAAAAAAATAAAGGTGGATGGTTTTTTTGCACAAAACCCTTAAATAATTCTGTTAGATGAACCACAAATTAACAATTATATTTTTAATTAGTTCTACCTCTTTTTGCTTAAAGTCAAGTTTCGTGTGGTGACTTGGTGAGAAAAAAGACACGATTTAAGCATATAAAGATGACTAATGATTACCATGATTAAAGTCAAGTTTCAGTTAATGGATATCATTGAATCGAACATGAATTGATTTTCTTAATGTTCACATTTTTTTTTCTCACCGTTTTTTGTGTTTTGTCGTCTTTGACATAATGGTTAGTGCAGATTGCAATGGAGACTAATCATTTAAATGGTCGTAAAATTGTTCTTATTGGTCAGTATGGATCTAGTTTGCAAGGCTTGGATGAATCTGGTTTGTTAAGTCAAAGTTTCATTGACATCTTAGCCAAGGAAGAAGATGATTCAATAAGAGAAGATGAAGCTTCGGTTAGTGAATTTGAAGAAGAAGATTGACATAGTCAACAACGAGGATGAAGAGTTGTTGCTTTAGAAGCAAACTAAGAAAATGAGAATAAAGAAGAACTATGTATTGGAATGGAGTTTAGTTTTGATGAGACTGCACATATAGCTTATTAAAAATATAAAAGCAATCATGGTTTTAACGTAAAGAAACAACGGAGGACGAACAAAAAAAGAGAAAGTAGTAAGGCTTCTTTATGTTTGCTCAAAACAAAGGTATAGGAAAGAACTTAAGGTCAAAAAGTCTTATTCACAACCAATCACACGGTGTGGTTGTAATGCTCATATGACTTGCTACCTTCAGAAAACCGGAAGATATAAAGTTATGTCTTTCGAGCCAAATCATAGTCATGATTTAGTGAGGACACCTATAAAGCATTTGTTGAAGAGCAATCGGGTATTATCTGTCTCTCAAAAACAACATGCTGATGATGCCGAGATGTCAGGAATTTCAGTAAAAGTAACTGTTGAAATGATGAGTAGAGAAGTTGGAGGGCGAGCAAATCTGAGTTTTTTGGATAAAGATTATCAAAATTACATATACCAAAAGCGAATAGCAAAAATGGAAAAGGTAGATGCTGGAGCTGTTTTGGAATACTTTCAGGAAAAAAAAAGAGGCAAATTCATCTTTTTTTTATTCAGTGCAACTTGATGAGGATGATATGATCACTAATATCTTCTGAGCAGATGATCGGTCTAAAAGTGATTACAATCTTTTTGGAGATATCGTTTGCTTTGACACCACTTATAAGACCAATGAATATGATAAATCCTTTGCTCTATTTGTTGGGATCAATCATCACAAGCAAACATTTGTGTTTGGTGTTGCTCTATTATATGATGAAACCACTGTCATATAAGTGGCTTTTTGAGACTTTTCTTGGAGCAATGTCTGGAAAACAACCAAAAACAATACTTGCAGACCAGTCTGCAGCAATGGCGAATGTAATAGTGAAGGTATTCTCTGAAACAAAACATAGGTTATGTGTTTGGCATATTTACCAAAATGTTGCAAAAAAATTGAGTCATGTATTTCATGGAGCATAACAATTTGCCATGAACTTTAGTAAGTGTGTATATGACCATGAGGAAGAAGAATATTGGTTATTGGCATGGAATGATATGCTCAAGAAGCATAAATTGACAGAGGATAAATGGTTGAAGAATTTGTTTGAGCTGAGAGAAAAATGGGCAATAGTATATGGACGTCATACTTTTACAGCAGATATGGTGAGCACACAGCATAGTGAAAGTATGAATAATATTTTAAAAAAATACTTGAAGCGTAGTTATAACTTGTTGTGCTTTTTTTAACATTATGAGACAGTGTTGGCCGATCGGCGATATAAAGAATTTATTGCTGACTTCAATATGATGCATACCTCGCCGGTATTATTGGCTAGTGTAGAGATGTTGCAACATGCAGAGGAAGTGTATACACCATAAATTTTTAGCTTGTTCCAGAAGCAATACATAGTTATCGGTGATTATGTTGCTAAAAAAGTCAGTAAGACTGAGATGGTGTATGAATACAAAGTATCTTATCATGGTGTAGGACGAGAGCATTTGGTTAATTATGATGCGATGAACGAAACAATACATTGTGGTTGCATGAAGTTTTCTTTTGTTGGGATCTTATGTCGTCATGCATTAAAAGTGTTGAAGAAGAAAAATGTTAGAAGAATTCCTTTTACCTACATTCTAAAACCATGGAGTAAAGAGGCAAAAGCCCAAAGCATATCTTATTATCGTTCAGAGACACCTAATGAACCAGAGAAACAATCGATTGGAAAACGATATAGCCATATATGTCGTACTTTCCATGAGATTGCATCTGTTGCTGTTGATCATATAGAATTGACGTTATGTGCAAATGAAGGCTGTACTTTGTATTTCTTTAGCATTTTAGCATATCAATTTTAATCAGCTCCTATATAATAAATAATATTCCTACCCTCTATGTGAATCAATATACAATTTCCTAAAGTTTTTAACGTGTAAAATAGAGAGACACCTTGTATTTGATGATTGTAGTCTTGTAGACTTTTAGAAGTATATAATAAACTAAAGACCCGGCCGCAACTTTAATCATTTGGTCTTAAAAATAGTAACTAATAAGTTTATGTCCCATTTGCATTTCTATATCGTATATTAAAAATTGACTTTGGTAAATAAAATAAAATCTATAAAAGTTGCATGTGATGAACTGATACTACGTACACCATGTATACAATTATAAAGTAAAGACCGGCTTTTTGGTTAATATAATTCACAAACTCACCTTATGGTAAAATCACTTTCGTTTTTCATGGATTTGAAATCAATAATAAAACTTGTTACATCATCGATCGGTATAAACAGCTTAATAACGCTTATATCTAGAACCTACATCAAAATTCAGTGCGTCTAAACTAGTCGGCCCCTTAACGGTAAGCTTTTTGTTTTCTCGTCAACTAAGCTTCTAGTCTTTAAATATACTAAACTAAAGATTCTAAATTCATTAAAAAAAAGACCAATGGATGGGTGATTCGTGACGAAACAAAAGGAAATGACCAATGGAATACGAAGGGTTTGTTTGCTGTTGTCTCTATAAAAGGCAATTGTTTAATCGTTCTCAAAGCTCAGATCACTTTTTTGCTCTCTTTGTCTTTCTTTATCCAATGGCCGCTGTGCATCCTTCTTTGTCCCCTCTCCTTGCAAGGTTTAAATCTTTTGATTTTTATTTTTTTCAAAGAACGTTTCTTTAGTTATAAGAATCATGATTTGGATTGCTCGTGTTCATTTGCCACCTTTATGATCCCTTCTCTGTTTATTTTAAACACTTTTACTCATTAATTTGAGGGTCTTTTTTGTTGTTGTTTTCGTGGCATGCATTTAAACAGTAAAGCAGATGAAAAAATGCGAATGTGAAATGGGACGAGCTTGGATTCGCTCTGGTTCCAACAGATTATATGTATGTGGCGAAATACAAACAAGGAGAGAGCTTTTCAGAAGGAAAGATTGTTCCTTATGGGGACATTTCAATTAGCCCTTGTGCTGGGATTCTCAATTATGGCCAGGTTTTGTTCTCTCTTAGTTTTGCCCTACTCACTTCTAAGTTGACAAAGAATATATAAACTCCCTTTGTAAGGACTATTTGAAGGTCTCATGTGATATTGGCTTGGGATTTGTAGGGACTATTTGAAGGTCTCAAGGCTTACAGAACAGAAGATGGACGGATCACACTCTTCCGGCCTGACCAAAACGCTCTTCGTATGCAAACAGGTGCGGATAGGCTTTGTATGACACCTCCTTCTCCAGACCAATTCGTTGAAGCAGTTAAGCAAACTGTGCTTGCCAACAAGAAATGGGTATGGTCGTATGGATCACTCTCTAATTTGATCCATTCTTGTTAATCTTTTTTAACTAGCTAATGATTTTTACGGCTTTTTTGAGTTTTAGGTTCCTCCTCCGGGTAAAGGAGCTTTGTATATTAGGCCTCTACTCATAGGAACTGGTGCTATCCTTGGAGTAGCTTCAGCACCTGAATATACGTTCCTCATTTACACATCTCCCGTAGGAGATTATCACAAGGTGAGTTTGTTTGTTATTCAAATACTACTACGTCAAGTAACTTCACTCTATTAATATTAATTCTAAATATTGATCCAATTAATAACAAAAATGTTACCCTTTTTGTGGACCATATATATATCTGCACTAGCTAGCAATTCTGACATGTACTCGCTCAACTTTGTATTGTAGGCAAACTCGGCCTTGAACCTCAAAGTTGATGATAAGCATCGCCGAGCCCACTCCGGTGGAACAGGGGGTGTGAAGAGCTGCACAAACTATTCTCCGGTAAGTAATAAAGAGACATAGCTAGATATGTCCATGCATGCAACAAGTTCATGAAATATATCTAATTCCATATTACTTCTTGTATAAATTTTGGAACGTTGTGAAATCGTTGGTCGAAGCAAAGTCATCAGGTTTCTCTGATGTCTTGTTCCTGGACGCGGCAACTGGTAAAAACATCGAAGAGGTTTCTACTTGTAACATCTTCATCCTCAAGGTAAATAAAATTCCAAAATTTACCACATAGAAAACTTTACCTTTAATTAGATTCATAATTTGCATGAACTCATTAGTAATAGTTTGTTTTATAGGGAAACATTGTGTCAACTCCACCAACTTCAGGAACCATTTTACCTGGAATCACAAGGAAAAGCATAAGCGAGCTAGCTCGTGATATTGGCTACCAGGTTCCCAGCGCCTCTTTCATCTAGACATTTTCAAGAATCTCGTCAAGATTCTCGATCAAGATTTTGATTCACAATGTATCACAGGTTCAAGAACGTGATGTTTCAGTGGAGGAGCTACTAGAGGCAGAAGAAGTTTTCTGCACAGGGACTGCTATGGTCGTTAAAGCTGTCGAAACCGTGACCTTCCATGACAAAAAGTAATTAGTTTTACAAAACAAAATTAAAATACCCGCTCATCAAATATTGAATCTTGGGTTACTTAACGTTGATTTTGGGTCATATTTATCATTGACCGCAGGATAAAATACAGGACAGGAGAAGAAGCATTGTCTGCGAAGCTTCACATGATGTTAACAAATATTCAGATGGGCGTTGTTGAAGATAAGAAAGGTTGGATAGTGGAGATCGATCGTTGTGTTGGAATAGATTCGTTTCCTGATAAAATACAAGGAAACTAAAGAAATAGGATATCACAGAAGAAATAAGAACAAAGAAATTAAGTAAAATATATATATATATAGTTTAAAGAACTCTTACCTATATATATAGTTCTTGTTTTACAACTTTAAAGCATCAATAAAGTCAATACAAATATAAAAGAGTGGTTTAAAGAGCATGATGACTCCTTGTAAATTTAAGCTAACAACATGTTGTCGTGGTTGAATTTTTTTTACTATTTGATAGTAACAACTTATCATGGTTGAATCATTCGAGTAGACTAAATCTGGAACTTTAAAAAAAAAAAAAAAAAGGATAGTTGACAGCTGTGGAATTTGAACCCACGCCCTTTCGGACCAGAGCCTAAATCTGGCGCTTTAGACCACTCGGCCAAACTGTCATTACTGATGACTAATGATTGATTATTATTTATTTAACTAGTAACTTGTACCATAATGTCTCTTCTTTCTCATCCCAATTAATGTTAACTCACTCAATATTTTTGCTATGTTTAAATAATTCACGTACAAACACAAAACTGTTATGTAAACTCATTGCTCTTTAATGTTTACATCACAAATTTTACACTTTAAGAAACTTGGATTTTTTCCCTAAAAGATAACATTTTCAGATTATATATGCTAGAATCAGATTTACAAGTGCACTAATAACATTTGACCTACTTACGTTTGGTACAGTTCAGATTGATTTTGTTCCCCTCACGAATTAATATTGAAGTTGAATTTTAAAATTAAGATTTTTTCTACAAATTCAACTACACTGTAAATAACTACATGTGTAAATAGGAAATTAATAACATTTTTTTTTGATATAAAAATTAATAACATTTTTCGAGTAGAACAGACCTTTTCACTATATTAACCAGAGAAGAAAAACAACATTTGAATAATTGTAGAAGAAGGCAAAGCATACAACCTCTTTATGTAAAAGTCATAAATTATTACATCTTGAGATTAAACAAGATTTTTTTCTTTTAAATATGAAATATATAATTTAAAATGAGATTTATGGGATCATATACTATTTTTTAGGTAATAATAGTGATCAGGATTAGTAAGGGTACTCTCCAACCCAATTACCGGGTGCGTTATAGTTACAACTCACGAACCACCAACCATTGTTGCATTGAACCCTAGCACACCCTAACTTCGTTGAATCTCTCCACACCACTTGTGTGTAATGCAAGCATTGTTGTCCACCTGCATATAGTTTTCAAGTTCAACATGCTCAGTCAAATCTCTCTATTAATCACTTGCACTCGATTTTGCGTTTGCGTTTTCATAATCTCATAATATTTAACGAAAGTTTCAATTAAAAGTCGTAAATTGTATTTCTTTTGTAATATATAATATGATCCCTTGTAAAAATGACAAGGGATAGTGATATTTTAGATACCTGTGCACTTATTGGTAGTGTAATTGTAGTAAGGTTTCTCGTTAACCCAAAGATTCACGGCTGATATGGCCGAGAACGAGGAACTACTACCCTTGGCTAGGTTTTCTCCATATAGTCCGTTGGAATGAGTAAGGCTGCAGTCGGCTTTTCTAGAATTCGCATAGGTCAATGCGTAGTTCGCAACCGTTGTGTCCCACACGAGGTTCGCTACTCCAACCTGCGCACGGGCCGTGTTGTGAGTGTTGAGGTAGTCTTGAGGAGTGTTTTGAGCGTTGGTTGCAGCAATAACCAGAAAGCTAATCGAAACGATTAAGAGTGTTGGGGTTTTGAAACTATTCATTATCGTATTTTTGTTTTGATCTTTCTTAGTTATGATTATAGGAAGAGGGAGATATATATAATTTATGATGAGTTTGTGGAATGCTTTGCATTGTTTATATAGGCAATACTGTATGTGATTATCAGGGTCAGGGTCGGTGGTCTTGGGAAACTTTGACACTGGGAAATTGACTTTTCTTTTTATAAAGATTAAATTTGTTTTATAAGGTGAAGTAAAATGATCAAAAAGTGTTATCACGCCTTTTATTATATATCGCTATCATACTGATACAATCTTAAGCTAGATCTACGTGATTATGGTCTCCCAACAGAAAATAAAATAAGCAAAGTGGCCGCAAAACCGTTTATAAATTACACCATTTTGTGTAAAAGTATGTCATCGATTATTACCAATTTGAGGCTTACGTTTAGAAAGTATAATGTCCAAACTATGAAGATCCGTAAAAATTTCATACTTAATTTAAGATGCATGATCTAGTAGTTATATAGTGTAGTCACAATGTCATCATAATTGTTACCACTGATTTTAGTATCAAAATATTTTCACTAACTGTGACAACTTTCGGCCATGACATATTCCATACAATATTGTTACGAAACAATTACTAATTTGTGATAAATAAAATAGTTATGACATCGTATCTAAAACATCATAGATTTATAACAAAAATGTTTGTTTGTCTCAAAGTTTCGTCATAATAGTTCCAATTTTTTTTTTTGTAGTGAAGCATCTAACCCCTAAATAGCTACTTCTTTAGCATTGTCTGCATGCTGGAAAAAAAATGAATAGAGAACCGGTCTTCTTTTTTTTTCTTCTGAATAGGTCATGTAGATTTGTATTTGATTCGAAGACGCATCTACAGTATATCAAAATCAATGAATATTGTATTTACATATGATGGCATGTGCATGGCCGTGATAATTCGCCGGTTACAACGTTAATGGGTAACTCATAGTGTTGTGTTTCGCTTACAAATTATTTCCACTTGTTCCAATAATTATGGCAATATCATCCTTTAATATAATTCTTTAATAAATAAAAATAGATGGAGTGTGAAGAAGATGACGTAGATCAGTTGAAGGGTTGCTGTATGGCAATGCAAGTGCATGAATATAGTGGAGTGGACCATGAATTCACAATGCGTGGGTTTGAATGCTAAGGATTCATCACATGTGAGCAAGGTACATTCAGATTCGTAATATATAAGTTAACAAAAAAGAGAAACAACGGTGGCGTTTTTGAAAGATTTATCCTGATTATAAGAAATAGTATTTGAGTTTTATCAAAAGAAAAAAGAAAGAAACAACGGTGGCATTTTCTATTTTTGTATTATTTATAAGTGATACAAAGAAAATTTACATAATTTAATTAAATGATTTTGATTGTGGTGATACAAATAATTTACATTATTTTTTTAACAACTGATACAATTGTACATAATATTTATATCGATTGTTATAATTGATGTTAATTTATGTCAATTATTACAATAATGTTACATTTTATGTTATTTTGTGTAAATGATGTTAGTATTTGTAACCGTTATAATAATTGATGTTAATTATTTCTATCACTTATAAATAATTGATAATAAAACTAGTATCAATAAAATTAATTAATTAATTATTTGGTCAAAATTAATTTATTACTAAGAAATAAAAACGAAGATAAAGAAATAAAAATAAAAATTAATTTAATTATTTAATAACAGAAAATACAATATATCAAAAATATGCATATGAGCGTCACCGGCGGCGACTACATCCAAAAGACAAACACATCCATGAATAAAAAATACAATTCTTGTTCCCCTCTCATTTCCTTAGTTGATTAATAACAGTGTGATCCATGTTATGTAATTGACTAAATATTTTGAGAGATTTGAGTTTAAATGACAAATCATGTGTTATTGAAATATGAATTTTAAAATATTTTTAAAAATTTAGTGTTATTAGATTAATGATTTTAAATTGTAAACTCAAATCCATTGTTATTGAAAACATGATTAGAATTTGATTTAAAAGTTTTATGTAAGATTTGAGGAAATTTTTTAGTTAAAATATAAAGACTAAAATCTCATGGTTTTAGGTGAGATTTCAGAAAATTTAATAACAAAATTATTAATTCACCAAAATTTCACCAAATTATCTCAAAACTCAATAAAATTCAAATCTCTCCAAAACTCATCGAATATCCTCTCGATTTGATCCGTAACAATTTCATGAGCAAAATTTTGGACTTCGTCGTATCTTCCACGTTTTCCTTTAACTTTAGCTTCATCAGGATTACTCATTACATGCCTCATCAGGATTACTCATTACGTCAGTTTTTTTTGTTTAATTTTTGTTTACTAATTCATCAGAATTCGAACCATATTCTATCATTCTATGGGGTTTTTACAAAATTTACTGTAATTATTTTATTTTTTATTTTTAAAATATTTTTATTTTTATTTTTATCAATCAATAAATCTAATTATTTAAATGCCATTTTTTCTATATAAGAGTAAACTAAACTTATGTGTATTTTTCAGTATTTGTTTTTGGTGTTATGAAATTTTGTAATTTTTTGTTTGATTGTTAAAATTTAATATATTGTTTACTAATTTTCAAACAAATATAACCAAAATTAAAAATCAAAATAGGAAAAAAATATAAAAGAAATTTTATATAAAAATAAAAAACTAAA
Source organism: Cardamine occulta (assembly GCA_028015245.1). Lineage (NCBI taxonomy): Eukaryota > Viridiplantae > Streptophyta > Magnoliopsida > Brassicales > Brassicaceae > Cardamine > Cardamine occulta. The sequence continues at coordinate 9,793,493 of CM051362.1, forward strand.
CAAGTTACCATTCAAATTTTTGAAAAACTAAAATCTACACCAAAAATCAAAAACCAAAAAATCAAAATCCAAAATTCAAAAACTAAAAACCACTTAAAAACTTCCAAACATTCATGGCCTAACTTTTATCAATGGTGGATAATAATATAGGTCTTGAATGGTAGCAGTTTCTACAATGATTTTTGGTTTTTGATTTTCCAAAAACCACTTAATTATCCAATCAAGATTATGTGAAAAATAGATTCTCTAAAAAATAGAGAATCTAGATTCTACGAGTTTTTACAAATTTGTAAACAAAAACCTAAAACCACTTTTTGAGTTTGAATGTGAGATTTGTTTTTCAAATTTTCCATTTTTTTTTTTGCAAAATCCAAAAATCAAAATCCAAAAGCTAGAATCTAAAACCCAAAATCTATAATCTAAAAACTAATTAAAAACTCTTAAACATTCAAGGCCATAAAGTGTTATTATCTTTTCTATGGACTAACCAATGAGAAGCCAGCTTTTTAGGTTTAAGATTAGAGTTTATGTCAATTTTTATTGATGCACATATTTTGTCCAAAACAGTCTTCCCATTATGCAATTTAACAAACACTTAGGATACAATAAAAATTAATATATGAAAAACAAGCAATAATGATAAAACAATGCTCTGAATAATCGTGAGTGGATAACCTTATTTTCAGAGTAGAGGTGTGAGTCATCTCCGATGATTACTATGTGAGCGCAAAAAAGTCCAAGCCCACATTTCCAATAGCGTCATCATTACTGGAAGGAACCATCAAAAACACTAGAGAAGTCTCCACTTCTTGAGCAATGTCAGCAAGGGTTTCTTGGCCTAAGAAAAAAGAAACTTAAAAGTAAAATGTCAATTCATGTCCTCATATTATTTTCAGAAAAAAATTCTATTGAAAGTAAGAAGTTGAAGACAATACTTCGATATTTTTATACGCACTTACATATTAGAAAACAATCATCACATATTAGTTCTTATAAATTGTTGATGTAATTTGAGAAGATAAGATCAGATGTTTTTTATATAGTAAAAATAATTAGAGATAAATTCTAACAAGAATACAAATTTACAAATAAACAAACAATACTAGAATCATATTTCACTAAAATGTCTTATTTCTATGATTATTAGTTTATGACTATGATGAAATCATATATTTACATAGGATTTTCAAAAAAAAAATTATCATATTAATTTATCTAATATTATTAATTATTATACTGGCCTAGCTTGGAATCATATGAATTTATTATTTAATTAAAATTATTCATTTATAGAGGTTCTACTATATAATGAAAAAAAAAACTGTTTGTATTCTAACTATTGATAATAGTTGGTAAAATATAGGGACTAAATGCATAAAAAGAAAAAGAAATGACATATTTAGCGAAGAGTCGAGAGAAACCGTCAACACATGAATAATTCTCCCTATCAACCTACCAATTTTTTTTTTTTTTTTTTTTAAGAGCTTCTTCTATAAGAAACTTCTCCACGCAAGGTAACAACATTTCACTATATCCATTTTCACATACATATTTTTATTTATTTTAAAACTTCTGAACTATGTCACCTATATCCATTTCTCCATGTATCCTGAAGGAAACCCTCCTGACCTTATCAAATCCGACTTGTCAACCATGTCAAGCAAAAACATTTAAAAATACTCTACTTCTTGTGATTGAAGAAGATGAAGAAAGATTTCTAAACGTAAACAGATCCAAGATCTGACTCACTTAAGTAGTATGATCATATCTCTCTCACCTAGAGATCGATAAGCAACACAATGATATCCAACCTATCCCATACCCGAATCCTTAAAATGAGATTATTATAGATTCCCACAATATGACATCATTTCTAAATTTCTAAATTTCTAAATTGCAGCTTTCAGTACGAAAGAATATGTTTTACCTAAATGTGAAAGTTTTACCTAGTCAGCTAGTCTTGTTACGAGTTAACTCTTTTTTTTTTGGTATAGTAAATTCGAATGGATTGACAAGAAAAAAACATATAGAAATCTTCTTTTTTTTTTATGCACAAAGAAAAAAAGATTTTATTTTCCAAGTAAAAACCTTTCCGTTATTTACCAAAGATATTTGTCTGAAAGAACAAAGGCAAAAACCTAAAAGGAGAGCACTTGCGAATAAAATTTGTAACTAACTAAAGGAAAAAAATAAAAATTCCTAATTTCTTCTGCGATCTTCGTTTCTCTCTCTCTCTCTGGAACGCATCATATGTTGAAGATACCTCTCTTTCGAAGCTCTGTATATACTCTCTCTTACCCACACTGTTCTTGAACAAAGGGGTCAGATTTAGGGTTTTTGGAATATTTCTTAGGCTTGACGGCCTTCATCGATGTCTTCTTCGTCGCAATCTTTTACGGCTGGACGGCCTCCATCATTAATGTCTTCCCCTTCGCAATCGCACCGCTTTTGTGGGCCCACAGCCACCGCTTCTGCCGGCGGAAGCTTCGATACTTTAGACCGTGTCATCGCTGACCTTTGCAGCCGTGGTAATCCTAAGGTAATCAAGAACATTGTAAAGTATTCACCTTTTTTTTTCTTAATTGCTTAGCTGAAGGAATCTCTCTGTTCGTTTTAATTGGAAAATTTCGAATTTTTACTTGTTATAGGTTTGTCAATTTGATGATTTTGTTTGGGATTTTGTATCTGATGTTAGCAAATGACGATGATTTTTGGTTTCTGGTGTTAGGAGGGAGCTCCTTTAGCATTTAGGAAACATGTTGAGGAAGCGGTTCGTGATCTTAGTGGTGAAGCTTCCTCTAGGTTTATGGAGCAGTTATATGACAGGATTGCTAATTTAATTGAGAGCACGGATGTTGCTGAAAATATGGGTGCACTCAGAGCCATTGATGAATTGACGGAGATTGGATTTGGTGAGAATGCTACAAAAGTTTCTAGATTTGCTGGTTACATGAGGACTGTCTTTGAGTTGAAGCGTGATCCCGATATCTTGGTGCTTGCTAGTAGAGTTTTGGGGCACCTTGCTCGGGCAGGTGGAGCAATGACTTCTGATGAAGTCGAGTTTCAGGTATGGTTTGTTGTTTTCCTTACCTCTCTATCAGTGGTGCTGCTCATATTTCTCAAGTATTGATCTTGTTTTTACAGATGAGAACAGCTTTTCTTTGGCTTGGCGAAGACAGGGTGGAATATCGACGTTTTGCCGCGGTTTTAATTTTAAAGGTATCTCGATTTCAGCTTTCCTATCCTTCAGATACGCTGCAGGAAAGCATGCCATTTTTCTTGTGGTTACTCAGAAAGAAATTTCTGAACTACTAACTTGGATTATGGATGTTTGAATAATGATAGGGAGGATAACTTTTCAAATCCAGTAAATTAATACATATATGACTATTTTCTTGCGACATTGCAGGAGATGGCAGAAAATGCATCTACTGTATTTAACGTTCATGTCCCTCAATTTGTGGAAGCTATCTGGGTTGCACTAAGGGATCAGCAGTTGCAAGTGCGAGAACGAGCTGTTGAGGCTTTGCGTGCTTGCCTTCGTGTTATTGAAAAAAGGGAGACTCGATGGCGAGTGCAATGGTTCGTATTCTCTTTTTCTTAAATGATCTAGTGTCCTAAATGTTTTCCTTAGGTAATAAATTTGGTATTATATTTTTGATGCGAAGCTTTTCTTTGCAATGCGTTCATTTGCAATCCTGTTATGTGGTTTCACCCTCATCTAAGTGCAAGGCCATCAGATGGTACTACTTTGCAAATTTTATTGTGTAAATGCAAACGCAACTCCCCATGGTGATACTTTTTGAGTATATGTAGCGTGATCAGTGTAGTCACTATGTATATCAAGTAGATAGGAAATGTAACGAACCCTGTCTTGCGTACAAGGTTTGTAACGGTTTTGAAGCTTTTGTCAAGTTGAATTATGTTCTCTGACGTGCTTCAAGACCAATTAGTAAACCTGAAAAACAAATCAGAGGCTTCCATGTTTAAATCCAACATAATGTCTCTAATTTATCAATGGAGGTTATGATATTCAATCAAGTTAACTGATCCGTTTGGCTTTTACAGGTACTATCGAATGTTTGAAGCTACACAAGTTGGGTTGGGAAGAAATGCTGCGGTCCATAGTATTCATGGTTCCTTACTTGCTGTGGGGGAGCTGTTGAGGTTAGTGCAGAAGTGAATTTCTATTTTTAAAGCATCCCATTCTATTAGTCAGATACTCAAGTTTGATTCAGGAATATTTTTCTTAGAAGAACTTGTTTATCCCCATGATGCTCATTTTTTTGTTGTCTTTGTATTGTAGTTTCCATTGTTAATGAAATAGATAATTCATGTATATTTCTCCACCCTCAGTGTATACCTGAACAAAAGACTCTTGTAGATGAAGAATTGTATTGTTTTCTGTTATCAGCAGATTGATTATATGGCATATTGTGTGTTAGAGTTTATGGCTTAATTCTAGAGTTGGTTTGCAGGAATACAGGTGAGTTCATGATGTCTAGGTATAGAGAAGTTGCTGAAATTGTCGTCAGATACCTTAATCATCGTGATCCCCTTGTTCGCCTTAGCATCACCTCGTTACTGCCTCGTATTGCTCACTTTCTCCGCGACCGCTTTGTTTCAAACTACTTAGAGGTAGGTGACTGAGATATTCTTGAAACCAAAATTTATCTGTAAACGTGACGTGAATTACTTTCTTGTAGATATGCATGGATCATATTCTTGCTGTGTTAAGTAAACCGGCTGAACGTGCCAGTGGGTTCATCGCGCTTGGGGAAATGGCTGGTGCTCTGGATGGTGAGCTTATCAAGTATTTGCCGACAATTATGTCTCATCTGCGGGATGCGGTGGGTGTAATTGGTTTTTCTTGTTAATATGTTTTACTACTTGGTGTTAAGTATCATTGTGGATCTTAGTTTTGAAAACTGAACTAGACAAGATGTTTCGTTCATTATGTTTTCCGTCTAGATTGCTCCACGTAAAGGTAGACCTTTGCTTGAAGCGGTGGCTTGTGTTGGTAACATTGCGAAAGCAATGGGATCCACAGTGGAAACTCATGTTCGAGATCTTCTAGATGTTATGTTTTCCGCTAGTCTCTCTTCTACACTTGTTGACGCTCTTGATCAGATAACCATCAGGTAAAGTTGAACGATAGAAGTTTGTTATTACATGCATTGATGTGTATACTTTCGGTGCTGACAGTTCTTTTGGGTCTCAGCATTCCTTCTTTGCTGCCAACGGTACAAGATCGGCTTCTAGATTGCATTTCATTGGTTCTTTCAAGATCTCATTATTCTCAAACAAAGCCTCTTGTTACCATTGTCCGAGGTAGTACAGTGGGCATGGCACAACAGTCTTCAGACCCTACTTGTGCAGCTCAGGTTCAACTAGCGCTGCAGACTCTTGCTCGTTTCAATTTCAAGGTCAGTGCTCTTTGCCGTAACGTTTTTTATGGAATATGAAAATTTTCTTACTGAGCTTCTGATTTCTGGCAGGGGCATGATCTTCTTGAATTTGCTCGGGAGTCAGTTGTTGTTTATTTGGATGATGAGGACGCAGCTACAAGAAAAGATGCTGCTTTGTGTTGTTGCAGACTAATTGCCAATTCTTTCTCTGGCGTCGCACAATTTGGCTCAAGCAGATCAACACGAGATGGGGGAAGACGAAGGCGCCTTGTGGAAGAGGTTTAATATGAACACTGAAAGCCCTTTACATTTTTCTTATTGCTAGTCTTTAATTTCGCCTTTTTTTTTCATTACAAAAGGTTTCTTTTTATTGTTTTCCAAGTCTGAACTACAGCATGTTAAGTCTGCCTCGTGCTGGCATTTATAATGCAATACCAGTAGCGGTTTCAATTTTTCTGCTTGCCTGAGAAATGATGTCTGGGTTCTGCAGATTGTGGAAAAGCTTCTCAGGACAGCTGTTGCGGATGCTGATGTAACTGTTCGCAAGTCTATATTCGTTGCTTTATATAGCAACCAATGTTTCGATGATTATCTAGCACAGGCTGATAGTTTAACAGCCATTTTTGCTTCCTTAAATGATGAGGTATGGTTATGTTATTTGTTTGAATAAAGTAGCAGCTTATATGTTATACTGCAATTCTATTTTTTTACAGATCTTTTATTTGTCTCTCTTGGGTGTCTACTTATAGAGAATTTTGACAGCATGGTACCTTTATTTTTGGAAAATGATGATACTTTTGTTTTTTTTATTCATTTTAGCTTTTCGTTCCTGTTTTATCATATGATTATATTATGTTTCAAACTCCATCATTATCTTGCTATTAGACATTCATCTATTGTGGTCTGATATATTTCTTGGACTTACCTGTGATTTACGGATGACTTGTAATAGTTTTGCTTTTTGGAATTCAATATGTAGGTTCATGAAGTTAGTACTTAATTATTCCCTTAATACAGATTTTTTTTTGGATACCAAGACTTGGTTGGACTTTTGGTCTTCTACTAATTAGCTTCTTTTGTGTCACAAAACAGTCTTTACATGTTAAGTCGTATTGGAAAAGTGCAGCTAAGATGACTTAATTGAATGTTTTGTGGATGGAATGAATGCCTTTTGTTAGTGGATGCACAATATGATCCATGTGACACCCCCTGTTAACTTGATAGAATGCTTGGCTTATGTTTCAACACACCTGGTTACTGTATCTGTCTTAGTCAGTGGAGCCATTTCAATTCATATATTACTATATCTCTGTTCAACAGGACCTTGATGTCCGAGAATATGCCATCTCAGTTGCTGGGAGGTTATCTGAAAAAAATCCAGCATACGTTCTTCCGGCACTTCGTCGCCATCTTATACAGTTGTTAACCTATCTTGAGCTGAGGTAACTAAAAAATTCTTTAGTTTGTATAAGAAGATTTGTTTCCTATTATTAAGTATATGTTGCATTGACTTCAATTGTAATGTCAGCAGTGCAGATAACAAGTGCAGAGAAGAGAGTGCAAAGCTCCTTGGTTGTTTAGTTCGAAATTGTGAACGGCTCATTCTTCCATATGTAGCTCCCGTGCAAAAGGTTTAATTTCTCGTCACTCTTTAGATAGCATGACCATAATTGTTGTTTACGGATTTGTAACTCTTGTTTTCTAGGCGCTTGTTGCAAGACTTCGTGAAGGAACTGGAATGAATGCTAACAATAATATTGTCACTGGTGTTCTTGTAACTGTTGGGGATCTTGCAAGAGTGGTAAGTTGAAATATAATTTTCGCATGTTTTAGTTTCTATATTAAGTGTCGATCCAAACATGATTTTGTTTTTGTTGGATGTTGAATTTGCAGTCTGATTTTGACTCTTTCTAGCTGTGTTGGCTAAGCATATTTCAAATTTCAATGGCCTAGCCAGTATTTAATATTGTCTTTTTTGTTGTCTTTAAGCTGACAGAGTGATGGCACTTTATTTCCTTTCTAGTCCTGTTATTTATTGGGTTTTGGCTCAGACATTCCCTTTCCGATTTTCTTTTGCATTTCTTGCTCAGGGTGGCTTGGCAATGAGACAATATATTCCAGAGCTGATGCCTTTAATTGTTGAAGCTTTAATGGATGGAGCTGCTATAGCAAAACGTGAGGTGGCTGTTTCTACTCTTGGTCAAGTTGTTCAAAGTACAGGGTATGAGATAGACATTTACCTTCTTTTTAGGACTTACAACTTTCGTTTAAAAAAAAAATTGATAAAAAAAAAATTGATAATGCTACCAGGCAAGTTTGAACATGCTAATTTTCTTGTAAACTAAGAAAATGCTACTATCTTGATTAGCGAAAACCTGGTTCGACTAAATGGAAATACTGAATTGCAAGTGAATATTTGACATAAACGGTGCTTCTATTTATTCTTATTGTCTAGGTAGAAGCTTAAGTTATCCTTAGTCTGTTGCTCTGTGTTAATGTATACTGTATGTGAGAATTGGTTATACTTTTATCCTTTGAACTACTACTATTGAGTAAATTCTAGATCAAATGAAAATTTTGTTATCCGTAGCCCGCTCTTCTACCTGCGGCAGATCTTTGTGATGGTTTTCTATTTTCAGAGATAGAATCTTGCTTTTCTGTGTTGGAAGTTGTCATGACTTGTTATACTCTCTTTGCATGTAAAAGGATTTATTTACCAATACCTAGTTTATTATGATGCCTAGATTTTGTGAACTGTATTGTTGATGTTGACGAAGTTGTAGACATCATTGTAGATATTGGGGTGATCAGATTGCATGTTGCATTTAGTTGCTTGGGACATGGTTGTCATTTGCTATTATTGTGCACATAACAAATTCAATATCAAGGGAGTTCCAGAAGATTACAATCCTTCCTGCATGTTATTTATGGATCTCATTTCATTGACATAGGTATGTTGTGACTCCATACAAGGAATACCCATTGTTGCTTGGCTTACTCTTGAAATTGCTGAAGGGTGACTTAGTGTGGTCTACCAGACGAGAAGTGCTCAAGGTAGTTTCTAGATAAATAATTTTTAAGCTAGACTATTCTAGAAGGTAGGTTTTGTGAAAAAACATGGTTATATCTACAGGTTCTTGGAATTATGGGTGCTTTGGATCCTCATGTGCATAAACGTAACCAACAAAGTTTATCAGGATCACATGGTGAAGTACTTCGTGGCACTGGTGATTCAGGTCAACCTATTCCATCAATTGATGAGCTACCTGTGGAACTACGGCCATCATTTGCTACATCTGAGGATTATTACTCAACGGTAGTTCTTAACCTGTGTGAATATTTTGCCACTGTAGTCTGAATTGTGCTCATATTATTTTCCTCATTGTTATAGGTTGCTATCAACTCGCTTATGCGAATTCTTAGAGATGCTTCACTTCTTAGTTACCACAAAAGGGTTGTTAGATCTCTGATGATCATTTTCAAGGTAACTAAAACCATCATGATTGTTTTTTTAGATAAACTTGTGTTGGAATTGCAATGAACACGTTACAACTTTATCACATCTTCCTTTTTTTTTGCGAGGTTAGTCAATGGGATTGGGATGCGTGCCTTACTTGCCAAAGGTAGGTGCATAGAATATTGTATCTCCGGAAGATTTTCAGTCAATGCTCTCTCTGTTTTACGTTTTGGTACCTTTTTATTTTTTTTTATTTTTTTATTTTTTTGGCGTCACGTTTTGGTACCTTTTCATGGAAATACTGTACTATTGAAGCTGTTTCCTTGGTTTCCTTAATGTCGAAAATGCATGCCTACTGTGTTACCTCTGAGTTCGGTTACATTGTCTGGCGTGGTGATTTTTGATGTCAGATATTTGAGATTTCTCAACCTTTTTCTGATTTAAGTGACTTTTTTTTTAATTATTCTTGAAGGGCTTGGGTCACTGCCATCATTTTTTTGTCCTTTCTATGTATCTTCTGATGTTTTGCTAATTTGTTGGGTTGGGGGTCCACCTCTGTTTTGTAAGGTTTTACCTGAGCTTTTTCACACTGTTCGCACTTCTGATGAGAACTTGAAGGACTTTATTACGTGGGGTCTTGGGACCCTTGTTTCCATCGTGCGCCAGGTATATCCACCTTGATATTTTCCGTTACGGTCAAAATACGACTTCGTGTAAAATCTTAGCGTATGTTTTCTGTCTACAGCACATACGCAAGTATTTGCCAGAGCTGCTCTCACTAGTCTCTGAACTTTGGTCATCCTTCACCTTGCCAGGTCTCGTACGCCCCTCTCGTGGTCTTCCGGTAAGTTGTATGCTGGCTAGAGTAGCTATGTTTCTTATTGTTTTACGAACATATATCTTATAGAAAGGGCCTATCTTACTAATCATCAGGTTTTGCATCTACTGGAACATCTTTGCTTGGCACTTAATGATGAATTCAGAACTTATCTTCCAGTCATCCTTCCATGTTTCATCCAAGTATTAGGTGACGCAGAGCGGTTTAATGATTACATCTATGTTCCTGATATTCTCCACACACTCGAAGTTTTTGGCGGTCAGTAATACTTGTCTTGTTTTGACATCCTCATAGTCATTTGTATTAAATGAAAATCGAGTTCCAGTAATTAACGGATGCAGCTTTTTTTATCGGAAGGAAACGAGGTTTACAGTCTGATGTCGTGTAGTGTAAGATGATATAAGTAGTTTTGATAATTACGCACACTTCTTTTTTTCTTATCAATAAATCCTAAATTTTGTATGTATAGGATCTTTGCGTAGTCAGGTTGTTACTCCGTAATATCTATTTTCACACATTGGCCAGAGGTACTCTGATGGTTGACCCTTAAGAGTCCATATGTGCAGGTACCCTTGATGAGCACATGCATTTACTCCTTCCTGCCCTTATTCGATTGTTTAAAGTAGATGCTCCTGTAGCTATAAGACGTGATGCCATAAAAACTTTGACAAGAGTAATCCCGTGTGTTCAGGTTAGGAGCTTTTTCTTTTTATATTTAACTATTGATTACTCTCTTTCCTTATGCTGATCCATAATAAGCTTCTTGTAATACCTTTTTAATTATCTGTATATCCTCAGGTTACTGGTCATATCTCCGCTCTTGTGCATCATTTGAAGCTAGTATTAGATGGGTGAGTTTCCTTCTGTGTTTCATGACAGTTGAAAAGCTCAACAGCTATAATTGCTCTCTACGAAAACCTATCTGTGTCTTATCTTGGTATACTGATTTTTACTGTCTGGACTTAGAAAATAAAGGACAGAGGATTAACTATTATTTTCTCATTAGCTTTTATTCTGTCATTGCTTACTATTACAAATCTGTTTTCCACGAGTTGTTTAGATTGCTCTTAAAGTTAGAAATTTGTTTGACCACAAGTGCTTTTTTTTTTGGAACTCCGCAGATGTTAGTAAAATTTATCTATTTCATTAAATTTTATTTGCCATTATGGATGTGGCTCAATTTTTATCTGGTGGGATTTTCATTTGATGTTTCTCTTTTCCTTGCTCGTGATTTCAGCTTCACACTGAAATTTGTTCTTATGGGGTATTTTCTATAATCTCAGGAAGAATGATGAGTTGCGGAAGGATGCTGTTGATGCACTATGCTGTTTGGCTCATGCACTTGGAGAGGACTTCACCATATTCATTGAATCAATTAACAAGCTTTTGTTGAAGCATCGCTTGCGGGTCTTTCATTTTACTATCTTCTAAATAAAGATAGCAGTTTAAATTTATTTGTCATTCTTGTATATATACTTCTGTCTGTAAAATCTCACTGTTCAGCATTTTTTCCAGCATAAAGAGTTTGAGGAAATTCACGCTCGCTGGCGGAGACGTGAACCATTGATTGTAGCTACAACTGCAACTCAACAATTAAGTAGGCGACTGCCAGTTGAGGTTATCAGGGATCCCGTAATTGAGAATGAGATCGATCCCTTCGAAGAAGGCAATGACAGAAACCATCAGGTACACTTTGTTGTGTCGTAAATAATCACATACAAATTCTTAATGTGTTAAAATTTTGTTATGAACTTTCAAGTTGAGCTCATAATTATACTAACATTGTACAATTTTCTGGTCGTAGTTTTCTAGTTGATGGCATAGTTATTATTAGTATGACTTCATTGTGTCTCTGCATCTTACCCTTGTTTTTGTAATGATTGGTAAGAATACTGTGAAGGAGACAAACATTGAGGAATTGTCTAATGTAATTCCTTAGCTGAATAAGGCTGATCTTTTGACCAGCTTGATATTTTATTTTTCTTTCTTCTTATACAAATGATAGGTGGGTATTTGTCTATAAAAAAAGTACATTCAGTGAAGCTCAGTCTTGGTCCTTCATAACCAACCTGAGCCAATTGCTTCAATGAGATTGTAAATATGCCCCCTATATTTCCTCTTATCCATGGGCATTCCTTCAGCTTATATATACAAATAAAAATCGTATATGTGCTTGATTTAACATGATCCTCTTGTAAAGTTTCTTTAGTGTTTCTTTGATTTGAAAGAGCTAAAACTGTCACTTATGGCTTTGATGGTCTGTCTAACAGGTTAATGATGGTAGACTACGGACAGCTGGAGAAGCTTCTCAACGCAGCACCAAGGAAGATTGGGAGGAATGGATGAGGCATTTTAGTATTGAGTTACTTAAGGAGTCTCCCTCTCCAGCATTAAGAACTTGTGCAAAACTTGCTCAGTTGCAGGTGTTTCATCTATGCTCTTTCTTTTCCTCTCTTAAAAGGGTATGCATTTTAATGATTGTGTTTTTGCAGCCATTTGTCGGGAGAGAATTGTTTGCTGCTGGCTTTGTCAGTTGCTGGGCACAGCTGAACGAGTCTAGCCAAAAGCAGTTAGTTAGGAGCCTGGAAATGGCTTTTTCATCTCCAAATATCCCTCCAGAGATTTTGGCAACTCTACTCAATTTGGTACGTTCTATGTGAAATGACAAGAAAACGTAAACAGGACAGCGATCTTTTCTCCTGTATTTGAGTCACTGGCTATAACGAACAGAAAGCTGGTTTCCTATAACTATAGACTATGGTTGTGCTAGTGTTTTAGCTTAGGCGAATACATAGTGTTCCGTAATGAGTTGACTACATCCTTGCAAGACTGGAAACAAAAACTGCTTAGGTTAGCATTTCTACTGGAAGGATGTAAAACACTTTTTTTGTTGATGTGTAACTTTTATATAATCTAATATTAAGACTAGAATCCAAATTTCTGCTTATGCTTTTTTCATTTAACCTATATTACGTTAGGTTGGATAAAGAATCATATGTTTAGAATCAAAATCAACCTACTTCTATGTTTGATATTGTTGTTTGGTCCTATCACCTGTGCTTGATTTTGTCATCGCTCTTCTTAGGCAGAGTTTATGGAACATGATGAGAAGCCTCTTCCCATTGACATTCGTCTTCTGGGTGCTCTAGCTGAAAAGGTTTGCATCATGTATTCCCTAGTTAGATTCGATTTGGTACTTCTTTCATTTTCATATCAAGCACTTATCTGATTTTCTTGGTAATGGTGCAATTTTCAATTTTGCAGTGCCGTGTTTTTGCCAAAGCTCTGCATTATAAAGAGATGGAATTTGAAGGTCCACGGTCGAGGAGGATGGATGCCAACCCAGTTGCTGTTGTCGAGGCTCTTATACATATAAATAATCAGTTACACCAGCATGAGGTACACTGTATTTTGTATCCTATTTCGATTTTCGACTATCTCAGCATCTTTGCTTTGTGTCATTATTGATTGGTTGGGATTCTTTGTCATAGGCTGCTGTCGGCATACTAACCTATGCTCAACAACATCTTGATGTGCAACTAAAAGAATCATGGTAACATGACTTTTCTGAATCATGATGCATTTATTTTTGGTTCTGTTTGATAGGCGCGCGAACACAAGATTTTGTATGGTTTCATTCACCCTAATTTGTTGAAAAATAGTAACAGTGTTTGTTTCTAGGTATGAGAAGCTGCAGCGATGGGATGATGCACTCAAGGCGTACACTTTGAAAGCATCGCAAACATCAAATCCTCATCTTGTATTAGAAGCCACATTAGGTCTGTCATCTGTGGTTGGGAGGATTTAGTGGTTATATTGTCCTCTATAAATTTTTTTCCTGGAAGTGCGTTCCAAGGTTTTGTGAGCGTTTTTTGGTTGATATTCAGTTAGTAGTTCATATAGAATTGTGGGTTCATAACATCATTACTTTGTGACAGAAGTTTGCAGAACGAAAAAATCAATGCATTTTTCTCCAATGCTAACACTTTAAGTTGAACATTGATACTATGCTTCTTCTTTCCCTTTCATGAAATTTCCTGAATCTTTAGCGTATTGACCACGCTGTAGGACAAATGAGATGTCTTGCTGCACTTGCACGATGGGAAGAACTCAACAATCTCTGCAAAGAGTACTGGAGTCCTGCTGAGCCATCTGCACGTCTGGAAATGGCACCAATGGTTGGTAACTTCTGCTTATGCTACATTTGGTGATACAGCTACATGGTTACATGGATGTCTTTATGCAACCATACTAGGCTGCAAATGCTGCGTGGAATATGGGAGAGTGGGATCAAATGGCGGAATATGTGTCGCGGTTAGATGATGGCGATGAAACAAAGCTTCGGGGTTTAGCAAGCCCTGCTTCTAGTGGCGATGGAAGCAGTAATGGCACATTCTTCAGGGCTGTTCTGTTAGTTCGAAGGGCAAAGGTACACTTGAATCTACTGCTTTTACTTTAAATCATAGCAGGCTTACTTATACTCTATTTACAGACACTTATTTCTGCTTATGTGTGCTTGTGGATAGTACGATGAGGCGCGCGAATACGTTGAAAGAGCTAGAAAATGTCTTGCCACAGAACTTGCAGCGCTGGTACGTTTTCATTTCTGGCAGTATTTGCATATTAACTTTTGTTACTAATATCTATGAATCATCTGTTGCGAGTAAAGGGACGATATATTTCTATTCCCTAGAAACTATTTGAGTACACCATGGGGTGTTGGAAGTAGGAAGATATATTCTTGATATTTAGTTACATGTTGAGCTCTTTGTAGACAACATTTTGTGCATGATATTGGTCGGTTCCTGTCAATAGAAGCATCATGTAATCACTTGCCTTTACATGTCTCTGTTTTTCTATAATTGTGCTTTCTGCAGGTTTTGGAAAGCTATGAGCGTGCTTACAGCAATATGGTTCGTGTTCAGCAGCTGTCAGAACTAGAGGAGGTTAGATCTCGATTATTCAAGATCCCTTCTCCTGGCCACCCTCCCTAACCACCTAGGGTTAATGGGAAAACAGGAGAAAATTCTAAATGTTTCTTTGATTATCTTTTGTATTAACATATACATGATGTATCTTTCCTGTTTCTTTGTATTTTTTTCCTTCGTGTTGTATCGATAATAGGTAATTGAATATTATACGCTGCCTGTGGGAAATACTATTGCTGAAGAACGGAGAGCTCTAATTCGTAATATGTGGACTCAGCGGATTCAAGGATCTAAGCGTAATGTGGAGGTATATTATTTCTTGTGTTACCATGTTATAGGAGCCACTGAACTAAATGACAAGTCATTTGGTATTCAAAGCATCAAATATTACAGTATGGTGACTTTAGTAAATGAATCTTCCCAACTTTCAGACTGAGTGTTTTTTTGTATCAAGGTTTTCTTTATTTATTTTCTGTCTTTTATTTATAAAGTAAAGTAGCTTCTTTACCAGACTGTTAGTCAGAGCCTGTATCATCATAGGTACATCTAAAATTATGCAAACAAGGCAACTCATTGGCATTTTATGGATTGAGCTCTATTGTTCCTTTTAATAGTGTGCTTTTTAATACTTTGCATTCCCAATACTGCTCAGGTGTGGCAATCACTTTTGGCTGTCCGAGCACTTGTGCTACCTCCTACAGAAGATGTTGAAACTTGGCTCAAGTTTGCCTCGCTTTGTCGAAAAAGTGGGAGGATCAGTCAGGCGAAGTCTACTCTACTCAAGCTCTTACCGGTTTGATCTTTTGCCTTCCGGTTGTAGAATTTTCTTTGCCAAGAGTGTAGCTTCATTCTGTTTTGTCTAACTTAGGACCTTGTCTTGTAGTTTGATCCAGAAGTATCTCCAGAAAACATGCAATATCACGGACCTCCGCAAGTGATGCTCGGATACTTAAAATACCAATGGTCACTTGGAGAGGAACGTAAGCGCAAAGAGGCATTTACCAAGCTACAGGTATGTCCTACTTGCATTGTCTGGGTTTAATCTCTTTCTCACATTTTCCCATTTTCTTGCTTGATTGACCATGCTATATCTTCCCTCAATGTAAATTTAATTGTTTCTAGATTCTGACGAGAGAACTCTCAAGTGTGCCAAATTCTCAATCTGACATACTGGCTAGTATGGTATCTAGCAAGGGTGCAAATGTTTCACTTCTTGCACGAGTAAATCTCAAACTGGGAACATGGCAGTGGGCACTTTCTTCCGGATTGAATGATGGGTCTATTCAAGGTGAATTGTAGTTACTTTTAACTGTGTAAATGTAGTCCAATTGTGTCTGACCATAACAGTTTGGTGACAATATATGCTCTTTTCCAGAAATCCTTGATGCATTTAACAAGTCTACCCTTTATGCTCCTAAATGGGCTAAAGCATGGCACACATGGGCGCTATTCAATACAGCAGTGATGTCTCATTACATTCAAAAAGGTCAAAAATCTTCCGAGTTCGTTGTTGCTGCAGTCACTGGATATTTTCATTCTATAGCATGTGCAGCCAATGCCAAAGGAGTTGATGATAGTTTACAGGTACAGTGTACATGCTTTCATGGCTTTTCCTTGTTACACAAACAAACCCATGTCTTTCTTTTCTACACCTTGTTATGTTGCATAGATTAAGTCCCCACCTTGCTACGTCTCTTATACTTGTTGAGTTGAGGAGTTGTTTTACAACACTGGTGGTCTGTTGAGTTATTTTCCCCTTCTGTCTCATTTTCATAGGACATACTGCGCCTTCTCACGTTGTGGTTCAACCATGGAGCTACAGCTGACGTCCAAACAGCATTGCAGAGAGGATTTAGTCATGTCAACATTAACACATGGCTTGTTGTGCTGCCTCAAATAATTGCTAGGATACATTCAAATAATCGTGCTGTCAGGGAACTGATACAGTCTCTTCTCATCCGCATAGGAGAAAACCACCCACAGGTTTGCTGTTTTCCATAAACTTTAAAATCTTCATTAGTATTACAAATCTTTGATGGGAATTGAAATATACATGTAGTTTTACTCTGCCATTTTGATTGCAAATTTACCTGCTTCAATTTGGATGCATAATTTCTCGGTGACTAATTTTTTCAAATGTTTTCAGGCACTTATGTATCCCCTTCTCGTTGCATGTAAATCAATAAGCAATCTTCGGAGAGCTGCTGCTCAAGAGGTGGTTGATAAAGTTCGCCAGCACAGTGGTGCGCTCGTGGATCAGGTTGATAGTCATCTTTTGTGTTTAGCTTTGTTGATTTTATTGACATATATTTTATATAACTGAGCTAATTAGTGACCCCCTTCCTCGACCCCCACAACAACAACAAAAATAAACAGGCGCAACTTGTATCACATGAACTCATCAGGGTTGCCATACTTTGGCATGAAATGTGGCATGAAGCACTAGAAGAAGCTAGTCGCTTGTATTTTGGCGAACATAACATTGAAGGAATGCTGAAAGTACTTGAACCATTACATGAGATGCTCGAAGAAGGTGTAAGAAAGGACAATACAACCATACAGGAAAGAGCTTTTATAGAGGTGGGGCCATTTCAATCCCCGTATTGTAACTTGGGTATATATATATATATATATCTTAGTTTTTTTCTTACACTTACGGGTGTTTGGGTGTGACTTCACATTATTTAGTATTTCATCTTTATCTAGCACAGGGGTGTGCAGCATTGCAGTATCTAGTTTTTTGGCTATGTAACTTGTGGTCATTTTTTACTTTTTGGGGTTTAAAGAATTAAATCAACCAGGTGCCCTTGATAGAAGCAGATAATTACTGTGTGAAGTGTTTACTGTCTCATATTTCAGTAAATGTTATTTGTGAACTTAACGGTGTTCTTTAATATCAGCAACTGAAGTTGGTGTATTGTTAATACAGGCATACCGTCATGAACTACAAGAGGCATATGATTGCTGTAAGAATTACAAGAAAACTGGGAAAGATGCTGAACTCACACAGGTGACAGAAAATTAAAAACAAAATTTTAGTCGAGTGTTTGCTATCATCTTAAGAAAGGGACGGGAACTGACATGTTTTTCTTTTTAATTCTGTATCTTCATTAGGCTTGGGATCTTTACTATAACGTTTTCAAACGTATTGACAAACAGCTGGCCAGTCTCACGACATTGGATTTGGAAGTAATAAGATTCTCTTTTTCTTCGGTTCCCTTTTTCCACTTTTCCTTAAGTTCTAATCTGACTGGCACTTTACATGTTGGATAGTCTGTTTCTCCTGAGTTGCTGCTGTGCCGTGACTTGGAGCTAGCTGTTCCTGGAACATATCGTGCAGGTATCATATCAAACTGCTAAAGTTTGCCTGAGCTGATTGATGTTATTAACCCGGGCTTCCTTGTTTATGCTCATACTTCAATTTTCTTCAAATTAGATGCCCCCGTCGTGACAATAAGATCATTTTCACGCCAACTTGTTGTCATAACCTCTAAACAACGACCAAGGAAATTGACTATTCATGGAAATGACGGTGAGGACTACGCCTTTTTGTTGAAGGGACATGAAGATCTAAGGCAAGATGAGCGTGTTATGCAGGTGTTTCTCAAAAAAAAAGATCAATTGTGCATTATTCTGACGAATTCTGGTTGGAGAATATATGATCACATCTATTTATTTCCTCTATTTCGTGTTTCAGCTTTTTGGTTTGGTGAACACTTTGCTTGAGAATTCCAGAAAAACAGCAGAAAAAGATCTTTCCATCCAACGTTATTCTGTAATACCACTATCACCCAATAGTGGACTCATTGGATGGGTTCCTAACTGTGATACCCTTCACCATCTTATTCGAGAGTACAGAGATGCGCGAAAGGTTTTTCTTGTATTCATTAAGGTTTTCACTCTTGAAAATATCTGCAGTTAACGTTGATTCTTACACATGCCTTTCTGAATTTTCAGATCATTCTTAATCAAGAACAAAAACATATGTTGAGTTTTGCTCCAGACTATGACAATCTACCGCTTATAGCTAAGGTTGAAGTATTTGAGTATGCTCTAGAAAACACAGAGGGAAATGATCTATCCAGGGTACACAATTTTGTAATTTTTGTAACTTTTTCTTGGGTAAAGTACCTTATCTGGAACACTAAGTTGGTTTAATTCTTCTCCTTCTTGGTAGGTTCTCTGGTTAAAAAGTCGCTCGTCAGAGGTATGGCTGGAAAGAAGAACCAACTATACTAGAAGTTTAGCAGTTATGAGTATGGTATGTGGTTGATTTCATCCTTCATTCTCCACTTGTCTAGCATCATATTAAAAATTTCGGATGTAAAACTCATGATTAAATGGACTTTCTCGCTTTACTTTCGTGTCAGGTTGGTTATATTCTTGGGTTAGGTGATCGCCACCCAAGTAACCTTATGCTCCATAGATGCAGGTACATAAAACTGAAAAAACGTTTACATTACAAAAACAACTTTTGGTTCTATTTCTTTATCAACGGTTCTAATTTTGCAGTGGAAAAATCTTGCATATTGATTTTGGAGATTGTTTTGAGGCTTCTATGAATAGAGAGAAGTTTCCTGAAAAGGTATTAATTTTATTGTTTTCCTCATATGTTTGCGACAATTGTGGGTATCAAAGAACCGACGTGAGGATTGGTTAAATAATGTTAGGTTCCATTCCGCCTGACAAGAATGCTTGTCAAAGCTATGGAAGTCAGTGGCATTGAAGGAAACTTTCGCTCAACCTGCGAGAACGTTATGCAAGTTCTCAGAACCAATAAAGATAGTGTAATGGCGATGATGGAAGCGTTTGTACATGATCCTTTAATCAATTGGCGTCTTTTCAATTTCAATGAAGTCCCTCAATTAGCTCTGCTCGGTAACAACAACCCCAATGCTCCTGCTGTTGTTGAGCCTGAGGAAGAAGAGGAAAATCCCGATGATGTTGACCTTCCTCAGCCTCAAAGGAGTACTCGAGAGAAAGAGATTCTTCAGGTTTCTTTTGAAATTGTTTTCTCTAACTATAACTCATTTTTTTAAAAGGCTGACTTTAAAAAAATTTGATTCTTGGATTATTTCAGGCTGTGAATATGCTTGGAGATGCTAATGAGGTTCTAAACGAGCGTGCTGTATTTGTAATGGCTCGTATGAGTCATAAGCTTACAGGCCGTGATTTCTCTCCGTCTGCGATTCCGAGCAATCCCATTGCTGATCACAATAACTTGCTCGGAGGAGATTCTCATGAAGTCGAACATGGTTTGTCTGTGAAAGTTCAGGTTCAAAAGCTAATCAATCAAGCCACTTCCCATGAAAATCTCTGTCAAAACTATGTTGGGTATGCACCCACCTACACTAATATGCTTATATTAGATAAAAATGATGTAATTTGTGAAATTAATTTTCTTGTTTTTGTTGTTTGTTTGGCAGGTGGTGCCCTTTCTGGTGAGGTGGGTCGTCTGTACATTTTTAATGTAAAATAGGTTTTGTAATTTAACTAAGTTGCATTTATTTGGATCTAATTCGATAATAAACTACTTTGTACTAGATCTTGGTTATTTGGTTATGTCGTCGATGAAAAAGGTAATCATTCCCATCTATATTCGGTATTTTGTTAATAGTAGCTATTATTATCATACTTAATTTGCTAATTTTTTTCTTTTCAAATCATTTGTAGACAATGAAGCGGAAGAAATCAAAGAGTCGGATGCATCAAAAGAAGATTCAAGTGTTATTTTTTTTTTTGGTTTTATGGTTTTATTATTTTATGGTTTTATGGATTTGTGATTTTAAGATTTTACGATGCTTTTATTTATTTTAATAACTAGATATTTTTATTAAATTTTTTATTTAGATATTCTTGTTAGTTTTATAATTATATAGTAAGTTTTAGATATTTTTTAATTATATTTAATATATATATGGGTAACCCATTTGACCAGTGAGTTTAACAATTATGGGTTTGAGTATATAAAATTCTGTCCATGAAATAAATGGGTTGGATCGGGTAACCCATATAAATTTCGAACCCATATGGGTTTGGATCGGATTGGGTCGGGTTATCCATTTTGACACCTCTAATTTTGGATAGTTCGGGGAAAACTAACCGAAATAAACCAATTCTAATTTTTTTTTGGATTTAGACTGGTTCTCCATTCAAATACTCAAACTAAACCACGACCAAAATTCTAAAATATCCTAATGGTTAATAAACTCCTATATCCGAATTATTTGAAACCCAAAAATATTGATTCAAACCTGAACTATATTCGAATGTTCATGCCTATTTAAATTTGTGTAAAAAATGGAGAGAACCATTACAAAGACAATTTTATACTATTTAAATTAGTATAAAATTTGAATTTATGTTGTGATGTTTACCTTGTTTGTTGGACTCTTTATGGTAATAAAGTTTATTAAACCTTTACCAAAACGAGACAGTTTGTATCATTGATGCAACTAAAACGAATGTTTATTTTTCTTCTTTTTATCTGTTTTTGTTTTTCGTTTAATTCGGAAAAGGACGAAAAACGAGACGTGGAGTCTCGCGTTACGTTACTACTCTCCTTGCGGCAAAAACTTAGCAGCCACACACAGCCCTGACAGTGTCAGTGCATTTTAGCAAAAACAATCCTTAGTCATGCTAAAGTACGCTTAAAGAGTTGGATGTGATAACTTTCACCGTTCTCTCGCCACCACTTGCTTGAAATTTTGACACATTTCTCCAATTTTCCCCAGAAAAATCCAAACAAATAGAATTTTCATTTTGCCTTCTTAAAATCTGGTTTAACTAAAACGCAGCTTCCTCCTATTTATTCTGCGGACGCTTCGATCATGAATCTTTCCCGGAACTGAAGGAAAATCTCAAAAGAAGAAAATTGAAAAAAATGGCTTCTTCTCTGGAGATTGTTAAATTGTGTGGTGTATCGATTCCCCGCCATAAATCTCAAATAAAATTGGAATGTAGAAAAAGGGTTTTCAGATTAGCCGATTCTAGGAGTTGCCATCGTCTTGGTAGATGTGTTAGGGTTTATTCATCCTCTCTTAACGATGATAATCACTCCAAAGGTCAGCTGTTTTTCTTCTTCTTTCTTTACCTTTGTCTTCTCTTTTTAATCTCTTTAGAAGTAGTAATTAGAGTTGATTCTTTCCCTATTTGACAGGATTGTTTGTAATTAGTTTCTCTAATCAGCGGTTTTACTTTGATTGTTTCTTCTAATTATAGAGTTTGTTCCATTAAATCGATGTTCTTTGCCTGAATCTGGAGTTTGATAGTGACTGATGAAACTTAGCAAGGTTATTGATTTGTTGAGTTGAGTTCTTGTAGGGGAAGAACCTCCAGAATCTTTATTTATGAAAGAATTGAAGAGACGAGGCATGACTCCTACTTCGTTACTTCAAGACTATGAAGTTGATCAAGAAGAAATCATATCCGGTAAAGAAACTGGAAACAGCTCTAAAACAACTGCAACTACTCCCGCGTTGGATAAAAGCTTGTTAAATCAGCGAGAGAGATCTTTGGCTTTAAACAGTGAAGGGCTTGAGGTCAGATTAACACTTAACTAGTACCTGCTCATTTTTTATACAGTAGTTCTTCGGAGCTTAAGTGATTATAGTAAAGGTGGATTTGGTTTTGGCAAGTAAAGAAATGTTTTTGTTGTTTTTTCAGGGATTGATTCCGCGTGCTAAGATCTTGCTGACTATTGGAGGGACTTTCTTCTTGGGTTTTTGGCCGTTGATTGTCTTAACACTCGGTGCCTTCTCTGCTCTTTACCTCGTAAGTATTTGATAAGATCAACTACTCTAATTTCTTCAACTGAACCGATGATTAAATCCTAAGAAAGAGCTATGTCTATGTTGGAGATTTGTTCAAGAAGATCTCTTAACTCTCTCCTAAACAACCTCAACTCTGA
This sequence comes from Cardamine occulta, assembly GCA_028015245.1. Classification (NCBI taxonomy): domain Eukaryota; kingdom Viridiplantae; phylum Streptophyta; class Magnoliopsida; order Brassicales; family Brassicaceae; genus Cardamine; species Cardamine occulta. The sequence goes on from CM051362.1 coordinate 9,816,033, forward strand.
CCCAACCTAACTCCTATTTCCATTTATGCTTTTCATCAGTTTACAAGGTTTGTTTCCACTTAGAAACTGATGATGTTGTTTTGTTTGCTCTTGAAAATGAAAGTACTTTGGAGCAGATTTCGTGCATGATGGAAGCAGAACTTCGGTTTCACCACCACCATACATCGATCCATATTCTCTGTTGGAGGATGAGAGAATATCTGGGATGGATCCTCGTCTAAATTAGCAGCACCCAACTCTATTGTTCTTTATCCTCTACACTAGTAGTTAATATTTACTCTCTAAGTATATATATTTTTTTATTTTCCGATGTTTCTCGTGTAAATGAATAATTGCTCTATTCTTGTCACTATATAACGATTCGAAAAGTTGCAAATTCCAATCTTTCACCATTCTTTCTCATTTCTTAGAAACTCAAAATTGTTCTTAGCAAATTAAAATTTGATTATTTCTGAAAGATAAAAAGGAAGAGTTGAAACAAAAGGGCAGGATTCAAACCAAACTAGAAACTACTACTTATATTTCAAGTTCAGTTTCGCTTTCTAACCTGACCAAAGAGTTTAAATTCAGTTCTTGAGTTGACCTAATCATAGAGATAAGAAGATATTACCAGAAACACGAGTCAAACACGCAAACGAACCAGATAACAGAAATCAATAGACAAGCAACGGATAGAGAATGTAGTTTTTGAAAAACACACAACTAAGACTCGTAAGAGTTTTGAGCCAATTCACACAACACCAGATAGTAAAAAGTAAAAAACCCACACAAAATCCAACTTTTTCGAAACATTCTTCTTAGTACTCTTCACCTTCGTCATCCTCATCATCACCACCTTCAGCACCAACCTCTTCGTAATCCTTCTCCAACGCTGCAAGATCCTCACGAGCTTCTGAGAATTCACCTTCTTCCATACCCTCACCCACATACCAGTGAACGAAAGCACGTTTCGCGTACATAAGATCGAACTTGTGATCAATACGTGAGAACACCTCAGCAACACTTGTGGAGTTAGAGATCATACAAACAGCTCTCTGCACTTTAGCAAGATCCCCTCCTGGAACAACAGTTGGAGGCTGGTAGTTGATACCACACTTGAATCCAGTAGGACACCAATCAACAAACTGGATAGTACGCTTGGTCTTGATGGTGCCAACAGCTGCGTTCACGTCTTTGGGGACGACATCACCACGGTACATCAAACAACAGGCCATGTATTTACCGTGACGCGGGTCACACTTAGCCATCATGGAAGCTGGCTCGAAGGCGCTGTTTGTAATCTCAGCAACTGAGAGTTGCTCGTGGAAGGCTTTCTCTGCGGAGATGACTGGTGCGTAGGAGGAAAGCATGAAGTGGATTCTTGGGTATGGGACCAAGTTAGTCTGGAACTCAGTCACATCAACGTTCAAGGCACCATCAAACCTCAGAGAAGCAGTCAATGAAGAAATCACCTGAATTGAGATATAGTTACATTAGAAACGAAAAACCAACAAGATTGGTAATGATAAGGGCTGTTTTGTGGCTAGCTCTATACCTGAGAGACGAGACGGTTGAGATTGGTGTAGGTTGGCCTCTCAATGCTTAGGGAGCGCCTGCAGATGTCGTAGATAGCTTCATTGTCGAGAAGGATAGAGACATCAGTGTGTTCCAAGAGAGAGTGAGTGGAGAGGACACTGTTGTACGGCTCAACAACAGAGGTCGAGACCTGAGGAGATGGGTACACAGTGAAACCAAGCTTGGACTTTTTTCCATAGTCAACAGAAAGTCTCTCAAGAAGGAGAGATCCAAGACCAGACCCAGTGCCTCCACCAACAGCGTTGAAAACAAGGAAACCTTGGAGACCAGTACAATTATCAGCGAGCTTTCTGATACGGTCCAAGCACAGATCAACAATCTCTTTCCCAACTGAGATAAGATTTCAAAAAGCAATTCAGTTAATAAACAGTAGAATCAACAAAATCTGAATGATGCTGATGGAACAAGGAATGAGTGAATTACTGGTGTAATGTCCACGGGCGAAGTTGTTAGCTGCGTCTTCTTTGCCGCTGATGAGTTGTTCAGGGTGGAAAAGCTGACGGTAAGTTCCAGTTCTGACCTCATCGATCACAGTTGGCTCAAGATCGACAAAGACAGCACGAGGGACGTGCTTCCCTGCACCGGTTTCGCTGAAGAAGGTGTTGAAAGCATCGTCACCTCCACCAACAGTCTTGTCACTCGGCATCTGGCCATCAGGCTGTACCATTCCATATCCAAAAAGTCAACACATCAATACAAGTATTATACAAAATGAAGAGGATCCAAATATCTACGCACACAGAAGCAACGATTAAGGAGAAAATCACAACGAGAAGCTTAAATAGATCAATCGGAAATTTCACAAGACATCGGAATCAAACGCAGATCTAAACAGATTATATTTGTAAACAAATCTACACGAGTTCTCGTTCATCGAATTTTTTTGAATTAAGAAACAGATCTCGCATTTAACCAGATCAATTTCACAAGATCTATAAATCAAACACAGATCTAAACATTTTAGGTTGAACAGATCTACAAAATCGCCATAACTCCGACGAACAAGGGAAATGCAGCATCAAATATATCAGATCTGATTCAAAAAAACTAAGGAAAGTATAGCAGAGAGGTGGAAGAGGAAGAGACGAACCTGAATGCCATGTTCAAGGCAGTAAAGCTCCCAGCAAGCATTTCCGACTTGGATACCAGCTTGACCAATGTGGATCGAGATGCATTCCCTCATTTTCGTTTCGCGAAAGAAAGATCTTAAAAACTAGATTTGCAGGGAAGAAGACGAAGAAGGGCGTTTATGAAGACGCTCTCCTTGGATGAAAAAAGTGGATCTAGATCTGGTTTTTCGAATTCTAGGTTATACGATGCTGTTTGAGGCTGTATTTATAAGCGAAACTATCTAGCTGTATGTAACGGCCAATTATATGACACGTGTGGTGATGTAATTGGGTCACTGTAAACCACGATTATTGATATCCTCGTGAGCTGCGTGTTTTCTAATTTTAAATTTTGCCCGCTTTGGTTCTGTTTGGCATAATATCGCTTTATGACCGTTTCTCCTTATTTTTGAAAAAAAAAAGCAAAATCCCTTGAATTGCGGGGAAGAGGAACATAACCGGAATATAATCGGAACTTAACCGGATCAGACCAATATGTACAGTAAACCGAAACGATAACAACTGAACCAAAATCTTCGAAACGGTACCTGGAATTAGCCAACTAACCAGCTACACGAAGTAAATGTATCACATGCCCACATGTACCAACTATATGACGACATGTGGTCAATATCAATGGCATAACAAAAAAATGGTGAAGAACTATATTCGAACCCACAACCTTTAACACCAGTCTCATGAACTCAGGCTTCCTACATTGCTTGGCTCTATAGCTTGCTAAAGCAAATGCCCCAAAAAAGGAGAGCAAAAAGAGAAACACTATGAAAATAGAGTGATAAATTTAGAACTTGTTTCTTTATTTCTCACTGGGTCAAAAACTCTTTACATAACCTAGTGGCTTAGTAGTTAGTTTATACCCAAACAGATAAAAATTTCACCGCTCATTTTGCCTTCCCTTGATCATTCGCTTTAGTGTTGGAAGCCAGAAGTTGCACTCATCCCATTCGGTGGTGGTCATAAGCACCTGTTCACCAAAATAACAAAACGCTTATTTGTTCAACATTTATAAATATGACAATGCCAAAGATTCGTAATACACCACTTTTTACCTGTATTTGTAAAGCTGCATTTAAATCATATTTGTCCAGAGCTTGGCAGAGCTGAGCGAGTTTTTCAGCAACGTTCTTTGAGATATCTCCATTATTTAGCTTCAAAAACAGAGCTCCTAGTTTCTTGAGTGATCTTCTATCTCACGCTTCTTGGGAGGATTAGCTCGTGAATAACCTCCTAGTGGTTCAGATATCTCTTTAAATAGCCTTGTCAGAGTAGCCACAATGTGTTTCTGGTGGGCTGGATCATATCATAATATCACGAATAAAATAATTTGATTTTAGCAAAACTTAAATAAATCACATCTAAGTGTGTGTTTTTTGTTTTGATGTTTTACAATGTTACCTGGTACATTGGAAGTATCTGTGGTCTGAACAGTTGGTGGTGGAGCTACAGGTGCTGGTTGCTCCGCTACCTGCTGTATTGGATCATAGGTCTCACTGGTGGAGCAACAGTTTGGGCGATCTTGGAGTTAAGATATGGACCAACTTGTGAAGGGATGGTTCGATGTGAGTCAGGAACATTGTATGCTAGGTTCGCGGATCGCTAGGGACATAGGTTTTTAGGTTAGTCAAAAGCTCAAATGTGGACACAAAATAATTAAATACAATGGAGATGGAAGTAAATCATATACAGTAAAGGAATGATAATCCATGTTAGGCTGCTGATATTGGTCTGCGTTCTTTAGTTCTCGAGAAGGATTCAAAGGAACAAAAGTAGTTCTAGATTGCTGAGCATTGCTTATTGGAGCTGGAGAAAAAGATTCCTGCAGGAAAAAAACATAATAATCAAGGTTTGGTCCAAGTAACTGATAGAACACATGATGATATAAAGAAGAATAAACGGTCAAGTAAAAAACAAGTAGATTGCAGAGTTTGTTCTAAATCAAACAACACCTTTTGATATGGCAAGGAGATTTCAGACTGAGTGTTTTCTGAAGCATAAGTGTTAGCAACTTCTGCAAGAAAAAATATTATTTAGCTAATTTCAGAATGATATGTCTTGATTAATCACAACGTAGCTGAATACACACCAGGTTCTGCAGACAGAGCAATCCGATCCAGCAAGATTGAAAATTCAGGCGAGAAATCACCAGACTCAATAAACTTTAAGAACTTCATAGCGGTTGCAACAAGTCCTTGACTGCCTAATATCTCAGCATAACTATCAAAGAGTTTTCGTAGAGACGCGCTGAATCTTTTGTTGCCAGTTGCCAAAGCAAGGACAAGAGTCTTCTCCATAAGATCCTATCTCACAGAAAAATATGCAAAAAAATCGTTTGAAGCAGAGATGTACATTTTCAAATATTTGTGTAAGATATAGAATTCAATACCCACTTGAACACGCTCAGCATAAGAATTTCCGGCACTTTCTTTTTCAAGGCTCCTTGACCAAATGTCTACTGTTTTGTCGACATTGCTTGCGCAGATGTAGCATAGAGTTGCAGCCAGAGTAAAACCAGTAGCCATCAAATTTGAGGCAAGAGCATCACAAAGGCTTGTCCATTCATCTCCTTGTGCAAACTTTTTGTCAATAAATATGAAAAGCATCCATTACAAGTGGTTATTGACATCAATACGTCTCATTTTAATTTCATCGAGAAAATAGCTTACAGTGCAGATAAGAGCAAGAGTTTCTTTCCAAGATTTAGGTGGTCTTGTATGAACAAGAGTCATTAGATCATTGTTCATCATTGCAGAAACAACCTGAAACAGAAACATAGTACTTGTCCCATTTTGCAAACCAACAAGAATATATCAAGAAAAATTAAATATATATACTTCATCCGTTCCTTATTGATCATATTTCTAGGATTTTCACATATATTAAAAAAACACATTAAAAGTTGATTATAAATACATCGTTTATTGTGATTAACAACTTCCAACTTACTCGGTCTCTTCTGTTTTCTTCTTGCACAAACCCCTTAGTGAAGTCTTCTCTCCATTTCCTATTGCAGCTTCAAATTTAGAAATTCGATTCACCAAACTTTGTTCTGTGGCCAGGCTATACAGAAAAACCTGACACATGGCATAAGAGTCAATGAAATGTAGAAAAATAAGTCTAAAACAGAATATTACAATGCCCTCTCTAAAAGCCCCCACCTCAGATGCCTCAGGGAGCTTTTTGTTAAATGACACACGCTTTCCTCCAAATCCAAACGATGCACCAACCGGACGTTTCCACCATTTTGGTACTGTTGAAGGAGCTGCATCGAGAAGATGGAATATCAAGTGATTTTGGTTATGATGCTCGCAACAAAGGAATCAGCATCAAGTATGGGATCAATCAAGGACATTACCAGAATCTAGATTATTCTCCTCAGTACCATAACCGTACATAGATACATAATGTCATAAGCTTATTCAAGCATTCTTCAGATTCAAAAGGGAATGAAGATAAGCAGTACCATGACAGAATAGGAACCTAAATTCTAAAATAACCATGAAAATGCAAAATGCTGGACTGACAGATTCATTATTTCTACACGTTATATGTTAATACAAATTACCAAGAGATACTTCATGGTTATAGATGCCAATTTTCCCATCAACAGAAGATGCTGATATAACTCCAGGCATCTTTGGATACCAGTGAACATCAAAATTCCCATTTTTTCCACTAGGTAACTCAGCCACAATCTGACATAGTTGGACCAAATATTCCATCAATTTAGATTTTAAGTACTAGTAAGTTAGTTAGCACATATCAAATTTATTGTCTCTTCACCTTTCTTGTGTTTGTGTTCCAGCAAATAATAGTTCGGTTGTCTTTCGCACAGGTAAGTAGATACAAAATGTCACTTGGACACCACTCCATTGCAATCACATCTGTTATATAACCACTATGTTTCAACCAACAGTAATGATAACAACAAAACACACAACATTGGTAGATTCTTTAGTATAGGAGATGGAGATACCTCTTTGGTGGCCAACAAATGTGCGAACAGGTGATCGTAGATACCTTATGTCCAAAAGCTGATAGCAGACATCTTTAGAGACCAATAAAAGAGCCAAATTTTGATTTCACTTGAACCAAAAAATATTTGATTACCTACCTTCACAGTTGGTGAGCTGTCGTCATCTGATGCAACCATTATCTGATTGAAATTATCAGGGTCCCATTGCAAAACTGAGCACCGAATAAGACCTTTAAATATGTCGGGTGATTTGGCAATTTTGAAACTGTTGATTGATCAGGTTATGATAAGAGATCACAGAGAGCTTCGAATTCGAATATATCAAATTTAAAACAAACCAATGTACAAACAAACAAAGGTTCTCAATACTTACTCTGTTATAACCTTGTTGTTGTTCACATCCCATATCACTGTAAAACAATAGTTAACGATCAGCACAAGTTGAGAAAAAAAAGAAGGAAAAATTAAGACAAGTTTAATATTCTCACCAGTAGTCCCATTATATGAGGTAGATATGCTAAAACATGTTGAAACTCTCTATTCCATGATATAGAAGAGATTTCACCTTGCACATAAGAACCAATACCCTGCAACAAGACATTATATATTTTTTAAGATACTCCAAAATCAACACCAAAAATTGCATAAAATGGTATATATATACCTTTAGAAGATGACAAGGCTCTGAAGGATTTACTAAATCCCAAACGCAAACTGTACCATCATCAGCCCCAGAAGCAAGTTTATTTGGGGACTTAACATTAAACTCAAGACCACGAACCTAATTACAAGACAATACTGACATCAAATAACGAACAACAAGATAAAAAACCATAAAAAAAAGAGAGATACAAACTCACAGGTCCTTTGTGTTTTGAAAGATGTCTAACATGCTCAATTTCACCAGTCTCAGAACTAATCAAATACATCAATATTTTTCGTAATCAATATCAATTTAAGAAAGGCAAATAGAGTTCGAAGATCTCAAGATTGGAGGATGAACTAAACGACATATCCACGGCTCCGGCCATTGTTCCGGCTGCTATGAACGGAGATTCCGGAGAAAAGGCAACGAAAGCGGATCTATCAACCTTCTTTATGCAATCCATTGTAACAGTGACTAGAAGAATCAATGATCCGGTAGAGAGAAAGAATGAGGAGGGAACACACACAGACTTTGAATTGAATTGGGTTTTCCAAAGTTGAAGATAAATTTATATAGTAAACGCGTGAGGGCAATCTCGTAATGTTCTCCCTTTGTGCTCCGTTAACACTACCATTTGTCCATTCACAACACGACACGTCGTTTTCACCAATTACATGACTTGTTCTGTTGTCAAAAGATGATTTTCCCAAAAGAAAATCGAAGCTTTGAGTAATGAGAGCCCTAGCGGCTACACGGCCACTGTTTTCCGATTTGCCGAGTCTTGTTCGCTCATGGCTTCCACCTTCCACCTTCAAGACGTTCGCTTCTGCTTCGTCTCCTCCATCGGATTCGGACCTCCAGAATCAATCTCGCGGTGGCCTCCCTCGATTCTTCTCCGATGATCTTCCATCTCGCAAGGCACACTCTCTCTCTCTCTTTCTCCCTCATGTATTTTTTATTCCCTTTGAATCTGTAGTAGAACTCAATCAAAATCAGACTAAGAAGTTGAGAATTTTTTGTTAATTCACTGTAATTTTATCATATGAAGGTTCCAAGTAATTGTAGTGGAGATGGTGGTAATATATATATTCTTGTTACTTATTTGACGTGAAATGGTGAAGATTAAAATTTAATTTTGTAAATCTATGTTGATTGTAGGGTGGTATTGTTCGTGTTCAAGGATCTGAGTTTTGGCATATGGCTAAAGTTCTCAGACTGAAACCTGAGGACAGGTACTAACTTTAGTCAACGTTGTTATGGTTCAATGTGTTACATTCATGAAGATTATAGTAACCTTTTTATGTATCCTTTACCATGATGAATTCATGGGTTATTGTTATGATATCATCATAATTGAATCTTGGATAAGATTAGGCTAACATCTTCTTTGTTTTATGATTGGTTATCATTAGATTTTAGTGAATGTAAGTAATTACTTGCACACTTTTTCTATGCAAGGGTAGAACTCTTTAATGGCAAAGGAGGTTTGGTTGAAGGTTGTATACAAAGCATAGACAAAACTGGAGTTGATTTTATCGCACAAGAAGATCAGAAATTGATCCTTCCTCAGGGCATCCAGTGGCACGTTTTTGCAGCTTTCGGTATGTTATGGAAATGCTCTCATCGTCTTTTAGATTCCCTTCTCAGCTTGAGTCTTGATGTCTTTAAAAATGTGTTGCCAGGCACTTTGAAGGGTGGTCGAGCGGATTGGCTAATTGAGAAATGTACTGTATGTATCTATTTCTAGCATGTAACTGTCTAAATCACTTGTGAAAATCGTGCCTCTGAATATGTGTATATGCTCGTCTTAGGAACTCGGAGCGAGCAGTGTCACACCACTTTTAACAGAAAGATCATCCATAATCTCTGAAAACCGGGTTGACAGATTGGAACGTGTTAGTTTTGCTGCAGCTAAGCAATGTAAGTAGCAATAGTACAAGAAAACAGTTTATTGGTTTATCTTGCTCTTCTTTTTCCTTGGCATTATCGTTGTATGATCACGAGTTATTTGCCTCATCTCTTATGATCACAGGCCAAAGGTTACATCAAATGGTACTAAACCCTCCAATCAAATTTGGTGCACTCTTGGATCATGTATGTTTCAACATTAGTCTAAGCACTAAATTCCTGACTTTTTTTGCTAAACTTTCCTTGACACCTCTTGGGTTTTTATAGATTTCCAAGTCAAAATTCTGTTTGGTTGCTACAGCCGAAGCTACTCCTCTTCTCAATGCAGTAAACTCCTCAACGAAAGAATCCAGCGGACTATTAATAGTTGGACCAGAAGGCGGTAAGAAACCCTATCTTCAATACATTTCTGAAAACTTCCACTGGTTTGCTACGGTTTTATACTGTCGAAATCAAGGGTTAGTGCTCGAGTAGACACAAAATAAACAGTAGCTAATGGCTCTTGTGTATGACTTGCCTCAATTATAGTAGTGTGTTTCAAATCTAACGGTCAACAATGAAATTGAAGCAGACTTCACGAAGAAAGAGGTGGAGATGATGCTGGGAGCAGGGGGCAAAGCGGTTGGACTTGGGCCACACCGGTTGAGAGTTGAGACTGCAACCATTGCTCTTCTGGCAACTCTAGTGATGTGGTCTGACTCACAAGAGAAGGTCTAAAAGCTTGATAGGCTTTAGTTTTTGTTGTCTTTAGAGTCTTGTGTTTTAAGATTTTGGTTAGATAAGGCGACTGATTTTATTGATAAGAAATTTTTAAGGATGTTTGCATATTAGTATAGCCTCAAGCTTTAATTTACAAGATATGTACTATTCCACATTGATTAATGTTACTTAGTCAAGAGCTTAAGCAAGCGGATATGTGTCTCTTCAAAGTTCAGAATATAAGATCAGTAAATCAAGAAAACCTTCGCTAAAGACAACATTATGGCTTTGAAATTCTTAAATGCTTAAGAAGAACTGATATAACATTTTAGAGCATAAGTCATAACAAAAGAGCAAACTTGACCTGACCTGACCTGACCTGATAACGATAAAGAGCTAGCAAATAATAGTACAAACAAAAAAACGGAAACACCGAAGAACAAGCTTATCCAATAAGCGATAGAAAGACTACCAAACACTCTAAGAAAGATTTGGTGGACTCGGTACCGAGTCCATCCAATGTGAGAGCACAAATTGGGATAACATGAGAACCGCAGTTTTATCACGATTATCTTCCATATGTTCCTCAGAACCGGCAGTGTTTATCACGGATTCATTGCCATGGGATAAAGATTGTCAACTCGTCCGAAAGAAAATATATGAAATTTCCGTAACAATTGCCAGGATTCACTCTCAGAGTTAACCAGCCTCCAAACCTTCAATTTTCGATATAGTAGCTCAATGTAGATAACATCGCCTCCTGAAGTAGTCAAGCATCTCTTAGCATCAATGTTATCCTTACCAGGGAGAGGTATGACTAAACATTGATCATCAGATTCAGGGCCATAGAAGTCATAAGCTACAAGTACACCAGGTTTAGAAGAACCATATCCTCTTTCCCGGAGATAAAGCAACACGTTGAGATTCACGGGAGAGTAAGAACCAAAGTAGTCAACGGGACAAGAAGAGAGAGGTCGTTTGAAATTCCACAACCCTGTCTCAGATGAATATACATAAACTATCCATTCATAGATTCCACTGTCATTGGTTTAACAACACTTTGTCGGGTCCTGACCAATTTGAAGCTTGAAACGATGCCGTCTTCATCCACACGAGTTACCGTTGCTGTAAATGGATTTAGAGTCGAATGTGATTCAACCAATGTGTTTGGAGGAGGAGGGATTACCAACGAAAGATTTATATATATTGCAAGTGTCGTCATACGGAGTAACGAAGACATTGATCCAGATCAATCCATTGGAAGAAGCTACATAGGTGTATTTAAACGTAGGCAGACGATGACAAGGCATGATAATATAAGAAGCTAGGGATTTGGGAAGATCCCATGTTTTGCATCCATGTAAGCCTATGGCTTCTGTGATGGGACGATCATACTTGGTTCTGAACATGAGCGACCACGAGGAACAAGAGTTTCGGTGCAGAGATATGAAGGTCGATTCTATTATTGATTTCAAACTTTTGCACAACAATTTGAATCTCGCGATGCTTCTTAACGGTAATCTCGCAAGTATCTCCACCAATATCGCCTCTGGGATTGTTCTTCTTCTTCTCGTCTCCAATGATATTTGGCTATGTCTCATCAACAGGTTAGGGTTTCCCATTGCCAATCTCTCAGTCATTTATAGGGTTTATATTTTTTAGGCTTAAATTTTTTTTTGCTGTTAGACACTTTACAATTGATGATGACCCTAATGTGTCCTTGTAGTAGTTTTTGTTGGATATTTGAGAATGAATTTTTTCTTTAAACCTCTCTTTTTAATTAAACCTCTTTCTCTTTGTTTACCTTTTCTTTTCTCTCTTCTATATGTATAATTGATTTTTATAATTTTAAATAATTAAAATATTTTAAAAAATTGGTAGTCTGTCAGTCGACCCACCAATCCGCAGACAAACTCTGTTGAAACCGCGGTCCACTATGGGTTGTGTTCATGATATCCGCTTTTTAATGGGCATAAAATTTTATATTCATACATGTTCATGGCGGATTTACTTGTTTCTAGCCCGCGTGTCACCGACCCGATTGACACCTCTACCGATGTGGGATATTGATCAATTCGACACCTCTATCATACTTTTTCTAATATATGTCCGTTTATAAAAATTCGAATCACAACACATGCAGAAAAAATCTAAACTTTTATTAATTGTATGTATTGTATAATAATTCAAAATAATTTATAAATAAGATCAAACAAAGATAATAGGAGAATCATAATTCAAACTATTAAAATAGTAATATTAGATAAAGAAATGATTATGTTTGGTTGTAACGATTGTGAAATATTATTTATTATTTAATAGTGTTTGGAAACTGAAAATATCTTATTAGTGTAAGTGTTTGGAAACATGTTTAGTCTAAATTTTTTTTTAAAATTTACTTCTTTGGAATGTTTGGCAATACTGTCTTAAAGTGACTCCTTTTTAATAGTGTAGTAGAAGTAGATTCTTCTTGTCTGCCTTTTTTCATGATTTTTTTTTTGCTCAATCCTCTTCGTTGCTTGATTTCCATTGTAGCTTGAAAATATAATACTATTTTTTATATATAGTATGAAAAAATTATAGATGAGTTACACGAAAATATAAATTTATGAATAAACAAATACTACTAGAGTCATATTTCACTAAACTATCTCAGTTATATTTTATAATTTTATATACATATTAATTTATGATATTGATGAGACCATATAATTATATAGAATTTTTTTAAAAAATATTATCTTCCTATTTTAGCAAATTATATTAAATATTATATTGACCCAACTCGGAACCGAAAAAAAATATTAATTTAGAAATTATTAATTTAAAAAGTATTAATTTATAGAGGTTCTATTGTATCCGATAAACTTACATGTTAAGAATATCTGATAATCAAACTTACATGGAGCCGATGATCAATAGGGTGAAAATTTAAATCACTGGATACCCATTTCGCTGTAATGATGTGAAGGATTCACGAGATCCAAATTCGTATATCAATTGATTCTCCAAAGTCCAAAGCTTCAACAGTTGGGTTAGTTTTTTAGTACTCTTGCTCAAGTAGTCAAGCATCTCTTAACATGATTGTTACTTTCACCCGACTTCAGGGAGCTACAAGGACACCAAGTTTAGTAGAATCCACTCTCCTTTCCCATATATAAAGCATCCCGTTGAGATTTGCCAAAGGGTTTAGTTGGGTTAGTTAGAGACTTTTAGAGTTGGCACTTTTCTTCTGATGAAATATCCCTCTTCATCTTGTGGGGTGATTGATTAACATTGTAATTGTACACAGATGACAACAAAATATGTATTTGTATTAAAGTGTCTTTGAATGGGGATCACATTTGGATACATTTTTAATGTGATCATGTCAGTAAACAATAATATTACTTTTAAACTAAATATATAAATATATCTTCTCAATTCATTTATTCATTTTTAGATGTACTAATGTCACTATTATTTTGATTTACCGGATAAAGGTGTTAACATAAGATATTTAACATACGAAAAGAGATTTGCATTTATATAAAAATAGTATATAATCATTTTCTATTTATTTCCATATTCTCTTTCCCATTATTTGATTTTCTTAGAAAACGGAACAAAAAGAAGAAGAAGATGGGAATACAGAGCTTGATGGAGACGATAAAGTCGAAGATTGGTTTGTTGAAGAAGAATAAGCACAAGCATTACATCAAATTAAATAAAAGCTCGAGCTTCAAGATCCAGATTCGTCGTAAGAAGATGAAAGAACTCATTGAGCAGACACTGAAAGCCGCTGATAAACCTGGAAAACGAACCCTTTCCTGATTTTTATGTTCTTGTGTGGTTAGTCTTTCATGAAATTAAGACAGAAAATATATGATTCTCGTCGGAAATGGTATGGTTTGTTTCGTTTTAGATGAACATGATAATATACATAAAATCCATGTACAAGATATTTATGAAGAATGTGATTTGAGGAAAACTTTGGACCATTTAAGGAGATCACGAATATTAGCATCCATGCGAGTACCAACTCCACCCCAAACTAACATGTCCGCCACGTCTCCAAGCGATGACCCACTTACTTCTTTCATCTCTTCGAAGTCAAGTCTTCTGTAAAACCTAACCAGCTGATGATACATGCAAGTTCAGCTCGGTTCAGTATGTGTTGGTACATGTTAAACCAAATGGAATATCAGAATGAACTCGGGTTTGTCCAATCGTACAATGGTATTGCTAACCGAAATAGCCAAATCAAACCAAATCGAAATGTTATCAACGGGAACCGAAATTTGTTTGTTTACAGACTGATTGGTTTTACTATTGTTACACCAGAAAAAAAAAACCGATTTAAATGTAACTAAACCAAACCGATTAAACCAAAATATTATTGATAGTTTTTATAAAAGTTTCACATATATAGTAAATGTAATCAAATTATTATATATTTATATTCTAAAATTGTTTTTTCTACTACACCTAATTTAACCATAATTAGTCAAACCGAACATAGATTATGTTTTTCAGTTTCGAAATATTTCTAAGATAATATGGTTTTATTTGTTTTTCAGTTTCGAAACAGAGAACAACAAACGAAAAAGCCGAACTATAATCAAACCGTAACCATTCCACCCATAAATTTGCATAGGCCTCAGTACGGTTCGGGCCAATTGAGATTGGAACCGAATTGAAAGGCCACCTCTTATATTCGGTCCGGTTCAGTATAACCAAACAAAATTCTCAATTTCAGTTTCGAGATAGAGATTAGAAAGAGAGACCTTGGAATGGTAGAGATCGGAGTCGTAGATAGCGAGGAGCTGAGCAGTGCGGCAACCACAGTCATAGCCATGGCGAATAGCTACAGCTCCGACGTATAAACCAACTCCAAGAACAGACTTATCCATCCCCTTTGTCTCTTTCGTCAGTCTTATCGTATCCAAATGCAGAACCAAGCCGCGACCGAACCATGGCCGCACCACTCCCTCTGCTCGTTCCACCTCACCGCCTGTGTCTGCGTTCTTCCCCGTCACTCTGAAAAACGGTCCTAAAGTCTCGATCTTTAAGTCAAGCTTTCGAGCTCTTGATGACGTCAGGATGTCGGACATCGACGGTAAGGATTTGGGATCGCCGAGGCAATTGGACGGTGATAGATCAAGTTTCAGTGGGCTCATAGCCATCTTCATTTCTTCTGTGTTTCGTTCCTGAAAAAGTGAAAAGGTTTCAGATAAATTATTAAACAATGATGGGGATAATATAGTAGGTAACATAGATGACACGTGGCATTCACACAGAGAACTAAACATTTCTAAAGGGAGGAGGAGGCTCACCAGTTTTGATTGCTCTTTGTGAAGAAAGTGTGTATTGGGATGTGTTTACTACCGTCCTTTTGATCTGGTTTCTGCTTCTTTGGCTTAGAATTTTCTTTTTCCTTCCCGAGAATCCTAACAAATGTTTGGATATGAGCTTTCAGTGAGAACTAAGCAGAGCAAAATAATGGAGTAGGCTTTAAAATGTTACTGTGAGCTGGCTGACCTTCGTTTTGAAGGTGTTGTGGAAGAACTAGAGCCAGATTCTTCATTTTGAAGTCTCTGGGCGAGATGAAAATCAGAGTGTTCTTGACGTTCCTCAACAAAAGATGGTGGTAACTCTATCCCACACAAGGCGCATTTGTAGCCATCAACCCATAGTAACGGCTCCATTTGTGGAAATACTGAAACTGCTTTGGTGTTTTGTGCATTAGAATTATCATTCGTATCTGGTTTGCACTCCTTGTGTTTTATGAGCAGAGCATCTCCTTCCAGTACTTGTTGCCTTTCTTCTTTTTCCATACATTCTTGATTTGTAATTACCTTTCCGGTATCTATTTGGGATCGTTCTTCATATTCGACAACATCCTTCAGATGGGCATAGCTTGTCTCATGGGAACCAAAGGATAAACTCACGCTCTCGTCGTTACTCATTTCACTAGCATTTAAGTCAAATGAGCCATTATCATCCAGATCTTGCCTTGATGAATCTTTTTGAATGATGAACTTAGTAATAGTTCCCTGTGAAGGATCAGAATTGCGGATTTCTTCATTGAACTGAGACATGCGCAACCCTGCATATATATTATACTTCTGTAGTTTTAGTAGATCGACTAGCATATATAATATTTGTTTCTAAACAAAAAAAAAAAAAAGAATGACAAGCACTATAGAGCCGCACCTATCAACCTTATGGAAACAGGAAGTTCCGCCTTCAACAACTTTGTAGCATGCTTTAGTATATCATCGCTTGAAAATGTGTATCTCTGCAGGCTAACAGCTCTGCTCCTGATCTGAGGATTGGAGATTGTCATGCTTTCAGTGCAAAGATGGATTTCAAATAGGAGAAAATAAAGTTAAGGAGAGTACCTCAAAGGAGGCAGTTTTCAGTTTAAGTGTCAACGTTTTTGCTGTTAGACCCTCCTTTTTCATGTCATCAGATAGCATTTCTGCAATATCAGCTGCCAAGAACAGAAGAGATAACTATTCAATGGAAATTATGTCAAATATATATTTGTTTAGTCTAAAAGGCACACAGGTTGATGTAAGAGTGCTCACTACACCAGAAACAAACTATGATTTCAAGTAGTCTTCTTAAACAATCCTTTATTTGAGTTTAATTTATCTAGATCCATTGTTTTGCCTTTGATTATTGAGTTATGTAGGTCTTATGAGGGGAAAAAAAAAAGCATGAATGCGCAAAATACTTACCCAACTTCGAATATAGCAATCTTTCTTCTCCTGTCGCAGCAAATGTCCTCTCACTGCTAATACTTTTACGAGACCTAACCTGAGGGGTGTCTGTTCTTCCAAGCCCCAGTCCAACTGACAGAAAAAAGTCTACAAAATTTGTTTGAGCAATAAACAAAGCATGATAAGTTCCACCAAATTTTTCATGTGAATCATGACTTAACAAGTAATGTATACAGGATAAACATATCATTCACTGGAAAGGAACAGTGAAAAAAGGAAGCAGGAGATGCTGCTGCTACCTGCTGAAGACTGAGAGAAAAGAGCGTAGAGAAGAGATCCCTTGTGCACCATCTCTTCACATGTTTTGATTCCCAAAGCATCCTTCAGAATATGTTCAGTAACCTTACCAATTCCACCGATCTGTTAACCAATTTCCAACTTGCATTTACTTAGCGAGTAAATATAGATACACAGTATCATTCCTACCACCGATTTGTAAGTCAAACCTTAATCGACTTCATTTTTCACAAACCTAGGCCAATGGTTTTGAAAACTCATTAAGAACCAAGCCCAGCCGGGTTTTTAAATTCTATGCCAAACAGAAACTAAGTTTTGCATGGCATCCCTAGCACTACCAATATCCTAAGTTTCTATTGGATATCTAATCTCGCCCACGTAAATGAAACATCATCTGCACTCTACGTAGCAAATTAATTGAGCTGAGGAAGCCAACAAAAATGCTTCCGAAGAAATAACAGCCAAAGCAACAATTTGGGAACACATACCTTTCTTATAGGAAGGGAAGAAATAAATGTCATGACAGTTGATCGGTCATTTTGTAGAACAAACTGTCCGTTAGGCTTGTTTATGTCTGAGCACACCTGAAATATGGTAGGGATCGATTATGAAAACAATTAAAAGAAAATAGTAATAAAGACCACATGTAACATGGAAAATCAGAAAAAGAGAGAGATTTGGAAGAAGTATAGAAGTTTATGCACATATAAAGAGAACCTTGGCTAGCAAGCGGTTTGCCGCTACTCCAGCACTGCATGTCAGTCCAGTCACGGAATAAACAGAAGATCTAAGCTCCTCTGCAATCTGCACAAAGTGAAGAGAAGAACAGGGTACAGTTTCAGTGTCAGCCAAAAATTCTCTCAAATAAGATACAACCATAACAAAAGAATGCATCTCATGAGCTCAAACTTACTTCTCCACCTGACAGACCTCTTTCTCGACAAACCTCAGTTATATCAAGGAAGGCTTCATCCAAGCTCCCAGCAATGAAGTTAGGATCATAGTTGCTAAAAACTAAACAAAACACATATATGCAAGTAAGAGCAGAGAAACGAGAACAGCAAGCATAAATAAAACTACTCATGTCGAAAGAGGAACAACTAACCCTTTCTTGTTAAATCACTGTAGTGAGTATACTTGGTGAAATCAACAGGAACAAAAATCAAATCTGGACACAATTTTCGAGCAATAAATCCAGGCATCGCTGCACGGACCCCAAACTTCCTTGCCTAATGAGGGATAGTAGGAAGTTAACAATGAGGGATAGTAGGAACTTGTAAGCATAAGTTGTAGCAGACTAGTTAAAAACCACAACATACCTCATAATTAGCTGTGGAGATCATGGAAAAGCCACCAACAGCCATCGGCTTGCCCTTGAGCGAAGGATTACTCAAAGTTTCAACAGCAGCATAAAAAGCATCCATATCAACATGCAGCCAAATTCTGGATAGGTCACGTGTAGCTTCTAACTCTAAGATCCTTGTATCAACCACCTTTAAAAAACAAAATTCATATAGTTTACGGGCTAACACAATGAAAGATTTCAAAAACCAGTATTCCCTATCATAGCCAAGAAGAGGAAAAAAAAGAGAACTTTACTCAGAAATAGTGGAACATACCTTGTGATAATTAGATAAATCAGAGGAAGAGAGCTTAGCACATCTATCACGCATATGATCAATCTTGTGTTTCATAAGAGCTTCTTTACGTTCTTCATTTTGAAAATATTTGGATCCTTTACTCATTTCATACACAATCCTCTGGACTTTCTCCTTATCAACTCCCTCCATTCCTAACGAATTCAAACATCGACAAGTTTATAGATACTTAATTCAAACATAAACCAATAAGTAAAATTGCAAAATTGGATAAATTGATATTCCGCAATTTCAACAATTGAGTCTTCATCTAAACCAAGTCAACTATATAACCCACGATCAAATTTCCAGAAATTTCAGAGTTATTCAACTCTGGAAGAAACAAATCGTGGAAGAATCCTGAAAGATTACTGAAATAAAAAAACAAAGAAGAAGAAGAAGAAGAGAAACCCTATTGAGGAATATAATACAATCTGGAAACAAACCGGCTTTGGCGTTGGTGAAGACGGTGTTGTAAGATTCCCATGGGCGCGACGAATTATCAGTGGATGATGATTCGCCAATATCCATTGCTCTCCACTCTCCTTCCTTCTCTTCAAAGCTTGCTGGAGAAGAGTTACAGTGTTTGGTCGCTGAAATTAGGCGTATCGGAGAAGCCCGCCCCATTCATACCTATATATATATATATTTATTTGTTTTTCTGAAATCTAAAAATCTCAAAGTAGCCTACTTCAATATATTTACAAAAATGTCCTTTTATTTGGGTCCGATTTACAAAAATAAACCCAACTCTTTAGACCACCTCCATAGGTGGTTCTTAGAGGGGTTCTTAACCCATAAATAAGGAAAAAATAAATCAATAATGGATTATTTACTAAGAACCGATCTTTAACTAAGGGACTTAAGGATCGGTTCTTATGAAGTTTTTATGATGACGTGGCAGATTATGATTGGGTGGAATTTGTGAAAATAATTAGGGGTTTTTTTTGTTTGTTTCTCCGACTTTCACTCTGCAAAACTCTCTCTCTCCTCTCTCTCGCCAAAAGCTTCTCCAATTCGAAGGCTTCTCCAAATTGAAGCAAAATTGGGGGTTTCTTTCTAATTTCTGTTTCAGCGTTTATCAGCGATGTTTGCACAGTTAGCGCCATCGCCGTCTCATTCTCCGGTGAACATAAACCACTTCGTTCACCGTCGTAGCTTCCGAAAGTCTACATATGCCGTCTTCGCTTCTCTTCCCACTGCAAATTCCTCTCGTCCACCAATTCAGGCAAACATTTTTATCTAATTTTACTAAAAAGGAACTTAGAGAACAGCTTAAGCTGATGGATGTTGTGATTGAAGTTCGTGATGCTAGGATTCCTTTATCCACGACTCATCCAAAGGTTAGATTTTTGCATTCAAATTTCTAGATTATGATTGTGGTGGGAAAAGCTACAACATTTAAGCTGAAATTGGTTATATTGAGTAAGCATTGTTTACAATAGCTTTTCATTGGAGGAGAAATGCATATTTGAGTTTCTAGGAGGAGACATTAGAAAATGTTGTGTCTTCTCGGTAGAAGAGAAGTTTCTATGTGAACAAATTTTTTTTTTGGGCTTGGGGATAGACTCAGTTTCTTCGACCTTTGTTCAGTAGAAGCAAGTTAAGTCTATGACAAAACTTTTGGTTGTTCAGTCAGTGATGTGTGTGATTACTTTTGGGGTTGTGTATATGGTCTTTTGTAGATGGATGTGTGGCTTGGGAATAGGGGCTTTAGCATCGTCTTCTTGATGTATTTACAGAAGATGAATCATCAGACCACAAGTATGGCTTTGTCTCGGAACAAGTTTGAGATAGAAGTTGTATGAATTCTTTTTTTTTAAGAACCTCATTTAAGAACCTCACCATTGGACGCTAATTTTAAGAAGTTCTTAGCAAAAGTTCTTAACAAAAGTTCTTAACTTTTATTTTTACAATATTTGTATTATAAATAATGCTAAGAAGCCCTCTTAAGAACTCTACCAATGAAGATGCTCTTAGTTGTTGATTTTTCTTTTTCTCAATTAATTTGATTATTATGGTTAAAACATTAATTGAACGTTGTCGTCGAACGTTGTAATTTCTAGCTGTTTCCATTTTTTCACACAAAAGAAAAGGAAAAAATGGAAACTCCACTAAACAAATTTCCTTTTTTTCGACGAATCAAATAATCCATCTCCTGTTGTAACTAAGAAAAAGGAAAAAAAGGAAACTCCACCAAATAAGTTTCCTTTTCTCTGTCGAATTCGCAAATAATCTGATTTATGTTGTAACTAGGAAACACAAAGACCCTTAACTTGTATAAATACTAAGCATCATCAGAGATTCAACAACACTCATAACAAAAAACTCTCATACTTGTGCGAATTTAAAACCCTTTTCTTTTCAAGAGTAGTTTCTTTGTTTCAAGGTACATTAACAATGGCCATCCCTGATAATTCCTTTTCAATGTCGAGCATGCTCAATGTTTTACCACCTCTCCGATTAGCCCCTAAATACCCAAAAGGGATCTCTGATTCCATGCCTCCTCCAGGATTCACCCCACGCGCCTCTGAGTACACGGACCTCTTCAACATCATGATTAGCGACGAACTTGTGCACCTTTTTAAAAAGATTATCTCACCGTTAGACAGAAAAGACCTTCGGAAGATGGCATCGCTGCTGACGTCAGACTCTGATCACTTCATGGAGATCGCAGCTAACAAGAACGGGTCGAGACGCTTTCAGAAACTTCTCGGAATATCAGATGACGTGGACTCTCTCTTCTCTGCCGTTATCATGCGCCGCTTCCTCCACATCATGACCCACAAGTACGCATCCTACGTGGCGATACGAGCCATGGTTGTTTCGACGAGGAGAAGAAAAAGGTTATGTACGACCACATTCTCCACCACTTGCTCGACATAGCGTGTGACCGACACGGCTGCATCGCACTCAACGAAATCATAACTGACTCCGACGATCTTTACTACAGAGCTCAGATGCTTGACTTTTTCGCACACCACGCTCTCTGCCTCGGCAACGACCCTTCAGGGAACTTTGTGGTTCAACACGTGCTTAAATTGTATGACTTGCGTTGCACGCACAACATCGCTATTAGTCTCTGTGGCCATTGTGTTGACCTATCGTTTAAGAAGTATGGAAGCTACATCGTGGAAAAGCTTTTGGAGGCGGAGGCGGAGGCGGAGGCGGAGGAGTCGATGGTTGTGGTGGTTGTGGAGCTTTTGGAATGTAACATAGATAGGTTGGTGAGGCTGGCGAGGAATGAGTTTTGGAATTTCGTGGTGGCCAAGGCATTGAAATTCACCATGGAGATGTATAGGATTGATCTGTTTTGGGGTTTGGTGGAGAAGCTGATGCCTTTTCTCCCATTCTTGCGTAAGTCTCACGGAAGCAACATTGCAAACATCTTGGACGGACTCATTTAAGCGCGCTTCGTTGCTGAATATGATAATTACTCTGTGTTTATGTCTGAAACTAGTTACAATACTTGAATTATTCAATTTTAGGGTAATTGCATAACTCTTCTTGTAAGAAAAGGTTTTTTTTTTGTCATTAAGTTTTTATTCTTTTAATAAAGTTTGGAGTTTTTATGAAATTTTTGAAAAACGAAGTGTTGTGTTAATCTTCCTTACATTAGATCCGGTGATACCAATCATTGTTTGACTTCGGTTAATCTTCCTTACGTGAGATCCATCATATACTCGAAAAATTTGCTGCCACCGGATAGTTAATACGGAGTACTATTTACCGATGACTTATGAGGTACAAGCTACACATAATAATAATAAAAAGGGGACAATCGTTCCAAGAAATTTTCTCTCCATTCTCTCTTCGAGCAAAACTAGATCTAGGGTTTCGTTTCTTTTTTTTTTTCTCTTGAGCTCAAGCGTCGGTGGAGGGTTATCTTGGTGAAGTGGGAGTGAGTTCTTCTTCCTCTCCGACAGTGGCGTGGTGTGGCATAGCCGGTTCTCAATGCAATTCGGCGGCAGCTTTCAGGCAGGTGGGATAGATCCTATAGATTCGCCTCTGGTCGAGGACGCTGGAGGCTTCTATGGAGGTCCTTGGCTAAGCCACGCCTCTTATTCGCTATCGCAGAAAACGGCGATAAATCCGGCGTACTCGAGAAAGCTTGTGGTGTGTGGAGCTTCTTCTTGTTGCCTCAGCTTGAGCATCCATATGAGAAATCATCGTCGACTCTTGTAGCAGCCACCGAATTTCATGTGAAGTTCTCTCCAGACAATTAAAGGATCAATCATTCTTTTAAGCTAAGATATTTTTCATGTGGGTACGCCTCAGACTTGTTCTATCTCCATGGTAATAGATACCAGACTAGACCTCTGATTACACCTTATCGGTATACTTACGGAAAGGCGTATAGCTTTTTTGGATTTGAAAAACATGAATGGTTTACATATGCCTACACTTGGACCGATGATAAATTCTTCCGTCGTCACGTTTCCATAGCTGGAGCAACCGCTTCAGGTGAAATAGTGTTTTCGATGCTCAACTATACATCTAAACAACCGTTTTATATTTTTTACTTCAATCCCGAAAGGAAGACTCTCCAACGAGTTGAAATCCAAGGTTTCGGTGAAGCGTTTAAGCAAACTTGTAGCGTTCACACATTTGTCAACCACGTAGAAGATCTTAATGTTAATGAGTTAGAACTACTCAAGTCATTCCATCCTCCATTGGTGAAGCCAGAATATGTAGAATCAGATTCAGAATCAGACTGACAAGGGACAAGGAGATGAAAGACATAGACGATCATTGTAGTTAGGTGAAAGCAATTGGCATGTCATTTTGTGCTCTTTATAGAGAGTTGATATAATGTGTTGTATTATTATCAAATAGATTACATCTCAATATATACATAAGACTCAAGCTATGTAACCTAAGGAATTAGGAAACTAGAGATATACAATATTAATGAGAAGATACAATGGCTTGAAGACTAAGTTATTCTAGAATATACTATAATATCATAAGAGATACGATATCTCTCCAATATGCCCCTCAAGAGGAACCGCGGTTAGTGATTCCAATCTTGTCAAACAACAACGCAAAGGGAGCTCTTAGTAATGGCTTGGTTAAAGCATCAACTAACTGATCAGCAAAAAACATATGAGTAATACGTAAAGTTTCAGCTTGAACTTGCTCGCGGATAAAATGATAGTCAAGAGCTATGTGTTTCATTCTCGAGTGAAACACCGGATTAGCATAGAGGTAGGTAGCACCAATGTTGTCACAATAGATTACAAGAGGTTGAAAAAGCTTCAGCCCAAGCTCAGTTAAAAAAGAAGCATCCCAACGTACCTCGGAAGCAGCAGATGGAACGGCTCTATACTCTGCATTGGTTGAAGATCGTGCCACACCTTTGAGCTTCTTACTAGATCAGGAGATGTGATGTTGACCTAGGAAGACAACATGAGCTTGCGTGGACGTGTAATCATCCTTATTACCAGCCCAGTCTGGATCGGAGAAAGCATGAAGTGTAAGATTATTGTTGCGGTGCAAAAGAATTCTGGCCTTCACCGTGCCTGCTAAATATCGAAGTACTTTTTTAGCTGCACTCCAATATTCACTCGTAGGTTGATGTACGAATTGAGATAGTTTCATCACCGCAAAGGAAAGATCTGGCCGCGTGAGTGCTAAATATTGTAAGTTTCCAACAAGTGCCCGATATTCTGTTGGATTATCAAGTTTTGTACCTCCAAGTAATGTTAAAATTGTAGCACACAGCGGAGTAGAGACAGGCTTAGCATTTTCCATTTTGAACTGGCGAAGAAGATCAATAATGTATTTTTTTGTGTAAGAAACAAACCAGTAGATGACCTTGTTGCTTCCACGCCAAGAAAATAAGATACTTCACCAAGATCTTTAAGAGAAAATGTGGCCGAGAAAAGATCTGTGATTGCTTGAATGTGACGGTTACTTGATCCAGTAATGATGATGTCGTCTACGTACACAAGGAGATATAGAATCACACAATTGGACCAAAAAATGAAAAGAGATACATTAGCAAGAGAATTTCGAAACCCAAACTGGAGGAGGAATTGCCTTATTTCATTGTACCATGCCCTCGGAGCTTGCTTAAGCCCATATATAGGCTTCTTGAGATGACAAACATAAGTGGGATTATCTTTGTCAACAAATCCCGGTGGTTGCTTCATATAGACCAGTCTCTCGATGTTGCAACGCCAAAGAGAATTCATATTGTTGTTGGTTTCACCATTGGACTAAATGTTTTTTATAGTCAAGGCGCGGTCTTTGATGAAATTTTTTTGCCACCAACCTTGATTTAAACCTGTCAACAAGACCATTAGGTAAGTATTTAGTTCAAAAAACCCATTTGCATCCAATGATATTAGTCGCCTCCTCCGGTAGAACGAGATCAAATGTTCTATTCCAAACTATAGAGTTAAACTCGTCACCCATTGAGTTCCTCCATCATTCATCAGCAAGAGCTTGAGAAACTGTTGCAGGTTCAATGGTTGATTCCTTAGAGACTATAAGGTTGTACTTTGTGTTAGGCTTGTGAATGTTGTTCTTTGACCTTGTTTTCATTAGATGCTGATTTGTTGTGACAGGCACTGGAGGTTGTACCACAACAGGAGCATCTACGATGGCAGTAGGGGTCGGTGAAGTTGTACTAATGTCTTCAATGGGAGTATTCTCAATCTCAACTTCCTGTGATGGAGCTACGATGGGAACAACTGGCAGCAATGAGCAGACGAGTGGCTGATAACCTGTTGAAATGGGTGAAATATCTGGTAGCCAAACAAGATCCTCAGACGGAGGAGAGGAAGTTATAGTAGATGAAAACGGTAAAAACAGAAATTGAGACTCACAAAACCGTACATGTCGTGAAACATAGATACAAGAAGTTTTTGGATCAAGACAATAAAAGGCACTTTGAGAAAGAAAATACTCAAGGAAGATACACGGAAGTGAGCATGTATCAAGCTTGTGTGATACATAAGGCCAAAGCCAAGGATATCACAAACAGCTGAAAGCATGAAGCTTTTGATAATTTGGTTCTTTGGCGAAAAGTTTGAGAAATGGAGACTGCATGCCTAGAGTAGGAGTGGGCATGCGGTTGATGAGATATACCGCGGTAGCAAAGGTGACATGCTGTGATGCATGAGTGAGTAAAGCAAGGCATATTTTGACTATATGTTGATGTCGTCATTCGGATATACCATTGTGCTCCGGGATATGAGGTAGTGTCTGATAATGATTGATGTCGTAATGAGCAAGAACCAAAAAAAGTGCGAGATACTCACCACCATTATTGGAGTACAAAGAGCTAATTTTTGTATTGAAAGCATTCTCCACAAGAGCTTTGAATCGAATAAATGTCTCATTGACTTCAAATTTCTGTTTTAACGAAAAATACCATATATAACGAGTGAAATGATCAACCATTATAAGATAATATTTATAGTTATTGAAAGAATAAACAGGAGAGAACCAAAGATCTGAGAAAAGTATTTCAAGTGGGCGAGATATAGCAATAGAAGTTTCATGAAATGGTAACTTGTGTGTTTTATTACTTAAACACGCATGATAATTGAAAGAATTAAACAGTGAATCTCCAAAGGAGTTTAGTTAAGCTTTTGAAAGAATAGATTTTAAAACCGCAGGTGCGGAATAACCTAGACGCGAATTCCACTCGGACAAAATGGACTTAGAAGTAGAAGAAAGCTGAAATAGAGACAGGTGCAGTTGGCCACTCGTAGAGACTGTTCCTAGCTGGTCTGGTTAGCAGCTGTGTCCCCGTTCTTAGGTCCTTCACCTGAAATTTTTGAGAAAATAATTCCACATAAATATTGTTATCAACACAAAATTTATTTGCAGAGATAAGGTTCTTCTTGATGGAAGGTACATAAAGCACATTGTTGAGAGTATAAGATGTAATGGGTAGAGAAGTTGAACCAGAGTAGGTGATTGGTAGCTAAGAACCATCACCAATGACTACTAGTTCGCCACCGGTGTAACAATTGTGAGTAGCCAGGTTGTTAAGGTCAGAAGTCACATGGTGAGAAGCTCCACTATCGATGAGCCATGGTTCAGCATTTGCTGGGTGACTATACATCAAAGTATTAGCCGACGACCACCATTGATTGAATGATGAAAGAGAAGGTTAATGGTAAGGCATTGGATAATGCTGTTGACGAACTTGAGTGCAGAACTTTGCACTAAGACCCTGAACACCGCAAAGCTGACATCTTCCCAAGTAAGGACACCTAATGTTTTCTTGTTGTCCTTGATTCATTGGAGCAGGTGATGGTTATTGCCAGTTACCATGTGTTTTGACATTAGTAGCATTTGCTGTGATAGGAAATGTTAGTGATGCAGACTGGAGATGAAATAGATCCACCTCTCTGTTTAGAAGCTTTTCATGGAGTTCAACAAGGGACATCGGTGTCTCCCTACCATTAGATGTGTCAACGATGGGTTTGTACTCTTCTGGAAGGCCATCAAGGACGTAGTCAATGAGATCTTCATGATCTAGTGGCTTATCCAAAAGCACAAGTTGATCAGCTTTTGCGCGAGCTCCATGCATATAGTCATCGATCGATTTGGTGCCTTTGCTAAGATGCTTCATCTGGTTTTTGAGTTGCTTGATGTGTCTCCTGGTTGGGAGACCGTAGGTGTGCTCAAGTGTGTGTCAGACTTTAAGCAAAGACTGGGCTTAGGACACAAGGGTTTATATCGTGTTTGAGATAAGTCCGAGAAGTGCAGCATGAATCAGTCGATCATGTCGCTTCCAGTGGGTGAACGAGGGGTTTGGTTTGGTGAGTCTCGCCGTAGTGACTAGCTCAGACGGAATTTCTGCTTCACCACTTATGAATTGGTGAAGACCATGACCTTCAAGAAGAAAGCTGACTTGTTGAATTCAACCGATGTAGTTGGAGGAAGTTAACTTTGTCACGTTTGTCATATTGACCGTGAGTATGAGACTGTTGGGGTCAAGAGGGTCGAAGACAGTGGCTGTTTCGACAGTTTTGTGTGAGCTTGCAGAGGCTGCAGACTTGGGTGATGTACTCATGGCGACGAAAAGAGAAAAGAGAAAAACAAAGTTTCTAGGGTTTTAGGTTTTGGTTTTGGATTAGCTCTGATACCATATAAAGAGTTGATATAATGTGTTGTATTATTATCAAAGGGATTACATCTCAATATATACACAAGACACAAGCTACGTAACCTAAGGAATTAGGAAACTAGAAATATACAATATTAATAAGAAAATACAATGGCTTGAGGACTAAGTTATTTTAAAATATACTATTATATCATAAAAGATACGATATCTCTCCAATACTCTTATCTATGCGTTTTTTTTTGTCACCCTTGTCTATTTTACTGTTTTTTTTCTCTTTAACGAGTTTTATACATTTACCCTTCATTCTGTTTGGTCTCAAGAAGATGGTTTTGTTGACCTTCTCTCTTAGAGATTCTCCATCGGTGGATTCTCTAAAGAATATCTCATCATTAAAAAAACAAATTTAATGGAAAAAAAGAGAGAAGGTCAAAAAAATTAGAACCGTATCTCAAACTAGAAAAGTGGAACATGCGAAAAACCCACTAGAAACTCTAGGAGACACATGTGCATCTGTGATTGGTTTAAATTTATTTATTATTTAAAATTTAATTATATCAAAAATAATAATATTTTAATTTTAAGAAACTCTGAAGAGGTCTAGATCGATGAAGATGCTTCTCTGTCTTAATCTGAGTATATATATTTGCTTTAATTTTCAACATTGTTTCTTCTGGATGAGATTTGTCCTCCAGTTTGTCATTAAGTTTTTATTCTTTTTTTGTTGTCATTAATTTTTTATTCTTTTAATCAAGTTTGGTGTTTTTATGAAGAAGAGTTACAATTTGTCGAAAAACGAATTGTTGTGTTAATAATCTTCCTTACATTAGATCCTGAGACACCAATCATTGTTCGACTTCGGTTAGTCTTCCTTACATGAGATCCATACTCGAAAAATTTGCTGCCACCGGATAGTTAATATGGCTTACCAAGATTGGTGTTCAAAGATGAGAACATTAGGTCAAAGAAGAGGTTTACTTGAGATGCAAGAAGCCACATAAGAAGGCTTAATTGAGACACAACAAACCATCTAAACCTTTTTTTTTTTTTTTGTATTGGAGAATCTTAAGAAGATACTGAATTACTGAGAGAAGCACATTCACACCCGCAAGTGAAAGGCATTGTGATTTGATTGGCTTGGATCACCAGAATTAATGATGGTACAAAATCGAGAACTTCGTGACTGAAGATGTCGTGGACATATCCGCAAGTGAGGCGGTTTAAGCAGAACCTTAATTAGAAATAACGACGGTTTAGGCTATTTTAAACCTCTCTCTCTTCCATGGACATTAGGAGCTTCAAGTCACTTCTTCACTCCACTCTCTTGACTCTCTCATTGCATCTACAAGTTTCAGCTTCGACTCTGCTACTCAATTATTGAGAAAGTTGAAGTAACAGATTCGTAGAAAAAAATGTTTTTTTAAATTACTGAAAAGATTTTTTAGTTTCATAGACAACAAAAACTTATCATCATCATCATTATCAACATCAACATGATCATTTGTTGGCTTTGAGCCATTCAAGAATCCGTTTCTCAGACTCAGTGAGCTCTGCTTCTGTCTTTCCCTTTATGGACCCTTCAACAAACTCAAAGTAGTCTTTATAATTCCTCTTGTAAAAACTGTCCAATCTCTGTTTAATTTTTCCCATTATTAACAAAAAATTCAGACAAAACAAAAATGGGATTTGGTAAATTCGATGTTCTTTACCTCCTTGTCGTTCTTGGCTTTGTTCTCCTCACTCTTCTTCAAATACTCTGAAACAATTGTTCCCCAAAACACGACGTAGTTTAGTCCAAAATAAACACTCAAAACTGGAAAAAAAAACACACACAAAATTAAGCATTTTTAGTTACTCTGTAGAAGCTGATCGCTAGTGGTCAAAGCGGCTGCGAGGAAAGAAGAGGAAGAAGAGAAGAGGATGTTTCTGCGTCCAAAATCAGCGGTTAAAGAATCGCGTTTGGTTTCATTTCTGCGTACAGCTTGAACATTGGAAGAAGCGTATTTGTTAACTGTTACTGTTAAAGCCATGAGTATGCTTTGGCCTATGGAACTCATTTTTCTCTTCTTCACCAGAAGATAAGATTTTTTCATTTTTGTATCGTCTTATCTACATAACTACATTACAACGAACAAACATCTTTTTATTTATAAACTAGTCCCAAACTATGTAACTTTATAAAAAGAAACCCTAATCTATTGATTAATAGATATCAAACCCAGATAGAAATATGTAAAGACCAAACCCGGTTTAATAGACAAATTTCTCAAACCGACTCTGGTTTGGTCGAGATTTGACTGTAGTTACTTACATCTTCTTCATCTGACGACAGCAAAACTGACAAGCAATCCCTAATTTCACCTCAAAATTCCCCAAAAACATCGTTCTTTCTAGTCATCATCTACTTCTTCTTCTTCTTCATCGGTTGCTGAATCGAAGATGGCGACTTCTTTGGTCTCTCCTCTTACTTCACAACTTAACCATGAAGCTGTCTGTTCAAAGTTTGTGCTTCCCAAATCACCGTTCATGTCGGGATCCAAGCTCTTTTCATCAAACATGCCTTGCTCTACTGTTCCTAGACGCACAAGAAGATTACACTGCTTTGCTTCTGCTAAAGATATGAGCTTTGACCATATCCCCAAACAATTTCGAGGAGACAATCTCAAAGACGGAGGTTTTTACTTCTCTCTCAATCTTTTTCTTTTCTCCTTCTTATAGATTCGTTCTTAGGTCTCAATTTTTTTCCGTTCTTTGTTTGTATTTGGTGATGAATTGATTCACAAAGTTGTGTCTTTTCGCTTAATTAGCTTACACGAAGTGCCTCAGTATTAATTTCTGGAACTGATAGGCCTTGGTGACCCATTTACTAGGTGGATGAATTAGGAATATTGATGCAGCAAAGATTATTTTTTTGTGGTTAGCTATATGTGCTAACCCGTTTGCAATACAGCAAATATTGTTTATCTTCTAAGTTTGTATAGCAAATTCGGGTGGGCTTTTGCCATTTCCAATTTCTTAACTTCAGTTTCTGTTTCAGAAAAGTGAAAGCTTTTTTTTTGTTTCCTTTATTAATTGTTGCTTGTGTTATGGAATGAAGAACATGTTGAATTCTCTAAATACTATCTGATCTGACAGTTTATTCCTGGCATTTTTTTATAGTTATGCAGAACTTCAAGAATGTACCACAATATTTTTACGGGCTAAATTCAGCACAAATGGATATGTTCATGACGGAGGATAGCCCTGTCCGTAGGCAAGCGGAAAAAGTTACAGAGGTTATTTTTCTCTTTTAAGCCTTCTTCTTATCAGTCCATTTACAGTTCCAGAACAGCTAAGAAGAGAGCAAAGTTGCTTCTCAATATATGAATTTTGTCTTGTCTTTTGGTGTGCTTCTTTGTTAATAGGAAAGCATCTCGTCTAGAAGAAATTATTTGGACAATGGAGGAACATGGAGTATGTCTGGTATGAATGTAGCAGATCCTAGAAGGTATAGTATGAGTGTCCAAATGTACAGAGGTGGTGGCGGCGGCGGCGGAATATCTGATAGACCAAGAACTGCTCCTCCAGATTTGCCTTCTTTGCTCTTGGATGCTCGGATATGCTACCTTGGCATGCCAGTAAGACTTTCATCTGTCGATAACTTCTTGTATCTTTGCTATTATGTTTTCTCTCTGCTCAGGGGCATTGAATCTTACTTTTTTTTTTGCTTCATTTTACTTGCAGATTGTACCTGCAGTTACCGAATTAATTGTTGCTCAATTTATGTGGTTAGACTATGACAACCCAGCAAAGCCCATCTACCTATACATAAATTCACCTGGGACTCAGGTCAGCACAGGTGTTATATATTGTTTGTTGATGGTAGTTTTCCGGCATTATTCGGATAACCTGCTTTTTACTTTTAACGAGCTATCTACTTGGTTTTTTCCTTTTGTTTTATGTCATGAAGAATGAGAAGATGGAGACTGTTGGTTCAGAGACAGAGGCTTATGCCATAGCTGATACCATCTCTGTAAGTGATCTCACTAAAACTATCTCTTGATTAATCTATATTGTGATGATAAGTTCATCCTTTATGCACCTAATGTGTTATCTTATGGTGCACATGTCGGATCACAAGTTTCTTTTGCTGATTTTTGTTTAAATGGTTTTTAAATAACCCATGGACCAGCCTAGAATCTCATAACCTCGTTGTTTTTCTTTGGCTTAAAAGTACTGCAAATCAGATGTATACACTATCAATTGTGGCATGGCTTTTGGTCAAGCAGCAATGCTTCTTTCTCTTGGGAAAAAGGGTTATCGTGCCGTACAACCACATTCATCAAGTATGTTTCTCTTCTCTATAATGTTTGTACTTTAACTTTGCATTTAGATCAGGATATACGTATTAATACTTCTTTCCCACTTGTATAAGCTTCTAAGTTTTTATGGTTAATTGTGCAGCAAAATTATATCTGCCAAAAGTAAACAGATCGAGTGGAGCTGCCATAGACATGTGGATAAAGGTGACTTTCACATTCTTTTATCCTTTTATGTAATTACCTTCAAGTTTCTTCCCCTGTACTGTAATGAATAATCCTCTGGCAGGCCAAGGAACTTGATGCAAATACTGACTACTACATAGAGCTGCTAGCTAAGGGAACAGGGAAATCAAAAGAGCAGATCAATGAGGATATCAAACGACCTAAATATCTTCAAGCACAAGCAGCCATTGACTATGGAATTGCAGACAAGATAGCTGACTCGCAGGATAGTTCCTTCGAGAAACGGGTAACATGCAAATTATACTTTACATTCACCCAAAACCAAGTTATCTTTCTGTTCCCTTTTGTTCATGCTAAAATGGAACACACGTTTGGGTTTAGGATTACGATGGGAATCTTGCCCAATCGAGAGCCATGGGAAAACCTGGAGGAGGCAGTCCAACAGCTGGAGCCGGACTAAGATGATCAATTCCCACCAGAAAAAAAGGAGGTTGACTCTCAATTTGCCTAGTCACTCTGGAATATGTTGTAGCTCTTACAAATCTATAAGCAAACACATGTAGTAACATACAAAAGAGTTGGCAAAAAGGAAAAAAAAACATACAAAAAAAGTGTTCTAAGTGGAAGAAAGTTATTTGTGGTGTATATATATTAGCTAGATGCAGGTTTCTCACACTGAAAAAACCGAGTTTCGGGATTTGGGATTTCAGAAAGAAGGGAAGAATCGGTTGAGGTTATAAGGTAATGCGTAAAACTCTTCGGTTCGAGTATCAGTGTGGTAGACTCTGAATTTTTCCCACCAATGTCTCCCACTGTCTCTCCTCACCGAGGCGTGTCCATAGCTATGAGTACAGTCCAACAAGAATGCTGCCATTATCCCAACCGTTGCAGCCGAAGAGAATATCACTTGCATTATCACATTGAACTTCATCGATGGCAACACCAAAAACGGATCAGTACACAAGAAAACAGACATAAATTGATGATGTAAGCTTTCTTCTACTCTCCTAGACACTTACAGCAGAAGTACGAGTGTGCACTGGTCCACGACCAGAGAGGAATAGATATCCAGTGAAGTATTGTGCGACAGAGAGACCGATGAAGATGGAGAAGCCAAGGATGAATTTAGTCCTGAAGCTGTTTAAGTTGCAGAACTGAAGAAGGCCAAGTCCTGCAGAAGCTGTTCACAAGGTCCTCTGCTTGATCTCAAATCACATTCATAAAAGCTAAAAGGAGAAGAAAGAGTTTAGGTCTTGAGTTATACATACCTACATAGGCGAATAGAATGCAGTACACAGCTGCAAAGATCGGTAATGGTATTGATGCAAGAACAGCCCCAAACTTCCCTGTTTTCCCACCAATTACAGCAGTCAATTACTAAAGGCTGCTTGTTTCCGAGTGAATTCACGAGTTAGAGCATTACCGAAAATGGAGAAAAAGATCATGAAACCCGCAGCTATCTGAACAACTCTTCTGCTCCCAACCTTTGTTAGTCCTAGAAGCCCTGCATTTTCACTACATATGACAAGAACAAACAGAACAGAGTTTAAGATTCGAGATTCGACTGAAGAAACCGCACAGCGGGAAGAGAATGATTTGTTTACACTAAAGCTGTGGAACCGGTTGCTGTTCCAAACAGTCCATCCAGCAAAACTCCTATGCCCTGCCATCCGATGCCACGGCTAAGCACTGAGGGAGGGATATGTGTTGCGCTACCAAATCTTGAAGCTGCAATGAACGTACCTGTAGTCTACTCCATTGAACAAAACAAAGACTCAAGAGTCAATCTTACAGAAAAATAAAATCCTTCTCTAAACCAAAAAATGTGAATTGAGATGGCAACAAGACCTCGATAATCGCCACGAAAGAAGCTGCTATCATTGCGAAAACATCACTTGCATGAAAACTTGGACGTCCCCATTGCAATGGATATGGAATTCTCACCCTAAGAAATTAGAAATTGTCAGAGAATCCTCTGTTTTTTTTCTGAACAGAGGAGATTCAATGAAAAGTGGAAGATGATCAAAACCATGGTGAAGCACTGATGAGACCAGACCGGTCTGTTCGACAGCTGAGCTGTGTATTATCAGATCTTTTGTCGTAAGCTCCAGCTGCTGTAAGAATCTCTGCGTAAGCCCAAACGATCGCTATTGTGAACAGAACAGCGAATTGCTCGCATATTGATCTCTTACACTTGAACAAATGAGGAAGATACTGAAAACATTCATACAATCATTGTAAGAGATTCAGAATTGATATGATTTATATGCAAATCTAACGAAATTAAACGAAACCTGAGATAAAATTATGAGTATGATCAACGCCGGGAGTCCAACTTCTATACATCTCGCAAGCTGTAACATAAAAGACTATTTAAGCTCCTCTCAACAAACAAAAAAACCATTGAATCATTTACCTGAGGAAACGCGATCGCGATGAGGCCAACTCCGGTGAGAATTACGAGAGGAGCAGCAGAAAGAGGAGTAAGAAACCTGAAGTAAAATATTAAGGTTTGAGGTTACTTGTTTCACAGGTAATAATACAAAACATGACCATTTTTTTCTCCGGACCTGACCAAGATCCTCCATAAACCGAAGAAACCCATGATCATATGACTTATAGAAGCAATGATAAGAGCTCCTTGAATTGCTCTCATTGTCTCCTCAAATCTCTACATTAGTCAACATATAAACTTTTCAAATTTTAGATTAAAAATGTTTTTAATGAAGAAGAAGAAATTAAAAGGGTTGTGTAATTAATTAACCAAGTGAGGATGAAGATAGTAAGTGAAACGGTAAGAGAAAGTGATGTAAAGAGCAGGGATGATGTAAGCATAAGAAGCTCCGATGACGACAGGAAGTCTACTTCCGAACCAGCTCTGCAACAACGTGTTTATTCCCGACACGAACAACACTGTGTTGATCACTTCCGCTTTCTCCACCTGAACGACGTCGTTTTCCCAAAATTAATTTAGTTTTAACTTATTGAGAATGTGAAACAATTAGATGAGATTAACGTTAATGCTGCTTACGTCGCCACCACCCATGAGAGGAACGAGTATGGAAGGTATTATTATAGTAGTTCCAAGCATTACAATGTAATGTTGAAACCCTTGAACTATGCCTTCCGCTGCATCATTTATCATACAAAACCATATCATTTTTAAGAGTATATTCTTGTTAAATAATCACGAAACACATACATCATTTAGAATATGAAAATTTTGATGAATGTAGTAGTGACTACTGAAAATCTCAATATCACGTTTTGAAAACGTTAAAACATGAACAAATAGTATTACCATTCATCACTATGGGTAACACATATATATTCATTTTCCTAAACTTTAAACATAGTTCGACTGCTAATATAACAGTAACACACAATTAAGCAAAATCTAAATGAATATGAAAAATGCATACGCCAATTTGGAGAGCTCGATACACAAAATTCGACTCCTGGAAGCTGATCTTTAACCGGAAATGGTGCAAAATCGTCGTTCTTTGTCGCCATAATCTCTGTCTCTATCTTTTTTTTCGAAGGCTTAGAGAAGTTCTACTCTCATTGTGAAAGCTATAAAACTCAAAGGTTTCCTTAAAATGGCTTCAAAAGTGCTAATTAGCGTTAGGCGGGCAACTTTGTTGACTCTTTCTTGGTTTTATTTTTTTATTTGCTCTCTTGTGTTCTCGTGCACGTAATTAAAAACACAACATGTAGAAAATTAACCAGATTATGCCACTGATTTGACTAAACCATATTTCCCCTCTTGTATACTTGTGAAGAATATGATGTCTAATATTAGAAAGTCTTTAAGTAGCAAATTATTCTCATCTTAATGCCGAAAAGTATACAGCTAACTCCATCCACCATTCAAACATTCTCTTTTCTACCAAGATATATTAAGCATAATGTATATAATTCATGACTAATTGGTATGACTTTGTTGTTGGCTTGATTAAAATAAAATAAAAGAATATATGATCATCAGTAAAAAGAAATCGAGAAAGACGGATTTTATGAATTTTTAATGCGATTGGTTCCTTTTACTTATCTACATCAAATATAAATATATTCGACAATTTTTTTTGTTTTTGACAGCATTCAACATTTTTTTTTTTTTGTGATTTTTAAGGTATACAACTTTTAAATGTATTAAATGTGTGTAATCCATATTTTCATTTTTAACATTATATCATTCGATGTTCGTGAAGTAATCTCTTTGAGCGGTGGTCAACTATATAAATAAATAACTAAACGATGGAGAAAAAAATATGGATAAAATGGAAAAAAAAAACATTTTTGAGAAAATTATCGCAACTACCACATCCACCACACAATTTTTTGAATCATATCTAGCAAATTTGTATTTTTTTTGTTAAAAGATATCAAATTTTCATTTTATGGTTAGAAATTTAGAATACCTCTACCTTTAGTGCTTTACAATTTTTTAACTAACAAAACTAAAAAAATTCTAACAAATAAAACCAAAATATTAATGTAAATATGACTGAATAAGTGCTAGTCTTGATAAATAATTTTTCTAATTTACAATCTCAATAATAATAATAATACTTAAGAAGAGTTTTAGTTGATTTTTGAAAATTCAAATTATCTAAATGCCTTTTTACATTTGAAATTATAGGATTATTATTAAAAACACAACACATCAAAAACCTTAGCTGTCAGGTGACATTTTTTAGGTGATTTACGATTTGTCTCCCCGACTGCTTGTCTTCTCGGAGGAGCTGTGGGAGGGTGTTTAGAGAATTGATTTCAGATTCGTTCTTCCTCGTTCGGTTTGTTTAAACCGGATTTCAGCTCGACATCCATCAGCTTCTCATGTGGTGGTTGGTCGGCTTTCTTTCCCGATAATCTTCTGTTTCTTTAGGACGTTTTTATTGGCTTGTTTCCAGCATGTGTCGGCTTCTTTAGCGATATTATGGCTGTCTTTGATCTAGGGTTTCATCTTTTATGATTCTCATTTGTTTAAAGGGCTTGTTTCGTTTTTTTAAGCTTATCATTTTATTTTAAAAAACGAATCGAAGTTGTGGATTGTAGTCGATGTTGGTGCTCTTGGTTAGAATTAACGCAATTGAGATTGTTTAGTTTTACCATCTTTTTCTGTTTTTGGTATTCGTTGAAGTCATGTTGATTTAACCTTCTTTGTTGATGTATAAGAAGTGTTTAGAGCTTTTGTTCGGGAAGTTCCTTAATTTGCAGATTGGAAGATGAAGTTTGGTTGAACTTCTATGAAATTGGTTGCATCTTGAAGAATGAAGAATTCGAGTAAGAAGATGGATCATATTGCTAATAATATTACAAAATATGGAAGGTTCCACTCTTAATGCTTGTCTCTTTTGATATTGTTTCCAACAGTTATGCTCTGTTTTTTGGACTTTGATACTCCATTTATTATTTATTAATGGAGTTTTATGTGAAAGATGAAAAATAAAATAAAATTAAAATTAAAATTATAAATAGTTTAAGAATATAATTAAGCATAATTAAGCTTTGCCGTCATAAAAGAAACACGTTTTAAACAAACGCGTTTTATTTCAATTGGTGTAAGCGGTTCGCCGTATCAGAATTGACGGAGGTCCGTTACTCTGAATCCTTTGTATTCCTCATTAACCCTAGCTTCTTTTTTTTGTTGCCGAAGCCTCTCCAATTCTCACCTAGAAATAACGAAATTGGTATTTCAAAGATCGATTCGACCAGAGGAATCTGATTTTATTGGTGAATTCATCTGTTCCTTGTTTCTCGATTCTTATATTCTCAGCATGAGATTAGGTTTCAATCTGAAATGAGGATTTATTTTTTCTAGGGTTTGAGTTCGAGATCTTTCAATGAGGTGAAAATTTGGTGCTTTGCTATTGCGTCGTAGTTTCTGAATTACTACTGGTTTAGTTAGGGTTTCCGCGGAACAGAGAATTAGGGTTTTACTGCTATTAGGGATTCTGTGATTTTAGGTTCATCTACTTTTGGAGTCTTAACTCTTAGTTATGATTGCAAAAAGAGGAATTTTTATAGGTTACACTGAAAGATATAAAAATTATAAACTTTTAAGAAAGCTTTTTGCCTTCTGGTGGAAATTTTTTATAATCAGAAGCTTGTTCTACTTGGTCTCGTGACATATGATTTGTTTTGTTGCAGAACAGACTTGCATTAACACTGGAGACTGTAGTTGCGATTTAAAATCGTGATGGGTGCTCCAAAGCAGAAATGGACTCAAGAAGAAGAATCAGCTTTAAAGTCTGGTGTTATAAAGCATGGACCTGGTAAATGGCGCACAATTCTCAAAGATCCTGAATTTAGTGGAGTCTTGTACTTGCGTTCTAATGTTGATCTTAAGGTCATGATTCCTTCTTATCCTTTGTGTCAACTTTATACTGCTGCTTTGTTTTTGTCTATCTGATTCGGATTGTGTTTGTTTAATTGTATTGGGACAGGACAAATGGAGAAACATGAGTGTCATGGCGAATGGGTGGGGATCGCGTGAAAAGTCTAGGTTAGCCCTTAAAAGGACACTATCTCTTCCTAAACAGGAAGAGACCTCACTAGCCCTAACCACATCATTGCAAAGTGATGAAGAAATGGTGGATTCTAAGCATTTTTCCACTACCGGATCCTCTGCACTGCAAGTTTCTACTCCTGCTCCAAGGAAACCTAATGTAAGGTTAGAACTATCGCCTATATCTGTTTATTTTTTTTCTGAAGAGGAGATGCTTTGTTGTATATCTCCGGGTGGTATTTCTGAAGTTTATATGATGCACTGTTGGATACATCTCAAAATGTATGCTTTGCCATCACTTTTTTTTTCAGTCTGCGAAGTTGATAAGTGCTAAATTACATTGATGTGCTATAAGTTTGGTTTCACGCCTTCTTTAACCCTTGTTTATATTTTCTTCTCTGATTTAGTACTTTTTCTCTACATTAAGCTGTTTATTCCATCTTATCGATGTGGCTTTAAAATTGTGATTGATGATGAGGGTTTAAGTGTGCAAAATCCCACTTCTAGAAAGATGTTTGTATCATTTGAATCTGTTGTTAATAGACACTTTTTTTTTTAAACATTGCAGGCTGGACAGCCTTATAATGGAAGCAATAGCTACCCTGAAAGAGCCTGGTGGCTGTAATAAAACAATGATTGCTGCCTACATTGAGGTATTCTGTTTTAATTCTTGTAGCTTTTTTTTCGTAGACGTTATATATAGTTAAATTGTTGATCGCAGCTAAATCTTATTGTGCTAAATTTCAGTTTGATGATGGTTGATGTATTGTCAACTAGAATTTGGGTAGTCATTGCAGATGAAAACCAACATATAGCCTTTGGTTGTGTCAGTAGGAATGTATTCTTCAATATAAGCAACACATAGGTCAGTTTTTAGTGAAAGGCAATGGGCTTCTTTATCTTCTCCTCTCTTGAATAGTCGAATGCGCTTTGAATAATCTGTCTCAATTAAGCTGAAATGGCTAGGAATATTTCTGTACTTACTAGATTTATTGGGGTGGCATCTACTCAAGTTGAGGTACTTATTGGAATACCATGAGTAGAGTCTGTATTTATTCAGAAACATGCCAAGGAGATGATATCTAATTATTGATTTGGGAAAATAAGAGCTCTACATGTACGTGTACCATTTTCAAGATTCCTTGTTTGAGTTCCTCGTAAAATACTGATTTTGAGGATTGACTGTACCCGTGTTCTTTTTATTCGGTTGTATAGGATCAATATCACGCTCCACTAGACTTCAAACGGTTGCTGTCTACCAAGCTAAAGTACTTGACAGCTTGTGGTAAACTTGTGAAGGTAAGATTTAATATATTCATGTAACACTTTTGACTACATGTATCATGTGCATATATATTTTGTCTTTTGAATAGTATGTACAATATGACTTTCTTGTTTTTTTGCAATCAGCTTACTTCATGGTTGTTAGTAGAACAGAGACATATGCATCATACGCTGCAACTTGCAAGGTTTTATTGATCCGGGTATTCTTTTTTTACAGGTTAAACGCAAGTATAGAATTCCAAACTCCACTCCGTCCTCTTCGCAGAGGAAAAGAAGTCAAGGGGTATTTGGAGGAAAACAGAGGAATTCTTCTTTGCCTTCACCTAAAACAGACAGAGATGAAGTGAATTTTCAGACAAGGTCACAGATTGATACAGAGTTAGCAAGAATGAAGAGTATGAACGTACATGAGGCAGCAGAAGTTGCAGCACAGGCAGTAGCAGAGGCAGAAGCTGCCATGGCAGAGGCAGAGGAAGCTGCAAAGGAAGCAGAGGCAGCAGAAGCCGAAGCAGAAGCAGCTCAAGCTTTCGCTGAAGAAGCTTTAAAGACATTGAAAGGAAGAAACAACTGCAAAGTGGTAAACACACACACACACACTCCTTTTATAAACAACACATGAAATTTATGACAGAGAAAGACTTTTGCAAATCTCAAAATGGTTTGTATTGAAAATGTGATTTAGCAGATGATCCGTGCTTGAGGCCATGGAAAGAGAAGAAGAAGAAGCTTAAGGTAAAGAGAGACAGAGAGAGGCCTAGTGTTTGTGTTGATGGGAAGTCTTTTTTAGTTGTAAGCAATTAATGTACGTTTGTGTATTGCTTGTTTCCTCACAGTTATGCTTACTTTTATAATCCCTTTCTTTGGTTTTGTAAACTTTCAAATTTTCAGTTAAGTTTTAGGAATCTCCCATGTACATATCAGAGAATTTATTTTCTGTTTAGATGATCAATCAATTTGATAAAAGTAATGCTTTCACCCAGAAATATATTTTAAGTCAATTTACTTAACTACTCTTTCGTACATTTCACGCCTATTGAAATTGTAAAGACGAAAAAGATACTGAAACAGAAAAATAATTTGAATTCATCTAGTTCACTGTGTTGGCAACCTATGTAAACATAATAAAGATTTAAGTTATAATTCTGAACTTCGAACTATATTAGCGACTAGGTAAGTATTGATATTCAGTTAATTAGATATTATCAAGACAAAACTTTAAACTCTGAAAAACACTGTCACGAATGGAATGAAACGTTCCTAGATGGTGAAGGAAGACATTTTTCAAAAGTTGTTTTACAAGGATCCATTGATTTTATCCACTGAAAGATTATTATATTTATCAAGACCAAAAAAAACTAACCAATCAGGCATGTACTCGTTTGACTGAATGCGTGTCCCACACGGCTTGTAATTCAACAGTCAACACACAAATTCCTTTTTTTTGGGTATTATTGGCATTAAATAATTTGAACCTTAATAGGGTTTTTTTAGGGTTAACTTTTGTTTAGAGTTGTTGTCTCTCGAGCCAACTTCTCAAAAACCCTTAAATGGGAAAATAAAATTTGCTATGTCCTTATTTAATTTACATGTCCCTTTTAAAAATGTTTTAGTGTGTGAAAACCAAACTAATCTTTTAATATTATTCAGAAAAAAAAAAAAAAAAAAAAAAAAAAGAAGAAACTGATTGTATACCGAGCGGTCTCCCTCTTCGCCGCTGCCGCCTTCAAGCTCAGTCGTCGAGCTGTCTCCAGCCACGGCGAGCTCACTGGTCGACCTCTGCCTCGCCGTCGATCTCTGCATTGGTGTTATTCCGTCCTTCATCTTCAAAATCCAGATTCTTTGGCAATTAGGTATATTTGAGGATTTGCTATATGCACATTGGATGTTTTACCATAGTTTCTGGATCGATTAGGATTTTAAATTGGTAACAAACGGATTTCAGTGGTTGAATCGTAGTGTATTATAGATTAGAAGATCCAATTTAAATTATTGCGATTGAGACCTGGGTAATACTAGTATAATTTGTAACTAGTATTACTGATAAATGTAGTAGAACTAGTATAACTTGTAGCTGGTATTACTGGTAAATGTAGTATAACTAGTATAACTTATAATAGGTTATACTGATAAATGTAGTATAACTAGTATAACTTGTAACAAGTATTACTGATAAATGTAGTATAACTAGTATAACTCGTAACTAGTATTACTGATAAATGGAGTATAACTAATATTATTGATTGAGTTTTTTTTGTATTGTTTTGGCAGGATACAATGAGCAACAACGTCAGCATACATTTTAAATGCCAAGGTCGCATGTATAGTTTAATGTTGAAGACATCAGTGGAGGAGATAACTTTGTCGATGATAGAAGTTAGGATATACAAGAAGCTTACGTTAGATAAAAGTAAGGTTAAATTACAATTGAGTTACTATCCATTGCTGGTGGGATGAGAGGAACAATTTATTATTTGTGATGATGAGGATATGTGTGTTTATCTAACGTCCATTGATAAAGAGAACCGTAGATGTATGTTGTTTGTGGAGGTCATCACTAGATCAGAACTGTCTGAGCAACTGTCGAGAGCCGAAAAAAGTTTTTTTGGTAAGAACTATGGCGACCTGGAGGTGTATCACGTGATAAAAGTGTGGATTGGTCGTATATGGGTGATGATTATGTAGAGGTTCCACCTATTGTAGAAACTAGTCAGTTTGTAGAGGCATGGGAAGACGGTTTGGGAGTGACTGTACTTCAAGAATTTCCAAATAGGAAGGCATTGCAAGATGTGGTGGATAGAGGCTCATTTGTCAACAGTTTTTGTTTTGATATAAAAAAGTCTGATCTGGGACGTTTCGTGCTCAAATGTAGTCAAAAAAACTGTAAATGGGGTTTACGAGCTACAAAGATTCAAAATACAGAAATTTTCTCGATTAGAACGTACACCAAGATGCGTACATGCTCTCAGACTAGTCAGAGCGACAGCAGCAAAACGAAGAGGCAAGGCACACCACAATTAGTTGCATCCATTTTGGTAGAGGATTATCCGGGAAAAATGAAAACTCCAACTCCTAGAGATATCATGGATCTTGTTCAGACAAAATTAGGTGTGAAGATATCATACTCCACAGCATTGAGAGGGAGAAATCTAGCTGTTAGTGATTTGCGTGGTACCCCGGAAGAAAGCTACAAGTTATTGTATTGTTATTTGCACATGTTAGAGAACAAAAATGATGGTACAATAACATGTGTGGAATTGGATGAGAAGGAAAAATTCAAGTACCTATTCATAGCTTTAGGAGCTAGCATTGAAGGTTTTGAAGTCATGAGGAAAGTGATAATTGTGGATGCAACTTTTCTCAAGAACGGATATGGTGGTGTACTAATTTTTGCTACAGCTCAAGATCCTAATCGACACCATTATCCCTTAGTGTTTGGTGTACTCGATGGTGAAAATGATGCAAGTTGGACATGGTTTATGGAGATGCTGAAAACCGTTATACCATACTCTTCTGAATTGGTATTTATGAGTGACAGAAATGCAAGGCTCATAAGCGCCATAGGTAATATGCAGGGCCGTGCCTAGGAAGAAAAATTTTAAATATTCGCCTAGGGCCCTGTTTTATTTATAAAATTTTAGGGCCCTAAATATCAAAATATTTAGTGATCTAATGGTTTTAAAGTTACCTCAAAGTATATCTCCATTCAGTTTCAAATCCTTATCATTGGTTTTTTAAATATTTCATTATTCATAATTAATTTTTGCGGCCAATACATGTTTATTTTCTTGTATTTGTCATACTTTTTATTTTCATTCACTCTTTAATTACTCTTACTTATAAATTTTACCAATAATTTATTTTAATTATTTTTTACAAACATAATTTTAAAAAAATCAATTTAGTTTCTTTTATGATCCTTTTATAGTTTTTTTCTTAGAAAAATATTATTCACAAATTTCATAATTCATTATCATAATCATATAGAAAATATATTAATTACAGTTATTTTAATCTTAAAATTAGTATTAACAAATCATGTAGAGTATTATTATTTTTGGCCTAGGGTCCTAAAATCTCTAAAAACGGCTCTGGTAATGTGTATCCCCTAGACTCATCATAGGTATTGTGTATGGCATTTGTCCCACATTCTTTCACTCGTGATATGGAAATTTTTATTTTTCCTTTTTTTTTTAATTACTAGATTTTGCAATTAAAGAATAGAGATTGAATTTAACCTAGAATATCCCGGGATTCTATAAAGAAAATTTTACTTTTTTACTCACTCATTTTCCATATCCAATAGTTATCAGGAACAGTAACAACGAACAGGGTTTACCGACTTATATATATTTATATATATATATATATATGAGTGAATAAGACACAGTCACGCCACGAAACCACACTCCCAACTTTATTTCTTTCTTTTTTTGTGTGTTAATCCTTAAGAATTAGGTTTAAAGAGAAGTATGGATATCAAACCG
The DNA here is from genome assembly GCA_028015245.1 of Cardamine occulta. NCBI lineage: Eukaryota > Viridiplantae > Streptophyta > Magnoliopsida > Brassicales > Brassicaceae > Cardamine > Cardamine occulta. The sequence continues at coordinate 9,860,456 of CM051362.1, forward strand.
TTGAATCAACTATCGCCGTTGACAAAGATCACCGTTGGGAAACACAGATTTTCACCACTGATTCAAAACAACTTGACAAGTTATGGAACATCGAAACGAAAGCTTTCTCCTTCTGATGATGAAGATCTTTCCTTGAAACGCAGATGCTTAGGATTAATCCGGCGAGAAACACAAGAAGACGAGTGTGATCAAAGCGACGCCGTTTTCGTTGAGCGGCCTAGATTGAAGAGTAGTGAACTGTCCACACGACTGCGTTGTATTGACGATGATGAAGATCCTACTTCCGAGACGGTGAAACACACTACTATCTCAGAGGAAGACAAGTTTGCAAACGATGCCGTTTTCTATAAGCCCTGGTTGGATAGTGTACGCTTAAAACGACAGCGTTTGGGTGACGATGCTGCTCCTTTGTCTTCATCTCCATCTGAAGAGGAAGTCCTTGCGCTTACTCTCCTCAAGCTTTCCCGTGACAAGTGGCCAACGCCAATACAACCGCAGCCACACACTCAAACGTCACCGCATCCTCAAACGCATACGCATGTGGAAACGCAAACGCAGTTGCAATTGCATATTCAAAGGCAACATCAGACGACGCCGGCGAAGTTTGATTCGTACAAGTGTAGCGTGTGTGGAAAAGAGTTTACTTCGTATCAAGCTTTAGGTGGTCACAAGGCTAGCCACCGAGTTAAGCCACCACAACCGCTTGTTGAGAACGCAAACGCAGACGGTGGAGATCAAAAGCGGGTAAAGATGTTGTTACCGTCTGGGAAAATCCACAAGTGTTCTATATGTCATGTAGTGTTTCCAACGGGACAAGCTCTAGGTGGACACAAACGCCGTCACTACGAAGGCCTTCTTGGAAGTCACAAACATAATCAAGATGGAGACAAGTGGAGTCTTGGTAGTAGAAGTGTTGTAACTAATGTGTCGGATGTAAGGAGAAGTGACAACATTCTTAGTGGTCACAAAAGCAATCAGAACGAAGATGTTCCCGGCGGAAACAAGTTGAGTCCTAGTCACGGGAGTGTTCTAAACTATGTGTCGGATCTAGATCAGAGCTTAAGGAGAAGTGATCACAACGTTGAGAAGGAGGTTGTTCCTGACGAAGACAAGTGGAGTCCAAATATTGGAAGCGTAGTAACAAATGTGTCGTCGGATCCAAAGCAGAGCGTAAGGAGGTTGATAGATCTTAATACCCACCCGGAGTTTGATGAATCTAGCGGCGGAGACGTCGAGGAAGTTGAAAGTGCAAAATATTATTAGCGAGACAATAAAATGAAATTTTTCAATACTTAAAAGGATTAAGGGTTTTACTTTTTTAAGTTTTTGTGATTTTTTTTTACATTATTTTATGTTAATATTCACACATCCGGTTATTAAACAAATTACATATTAACGTCGTTTTATTTTATCAACCAACATTGTGTATTGTTTTATCTTAACTACATCCACGAGAACAGAACAAACTTATTAAAGTAAGAAATCTTAAAAATTGAGACATTGGCCTTTAAAAGTAAGAAATCATAAAAAATCTAATCACATACTCTGTACTTACCTTGTCCCCTTAAAGAGAAGCGAATTTCAATTTCTACCTTGGCATAAAAACTTGACTCGTTTTAAAAATGAATATATCTTCTTCTTTTTTTGACGTAAATGAATCTATCTATAGGTCGAGTATGTCTAGAATATTCCGGAATACTAACAAAAAAAAAAAACGTCCATTTTCTCAAACTCATATTCCAAAATTAGTGGAACCAGGAATAGTACTTAACCGGCTTTAATGAGTAAGTAATCCCATCACAATACTAAAAGTTTTAGTCTAAAACTATACTTAACTCGTCGTTGGTACATTACTCTCTAAGAAAAAGCGCGACTGATATAGATTGAAGAGGTATGGATCTTTCGCCGGCGATGTCGTTGGCCGTTCTTAAGAAAAAGTTAGAATCTGCGCTTGAAGAAAGAAAAGCTTGGTTTCCAATCGGCGACGTTTGCATTGAGAGTTTGTTGGAGAAAATTGAACGATTAGAACGAAATCTTTCTAGTGGTGATGAAGTTCCTTCCTCGGAACTCAGATTCATTGAACCGACTAGGCGGGAACAAGAAGAAGAAGAAGAAGACAGTGAAGAGTCAAAACGTCAGTGTTTTCGTGATGATAAAGATTCTTCTTTCTCGGGAAACAGAATCTTGGAAGCGAACAGGCGTGAAGAAGAAAAAGAAGTAGTACGTTTCTTGGAAAGTATGGATCGATCAAAACGAAAGCGTTTTTGTGGTGATGATGATGATCTTTCGTCGAAATACAGATGTTTGGAATCGATCCAGCGAGAAGAAGAAGAAGAAGAAGAGGAACACGACGCCGCATTGAAAAGTAGTGATCGTTTATTGGAATCGATCCGGCGAGGAAAAGAAGAAAGCGACGCCGTTTTCATTGAGCCTGAGTTGGAAAGTACTAGTCAACAGTCAAAACGAAAGCGTTCTTCTACTTCTGAGGCAGTGAAACATGGTAGTAACTCAGAATTACCGCCACAAGTACAAGAAGACAAGTTTGCAAACGATGCCGTTTTCTACAAGCCTTGGTTGGATAGCCTACGCTTAAAACGACAGCGTTTTGGTGATGATGAAGCTCCTTTGTCTTCTTTTTCTCCATCTCAAGAGGAAGTCCTTGCTCTTACTCTCCTCCAGCTTTCCCGAGATAAGTGGGAAAAGCCAACACAACCGCAACCACAAACGCAGCCACAAACTCAAACGTCACCTGAAACACAACCGCATACGCATGTGGAAACGCAAACGCAGCCACAATTGCATATTGAAAGGCAACAGCAGACGCCGGCGAAGTTTGATTCGTACAAGTGTAGCGTGTGTAGAAAAGAGTTTTCTTCATATCAAGCTTTAGGTGGTCACAAGGCTAGCCACCGGGTTAAGCCGCCACAACCGCATGTGGAAACGCATGCGCATGTAGAAACGCAAACGCATATTCAAAGGCAACAGCAGACGCCGCCGGCGAAGTTTGATTCGTACAAGTGTAGCGTGTGTGGAAAAGAGTTTACTTCGTATCAAGCTTTAGGTGGTCACAAAGCTAGCCACCGAGTTAAGCCACCACAACCGCTTGTTGAAAACGTAAACGCAGACGGTGGAGATCAAAGGCGGGTAAAGATGTTGTTACCGTCAGGGAAAATTCACAAGTGTTCTACATGTCATGTAGTGTTTCCGACGGGACAAGCTCTAGGTGGACACAAACGCCGTCACTATGAAGGCGTTCTTGGAAGTCAAAAACACAATCAAGATGAGACTGTCTCCAAGTGGAGTCTCAGCAATAGAAGTGTTGTAACTAATGTGTCGGATCAGAACGAAGTTGTTCCCGGAAGAATCAAGTTGAGTCCCAGTTACGGGAGTGTTCTAAACTATGTGTCGGATCTAGATCAGAGCTTAAGGAGAAGTGACAACGTTCAACAACTCAGTGAGAAGGAGGTTGTTCCTGACGAAAACAAGTGGAGTCCAAATAATGGGAGCGTTGTAACAAATGTGTCGGATCCAAAGCAGAGCATAAGGAGATTGATAGATCTTAATAACCATCCAGAGTTTGATGAATCTAGCGGCTGAGATGTCGAGGAAGTTGAAAGTGCTAAAGTATTAGCGACCAAGCTTTGGCAAGAAAATGAATTTTTTCAATACTAAAAGGATCTTTTGTTTTTGTTTTTGTGATTTTTTACATACTTGATACTTGTATGTTAATATTACATATTAACGTGGTTTTATTTTACCAACCAACATTGTGTATTGTGTTAGCGTTTTAGCTATATCCACGAGAACAGAACAAACTTATTAAGGTAAGAAATCTAAAAAAATGAGGCATTGGCGTTTTAAAGTAAGAAATCTTTAAAAATTTAATCACAGACTCTGTACTTATTACCTGTCTCCTCAAAAGAGAAGCCAATTTCAATTTCTACCTTAAAATGAATCTATCTATATACGTATACTCCATAGTTTTTTCTGGCTAATAGAAAAGAAAAAAAAAACAGAGTAAATTTAATTTAACTTAGAATTATATTAGTCAAGAATATAGATCGAATTATTCCGGAATACTTACAAAAAAAAAATGTCCATTTTCTTGAACTCATTTTCGTACTTAAGCGGCTTTAATGAGTAAAGTAATCCCATCACAATACTAAAACTATACTTATCTCGTCGTTGGTACATTACTCTCAACTTTCTTAGTAACTTAGAAAAAGTGCGACTGATATAGATCGAAGAGGTATGGATCTTTCGCCGCCGATCTCGTTGGCCGTTCCAAAGAAAAAGTTAGAATCTGCGCAAGAAGACGAAGAAGACAGTGAAGATTCAAAACGTCAGTGATTTCGTGATGATAAGGATTCTTCTTTCTCGGGAAACAGATTCTTGGAAGAAGAAAAAGAAGGCGGGTTTGTAAACGACGACGACGTACGATCAAAACGCAAGCAAATGTGTTCTTTTGGTGATGATGATGATCTTTCCTCGAAACACAGATGTTTGAAATCGATCCGGCGTGAAGAAGAAGAAGAGGAACACGAAGAGGAGTGTAAAAACAACGCCGCATTGAAAAGTAGTGATACTTTCTTGGAATCGATCCGACGAGGAAAAAAAGAAAGCGATGCCGTTTTTTTCAAGCCTTGGTTGGATTATGAACGCTTAAAACGACAGCGTTTGGGTGACGATGAAGCTCCTTTGTCTTCTTCTCCATCTGAAAAGGAACTCCTTGCTCTTACTCTCCTCAAGCTTTCCCGTGATGAATGGCCAACGCCATCACAACCGCAACCACAAACGCATACGCATGTGGAAACGCAAACGCAGCTGCAATCACAAACTCAAACGCAACAACAGCAGACGCCGCCGAAGTTTGATACGTACAAGTGTAACGTGTGTGGAAAAGAGGTCTCTTCGTATCAAGCTTTAGGTGGTCACAAGGCTAGCCACACAGCTAGGTCGAAACCGGTGTTGAAATCTCCATCTGGAAAAATCTACGAGTGTTCTATATGTCATAGAAGTTTTCCGACGAGACGCGTTCTCGGTGGACACATGCGTGGTCACTCCAAAGGAGACAAGTTGAGTCATAGTGATGATGGGAGTGTCGTAACAAACGTGTCAAATCCAGAGCAGAGCCAAAGGGGATTGATAGATACTAACAAGGTGCCGTCACCTGAGTTAGATGAATTTGGCGGCAAAGACGTTGAGGAGGTTGAAACTGCAAAAGTAACGAACACGCTTCAACAAGGAAAGAGGTTTTATAACTTTTTTTGACTCTATGTTTACTGTTGCCCACACATAGATCAATGCTATTGTTACTTCTTGTTTTATTCCCTGATGTTGTTGGACAGTTACGATCTTGTATAGAATAAGTGTTACACAAAATTTTGGAGGATCCCAAAAAAGCAAAAGAAACGATTATAGTTGGAACTTGGAAGTGATATAGTGTATCCTCTTTAATTTTGTACTTTGCTTTTATTGTTGACACTTAGACACACTCCAAGAGATAATAATATGGAAAAGAAAAATCAGTGATTTCATCAGATGAAACATTACTTACTACATCTTTATATGTACACAAGCCAAAGAACCATTAGAAACACTTCTGTATACAAAAACTAAGCTTACTTACTTTTAGTGGAATTACCTGCAATCTTACATATAACAAACGTACAACTACAAGAGCAAGAGAGAAAGAAATACAGAGAGAGAGAGACTGAGAGAGGATCATCCGCGAATCTCACCTTGATCTTGGTTTGAAAACGATAAGGTTGGGATTCGAGGAAGGAAAAGGCCCATGTTAGCAAATCTGTTCTTGGTGAGTAGTGTAGTCAAACAGAATAAATCTGTTCTCTTCAGGAAGATCAGTTTCTACAGTTGTTAAGTCAAGCTGCTTGTGATTGGTATCCGACTTAGTTGTATTATGTGCGTTTTCATGCTACAATCCGTTACCTGGTTTGTTGTGTTTACCCCAAAGCAGTATCAGAGACATAAGTAATCTAAACCTGGAAAACGAGAAGATAATGATGTAGAGAAAGATTCTTCACCTGCATAGCTGCTACTTTTGATAAGAAACCTTGACATCTTTCAAGCAAAACCTTTTCCTTTGCAGTTATATTCACGGTTTCGACCATTACAGAATTCATTTCATCCACCTACATTGATATAAATGAGCTTAAACAAATTTTCTCTACTGAATAACCCAAGAGAGATTACATTTTCAGACCCAAATAGGTTCAATAGACTCAAAACTTGTTTTAACTTCGAAAGATAGAGAGAGGCAGAGCATCTTTACCTTCAACGTCAAAGAGAATATGGAAGATGACATAGCTTGCATTACATCGACGGCTGAACTAACAGCATGCTTGAGGTCTTGGATATCAACCTAAACAACAAGAGAAGCATATTAAAAATTTGATAGCCTAATGTTTTACAAAGTAAGCCAAACTAATCATATCAGGGTTTATATCACAGAGGTACTCACCACCGTTTTTCCAACTATTGGTAGACGAAGCGTGCTGGCTTTCAAGGCTTCTGTTGCTCCTGACAAAGAACTTGAATGATCCCTATCCAGAAGAGACCATTCTTCTAGATAACCCATCTACAATTTAACAAATACAGTAACAAATTTGTTATTACTAATACGAAAGACAACATTCACAATCTCTATATTCTTTCTTACATGCTTCTCCTGTACGGGTGTACTTTAAACTATGTTTTCATTTCGAATTAGGTAAAATATCATGTTTCTTATCCTGATTCCTTCTCAAAGATTCAAAAAAATGTTGTGTTGTGGGATAATTCTAAGAAAGTAAGTACGTATACCAACTTCTAGAGGTAGATATAAAATTCTACCTATCATACATAATTTAATTAGAGTCCAGATTCATTTGCTAAAGCTGTTACGCAACAATTCTCATTCTGCATTAATTGAGTTATCTCCAAACTTTCTTTTCTTAGTATAGCAAGAAGGAATCTCTGAGCCAAATTACCTAGAATATCTGTCTTATTTCTCAAATATAGTAAAGAAACAAAACGTTTTAATTGGGGCATTGGTCCTTTTAAAGTAAGAAATCTTTAAAACTTAAAAGAGAGTTCACATTCTTACCTGTCCCCTCAGAATAGAAGCCAGTTTCAATTTCTGCCTTAGCAAAAGCAACTTGATTTGTTTTAAAGTGACGCTGTGGCGCAGTTCCGAGATTGATACCCATGCATTCCACAGGTTTTTCTGGAAAAGAGAAAAAAAGAGAGCAAATTTACATTTTATCTTACGCCAGAAATTGCTACTTGGTGATTTGTTCCTGAAAAGATCAGATCTGTTCTGTTTAACTACACTACTCACCAAGAACTAACTACAGAGTTACTCTTTCTTTCTAAGCAGAAAAACTGACTACTCTTTCACTGTTTTTGTTCGGTAAGATTAAGAAGCTCAAGTCTAATCTCCAAATTGTCATGGTATCTAGAAGACTAGAACGAGCCTAAAAGATTAGTTTCATAAGTGCTCACTTATTGCATCGAGATCCTAAATATAGATGAATCAATCATACCCTTTCTAAATCTGCAACAGTGGCTAAAAGTAGCTACAACCCAGAAGGGACACAAAACAATTACAGTTATTGCCATCTAAAGAAAATGAAAAACTCAGAGTTAAGCCATACCTCTGCGTTCAATCTTTGCACCATAAAAGTAGAGTCTGCCCTTGCATTGACAAACCTCCACTGCAGGTATCGGTTATACAGAAGCCTCAACAAATGTGCATCCATAACACGATCTTCCCCAATTTTCCCTCTCCTTATATCAGCAGAGAAACTAAGAATGGAAGGCGTGTTGTTGCGGTTATAAGCATTCATTTGATCAGAAACTCCGTTTCTCACTCGAGAAGGACTCGAAAGTGCTCTAGCTGGAGATGACGTAGTTGTCGCCCAAAGCTTACTTGGTGACGCAGAGCGAATAGAAGCACCTCTTACAGGAGAAGCCATACCACGAGGAGATGATAAAGGTCCAGAATCGCTAGAAAACCGTTTCGAAAGACCAAACTTTGATGATATACTACTTGGTTTCAAAGCCGGGCTAGAGGATAAAGGTGAACCTGGATCCTGCAATCGCCTTAACCGGCTATTAGTCTCTTGCCAGAACCTAGCAGAAGCCATAATATTACGAGGCAAGCTCTTTGATTTAGAGATTTCTCCATTAACACCAGAGCCACATTCCTGAACACCATTAGTGCTACCAGAAGAAACACTATCTGTATCAGAAGCATTAAAGTCACAGGAAACACTAGATGTCAAACCATTATTAGGTCTTCTCCGGCTATCATCTCCAATTTCCAAAAACTCATCTCTACTTCCCAAATCTAAACTCAATCTCCCATTACCAGAAACCCTAGGACTCTCATCAATCATAGAATTATGCAACATTGACCTCCCAACAAACCCAGATCCAAGCTTTCCTCTATCACTGCCACAATCTAAGCTTCTAGAAAGCGAATTCGGCACAACAGATTCAGAATTCCCTCTACGAGAAGCTCCAGGCCAACGTTGTTGGTCTAATGGCTTAGAGTTCTCTCTCTGATCTCGAACCGGAGTCGATCTCCGCCGCTCCGGAGTAGATTTCCGATGAGAAACCGGCGTAGAAGTAGCCTCTTTCTTCTTACTAATCGGAAGAGAAAAGGCTTCACCTTGAAACGAAACAGACAAACTCCTAGTAGAAGTGATAAGCATCTTCGTAGCCGCCGACATTTCACTGCCTACAGTAACCGGAACAGAGGGTCGACGCCGGTCCACTGATTGAGACCGTTTAGGTAACAAAGACGGCGTTTTTATCGAATTGGAAGCAGAATTCGTTGATGGGCGAGAAAGTAAAGGAGATGGGTAACGTTTACTTGTTCTGAGTATAGCAGAAGAAGAAGAAGATGAGGAAGAAGATGTTGTGGTTATGGTAGTGGTAGTGGTTGTGGTGTTGGAAGAGACAGAGTGAGAAGGAGAAGGAGATAAGTAGCGAGAAGGAACTTGTTTGCCTCTGGGTCTTCTTTGTCCACCATTATTGGTTACAGATTGAGGTCGATCTCGAGGTGGATTTCTTAGGTCAGTTGTTGAAATCGCTGCGGCCACCATTGTCGTGATAAAAAACTGTTCCTTTTCTTCGTCTTCGTGATGATCCTCACCTCACATTGCATTCAAGAGATTTGTCTTGTTCTTCCCTAAACTGAGCCAAAAGCAGGAATTTTTCGGAGGTTTCGGTGCAAATCGAAGAAGGATTTTGCAATTCACAGCGGAAGAAAACGAAGGAGAGAGCGATGGGAGATGGGGGAGAAATTGCAAGTGGGGTTTGTGGATTTGGGGTTTCCTGGAAAACTTTTTTTTTTGCTATGTGAGAGCTCTTTAAGTCTCTTAGTATATATTTTTTTATTATTATTTTGTTTTGCTTTTTTCAGAGGTTTACATCAAACTTTAAAGCTTCGTTTTGCCCTAAACTATGTATTTAAATTTTAAATAATTTATTTGATTTTGGATGTTTATTCTTAATCTTCTTTTTTTTTATGGAAGATTCAGAAGTTAATTTCAGTTTCTGAACTTTCTACTTTCCATTTTCTACAGTAAGATAGTGACATATTTCTAATTCCTTTCAAGTTTCAGACATTATACAAAATTAGAAACAAATGGATAAACCAGTAAGTATAACTGTAAAACCATGATTTTTGCACTTTTCTATAAAAAAATAGAAGCATGAAAAATGTACTCATTTTTATAAAATACAAAAGTAAATAATGCATGAGAGTATTTAGTTCACTGCCAAATTAGTGTATTTATAAAATTTTGCTAAAATTTCTTTTAATATATAATTGACAGATCCAATGTCAAAACTCTAATCTCTGGAATTTGAAACTTTTGCTAAGTTTGTTATGAAGAAAACATTCAAATTTTCTTTTTTTAATTTTCATTGGTTATCACACTAAAATAATAGGGGTAATAAAATAAATCTTATTTAAAATCTGCATTGGAAACCCAAAACAACACTTATTTTGTAACAAAAAAAATCCTAAAACAATAAATAAAATGAAACAGAGGGAGTATGAAACTGGAAGATCGAAGTTCATATTAGTATACAATCGGATATTAATTATTGACTTTTAAGATCGTATGATCATCCATAATTTTGCTAAATATTAAAAATTAAAATGGCTTAACCTAGTATTTATTAAATTTATTATATTAACTCAAAAGTTTTAGTTTGTTAAGTTTCACTTTTTCAGTCTTATCAGACTACGTAATTTATAATGCTAAGTGGAGCCATTAATTAGCTAACCAGCATAATTCAAAAACTTGAATTTGTGTACATATTTGGCCTCTTCCAGCTATCGGTTGAGCAAGTTATCGTGGTTGATTTATATGACATAAAATTCAACTATAATTGTATTAAATGAACTCAAGTAACTAACCAAAATCGAGATTGTTTCTTTTTTTTTTGTTAAAAGGGTTTGCAATCCAATCGAGATTGTTTCTTAGTATTTGATACATATACTTAGTCGCTATAAACTTTATATTATGATTCTTAAGATTAATTTAATAATTAGAAAACCGTTTATAGAATATTTGGTTTATCTTTATGCTTTTTGGAAAGTTGATTGAATATTTGCATGTGCTCAAATTGATACTTTTCTTAGAATTGTCATTGAGGATTACTTTTGGCTTTCTTTTACTTAAGAGCTTTCTTTGGCTTTCCAAGTTACCACCGATAAGTAGTTAGCATACCTTAACCCACAAATAAATACTTATTATTAAGCAAACAAAAAATTTAAGCCGCAAATGGTTGATTTAAATTAACAAGTTGAAAGAATTGAATGAAAATTTATCTAATATTTACCATTTGAGATAAATAAGTTGAAAAATGGTTCAACCCATTTAGCTAAAAAAATTGAATAAATATACAAATTACAAAAAAAAAGTGTTCAACTCATACTATTTTGGAGTTGAAAGAGTTGAATGCTATTCAACTCAAAAAAATTTCAATTATTGTTTTCAACTCATTCATTTTATTGCTACAATTTGCAGCTTAGATAAATCTAAATAAATAAATAATAATTTCTTATTTTCTAATATATGAACCATGAAAGCTGACAATTAAAAGATGTAGTCGGCATTATCTGATTTTTACGTTTCAAATAAAATAAGGAATTAACCCCAAATATGTCAATGAATGTAAATTAAATTTTCTTTATTAAAAAAGCAGTATACAAATTTAATAAGGAATTAACCCCAAATACGTTTCCTCTTGATTGGTTTGGTCGTCTACGGTCAATATATAGTCAGTCAACTAAATAGAAAAAGATAGGTCAACTTTATTTATTCATATTTTCGTAATGGAAGAAACTGGTGTGTCTGTATGTGTGCGAGATAAATATCACTACAAGCAAAGTAATGTATTTTGAAATTAGTATAAGGAAACATTTATAGAACATCAAAAGATGTAATGTCACTTTTACCTTCCATTAATATTTTCTTGCTTTGGAGTGAGTATTAGTTAGTCCATATTTAGTCATTTTTGCTTAGAGTCAAAGCTTTCTTAATAATAATAACATAACCATAGTTCAGAATTGATCAAATCGTCAATCATTAACGTTATTTTCTCGGAATCATATTTATAAGTAATAGTAATATCGTAATACGATGATCATGTAACTCATGTTCGTCTTAATTTTTAAGAGCCTTTCACAAAATCAAACTATAAGTTCTGTTAACAACAAAAATAGAGATTATTATGCATTTTAACAGAAACTAATAGGTATAATAAAAAAATAAAAACTACAACAGAAATAATTATTCGATAAAATGACGAGTTTTCCACATATTAGTAACATTTTTATCAAACAAAATGGTAAATATATTATTTTATATTATGTTATTATTATGTATAGATTAAAATAATAATTGTTACACTTTTAATATAGTCCTATGAAATTAAGAATATTGTGTGAATTTTCTATGGACGGTTCTAATGATGATTACACGAGTATGTATGATTGGCTAATGGCTAATGGCTAGTGGCTACTCATGTTTATAATTTTGTCTGAATAGATACAATAATTTCACCCAATATAATTGTTCTGAAGGTTTAATTTACACTATAGTATTAACTATATACGATGTAATACTACAATACTAGATAGTAACCCGCATTGTACAGCGCGGAAAAATATGTACTTCGTAATTTGTTAGTTTATATAATTATATATTATTTTAAGTATTGTAAATTAGTGCATTTGACAATTGTAGTTAGTGCATTTGAAAATTGTAGTTATGAGAATGTTTGAATCATCCGAGTCTTAATATGATTTGTTTGATAGGAGGATTGTGGTATTACATATTCTTGAATATAAAGACTTTGGAGCTCTGAAGTGATGCTTGTTGAGTAATTGATTCAAGAATGTTATCGCGATTATGAGTAACTCGCGCTGCACAGGATGGAGAAATATGTACTTTATAAATTTATAGATTCTTTTTATAATATTGTTTTTTGGTAAGCATATAATTAATGTTATTTAGTATTATTAATATATATATATATATCGACTTCAAACTTTATTATTTTATATTGATATGAATTATTATTAGTGTTTTAAATTAAATTTATTTTATGTTTTTAATATCTTATTTATTATTATTATATATGGCTTGTGTTGTGTTAATTAAAATTACTAATATATAATTACATGCGATCTTCTATATTTGAAAATTTTAAATAATAAATTAGATTATAATATAATTTTGTTGCAAATTAATTGGTGTTATGCATATATTTTCATATTATTCAAAAATCTATAACTGTTTGATTTACTCAAATATATAAATTATTATCAATGATTCGAAATTCGATATGAGATCCGTCATGATCTGTCTTTCTCTGCTATGACCCGTCATGACCCGTCCTCACCCATTATAAAAATAAAAATATTTGAAGATCCGGATTATGTAAGTTAGATAGTAATCAATTTAATTTTAATTTTCATCCATAATTAATAAGTGAAAAAACTGAGTTTAATTTTATATAAACAGTAATAATTTACAATATTATTTACTAATTTTTTATTTAGTTATATTAATTTTGTGATTATTATTGTATTCTTAATGACTTTATTTAAAAATATTTAATACTATATTATTTAAATACTCTAATTAAAAAATTCATGTTTATTTAGGAGATATTAAATATAAATAAACAGATTTAAATTTAATATATTAAGAATTAGAATTTGAAATATCTATATATTGATTTTGTGCTATTTATTAGGGAATTGACTAACTAAATATATAATTATTATGATCATCAATAAGATTTAAAACTAATTTATGTTAAAATGGTTTAGACTAATTTATCCTTAATGACTGATTAAATATTTGCTAGCAAACTTTTTATTTTCTAATGGCAATTTTTGTAATATACCACATGAATTCTGGTTAAAGTGTTTATAAGGTTGCTCAAATAATAATAGGAAGATATAAACTTTTATTTTCCCAACAAGTTTACCTTAATCGATTCAAAAGCAGAATACAGCACACCCCAAAAACTCCGGGATTGTGTTCATCTCTTAATTTTGTGTGTTCATCTCATATATATAAAATGTAATTAAGTCTTCTGAATCTTGTGAATGAAGTAAATAGAATAAATATTGTAGTTAAACCACTAAACCAAAATGTTGAATAATAAGGTGTGGGGATGACATCTCTTTGATTGTTTATTAATTGGAAAAAGGGAAAAGGCCTTTAAGACCATCTCTCACACACACACACAAAAACACTCTCTAACTACTTTGACAACTTCATTACACTAAAAAAGCAATAGCGTGTGTGTGATGATTTTCCTTTTATTCCCATTAAGTTTTCATTTTCATTTTTTTCTATAACTCACCTAAGCACACTATCAGATTAGTGTATAAGTTATGATTGTAATAATACAAACCATTAAACTATATGCTCCTTCAAGGTTTTACCAAAATGTCTTACTATTATTTGGATGAAGCAATTTTCTCAGGCAAAAAGTAATATGTTTGTCTACTTCGGATAAAACATTTAGACCAAAAATGTAGTGACCGATAGCCAAAAAATGTTTGCATTTGTGGATAATTTAATTAAAAAGATATCCAAATTTATAGCATTTTTTCCAAATTATTCCCATCAGTGACCAATCAAATCCAGATTTATCTATATGTAATTTTGAAAGGCACTATGTTTTTCTTTTTTCAACTGTATAAAAGTAGTTTAACTTATATATCTTTAACAATATGATCACGATGCAAACTAGACGATTCGTTAGATGTCACTGTATAGATCATGATATGAAATTTAAAAAGATATTTATAAATTTGTAACGTTAGGTTTAATATATAAGCTTTGGTAGGTTTTTACCACCTTTTTATTATAAGCTTTGTAAGACCCATACCCATTACTATATAAAGTAAAGGTTTTTTTTCTTTCTAATCATTTATAGATTAAACAATTGTTTATTAGTCAAGTTTCTTAAGATCATGTGACTTGAAGCATACTCCATAGATTATTGACTAATCATTTTTTTAATCTTATATATACAGGTACACATTCAGTTGAGAAACCAATATTAGTTAGCCAACTTTGAAAGTAATTAAAATATTAAATTAGAGCCTTTTTGACAGATAATAATAATAAAGTAATATTAATAATTTAAATACTGTCACCTTTCTACTTTCCAGACTTAGAACATCCTTTCCACTTAATCCCAACACATTCATTCTTCTTCGAAAGCTTTTATCTTACATTATCCCTCTTATCTTATTTATTCCTCCTTTTATGTTCCTCTCAATATATTTTTAGTGATTCTAAATATATTTATTAAAATACATGTGACTGTGCATGAGTCTGCGAACCAATTTTTTCGCATGCCTACCGAATTTTCACATTTGCAATAGATAATTAGCTTCTTTACCATAGCATGTGCAAAATTCCAATACATTCTCGAACAAGTAGCTTCTTTACCAAGTGCAGTGGATAAATACAAATTTAGTTAATTCCCCTATAGAATATTCTCTATATATTTAATTGAAAGCATAGTTCTTGAGATTATTTTGCAGCTCAAAATTCGATATATTCTCGATTATTTGAAATATAGGGTTTGCACAAAACATGATACACATGGAGAGTAGGTGTAAGTATTAGTATAAAATTATGTAGCATAATTAAGTAATAATTTAGTATAATATCTAATTATGCGTGCCCTTGAATCAAACCAGTATGTGATTTAAGTACTTGATTTTGGTTGTTCCCAAGTTTCTTAGAGGTAACGTTTCACATATAGCACGAAAAAAATTTAGAAGGCAGAAAATTATAAAAACTAAAGGAACAAGTTTGAGCACAAGCCAAGTTTTATGTGCTATATCTATCACTCTTTAAGGGGAGGTGCTTATTTAATTGATAGTGGTAACGATTATTTAATTTTCCTTAAATTTTCACAAATTACCATTATCAGTTATTACTTATTTTGTCGAATTTATCTATCAACAACTTTTGTATCCTCTACTTTTATGAAGCTTTCTTCACTTCAAATTTCGTAAAAAAAGGATTGTATACATTAGATAAATATATACTTCTTTTTTTATTATCTTGGAATAAAATTCATACATTAGATTAACTCCAAACAAATGGGTTGTAATATGTAGTGTCTAAAAGTCCATAGAAGTTCCATGGAGATCACAACTTTTCTGCTCACACTCTAACTTGCCCCATCTTGCATCCACTCTCTCACAAGGAAACACCAATTTCCCCAAACTGCAAAACAATTTTAGAAATCACACATATGTATCATAAGTTTTCAATTCTTCCATTTCAGATCCTCATAAAACTTCAATTCTTTTACAAGAATGCCCCATCATTTTGAGATGTACAAGAATGCCCCCTAATAAACCTCATTACGCTAGCATTACTATTCTTTCAGTTTACCTTCTATTAACGGTGTTGTGTACATGGCAAAGCCACTGCGAGAACTCCTCCTGAGATCCAGCTTGTGGGGGATTCGATCTATTATGAACAGATCCGAGATAGCGAGTGATCAAAATCGATTACAGTAAGTTGCAATGAGCTACAAGATAAAATTACCTTAGAATATCTTTGAAGTGATCAGCACATTGCCTACAAGGGTACATTCGAGAAAGTATCGCCATCTACAGAAAATAAAATGTCCAGTATTAGCTTTCACATTTCGGACTGGAGGTTATTGTGAATGACTGATTGAAAAGGTTAAGCCTTGATAAACTTTTACAAGTTTCAAGCTGAGTGTTCTAGCTTCTGATTTCACTACTACCAATTTCAAGTCCATCTAATAAACTAACGTCTATAAGTTTTGTAACTAGGGCATACCAGTTCTTTAACATCCTTTTTTTGCTGCCTTGTTGGTTTTTCTGGATACTGATGAGACGAAAAGAAAAAGAAACATCAGATTCAGAATACATAGTCGAGTTTAACCAATTCACAAACATCTAATTAGAAACTGCTAGAAGTCTTATCAATGAACAGAGAGCAACAAAAATTAAGAAGCAAAAGTGAATCAAAGAGCACTCTCAACTCTCTCTAAGCCCAAAGGCTTGCCAATAAACAACCAATACCAAAAAGACCCTTATAAGTCTGTTCACCATCTCTCATATATCAAGAAAACTAAATGGATGATAAGTATGGTTAAGAGTCAATAATGCAAAAAGAAAAAGATAGTCATGAGTGTTCAACCTAAGTGTAAAACACGGATTAAATTGAGAAAAACAAATAAAAATCAACCTGCGCAGCAAGAGTGTGGAGAAATGTCCAAGTAGCCTTCCCAAGCTCCTCTTTAGTCACAGGACCTGTCGACTTGTCCTGAAATAATATGGAGGAAGTTTGGTGTAAAGGTTACACATATTCATATCAACAACATCTATTGCTGAAATGAAAAGGTCGCATAACACTTACGAAACTCTTATCAATGAGTGCTTAAAGGTATAAACTTTCGTAAGGAAACCTTAAATTTCGATACAAGATACATATTTCTTTTTTTTTCCTGGCTAACTCCAATCATCATAGTAATTTACTTACAATAGAGCACCAGTTTGAAAATTTTTGAACCATATATGTTCGGTAATAAAACCAAGAGAGACGAATTCTGACCCAGAAAAGGTAAAAACGGTTCATTGGGGAATTTCATCGAACACGTTGGTGATCATAAGCAGTAGAATGTTTTGAAAAGTGCTAAACAAACCCTGAAAACTAATTGGAACCCAGAATAGATTGTAAGAAGATTTGTACTTTGATAGGGAGTTTCTGAAGACTGGAACTGTTGGTTGCCATTGGTGGATAAGGGTCCAAGATGATTGGGTTTTGGATTGTGGATGACGAACGAGGAATGTTTTTGATGCCGATGAAATTGGAGACATGAGTTTGGACGCAATTTGATAGTTTCTCGAAGGTCTGGAGAAGAGGCTGCCATGGGTTCTCACCCATTTCTTCTTTTTCTTTTTTCTTTTTTGGTTTCTCGGAGAAATCACAGAAGAAAAAAGAACCATGTAGAGAGACTTGGAGACCGTTTACTTTTGTTTTGTCTGGAAAAGAAAAATTGAATAGTATTATATTTTTTATTTTTTTTATATAGTCACTGCCTACAATTTTACATAATTCCATTCGATTAATTTCACATAATACAATGATTTGACTTTGTTATGATTTAATTTCAGTGTTATTTGTTAATTTATTTGTAGTTCGATCAATATAATGAGATTATAAGAATATGTAATGTAATGCGTTTTGTTATTTTCTTTGTTGCAATGCTAAAGTTTAGTAGTTTTGCAAAATTTGACTTATATTTTTAATAATATTAAATGAGGAGTTATCTATTTGCTATTTGAGCAACACATTGATGTAACATTTTTTAAATTGGACCCTAACAACATAAATTTTTATTTAAATTGAACCCAAGTATTGTTCACACATTGATGCATTATACATTTTTACTTATTACCAGTTGCAATTTACACAATATTTCTTGAAACTAGCTAGATCCTTATGATCCATTTGAAAGGCCTATTTCCTTGCCAGTGTTCTAGTTTTGTCCATTTATTATAGAGAAAATGTATTTTTTCCTATGTTCTGTTCCATCGCACATTAGTTTCTCGACTCGTTTCCTCTTTCTCGGCCTTAATCCACGCAGCCTGCAAAAGGAGAGAACAGAAAAAAAAAAAAAAAAAAGCAAAACCAGCTCAAATGATTGTTGTGTTCATGGAAAGAAACATAGTTGTTTGTAAATTTCCAACATGTATAACTAACCTTTTCTCTTTCAAGTTTTGACAGACTTGGTCGAATAGAGTTCCCGAGGTCTAGACCACCCCAAGCTTCTTGCATTTCTCTATCTCTTGCTTGTCTTCTTGTTAATAATGGTGTTGCTGTCTCCATCTCCTCGCTTTCAGGTTTCCTTTTATTCTTATTTACTGCTTGGTGCAAGCTTGAGTCCCCAAGTCCTAAACCACCCCAAGCTTCTAACATTTCTTTGTCCCTAGCTTGTCGTCTGGATAGAATCGGTCTTGTCTCTTCTCCCAAATGCTCAGTAGCTTCTGTTTTATTGCTTTCAGGTCTCTTTTGGTTATTGTTCTTCGATTCCACAAGACCTAAACCTCCCCAAGTTTCTTGTAATTCTCTATCCCTCACTTGTTGTCTGGTGAGAATCGGTTTTGCCATCTTTATGTTTCCAGGTCCATGGCCACCTTCATCATTGTTCTTTGAGTTCTCATTCTCTTCTGATCTAGCTTTGAACTTCAGCTTCTCCTTCTCTAGCCTTGTAACATGTTTCACCAGAACTTTGTCCAAACTCTCATAATCGGACTCTGCTTTTGCTGCTTGTTTTCTCTTTTGAATCCTCCGATTTCCATAAACTGTTTCTGATTCAGTTTTCTCTCTTTCCAGTCTGTGAACCGGCTTGACGAAGATCTTTTCGAGGCTTTCTTCTTGACCCTCAGCTTTAGTATTGTTCAAGTCTACGTTTTCTTTTCCCAAATCTTCTGTCAACACATTTGGAACTGTTTTCAGATTTCTTGCTTCTAGATCGTCTTTGCTTTTCTTCTTTGCTTCTTGGACTTCTTTCTCTAGCTTGGAGACATGTTTTACCAGACAACTATCCAGGCTGGGAACTTGAGTTAAACTAGCTGCTTGAGTATCTGGTTTCTTCACGGTCTCATACATTTTTCCACAGTTCCTTATAGTTTCTTGAACATCCTTCTCCAATCCAGAAACATGCTTTTTCACTAGCAAACTTTCCAAGTCCGGGATTGGATCCAGTGGCGTTTTGTTTCTGCTTGAGTGCTTTTGGTACTTTCCAAAATTCACTCCTGCGTTCTTCTTGGATTCTTCAATCTCCTTCTCAAGCTTTGAATAATGTTTCACAAGGATGCTTCCCAACTCTGGAACAGTATTATCACCTGCAACACCTTGAGAAACCTTTTTGTCTTTGTCAGATACGTCCTTTGAAGCCAAAGAAGCCCTTTTGGCTTCATAGACTTCTCTTTCTAATTTGGTCATGTGCTTAACTAGATACTTGTCCAAACTCGGAATATCTGTCTCTTTTCTATCCCTTGTTGTTTTAGAATCTCTTCTTGATCTTGTTGTATCCGTTGAAGAAGAATTCCCCTGGTCTGGAACAGTTGGTTCGATGCCTGTAGTCTGCACCCTCTGGTTACCAACTTCAGCCAAGGCCTCACTTAAACCACAAGTCGCAACTACAGAGGTAAGACTTGAAAGTTGATCTTCTTGTAAGCCCTGAAGCCTCTCAAGCATCATATCCACTAGCTTCTCCTTGCTAAACTTCCCAAAGGACTGTCGCCTCTTGACTTTTAGCTCTCTCATTTTAAAATCTGAAGTCTCCCCACATTCAGCCAGTTCTTCATCAACCTTGTCTAGAATGCTAAGTTCAGAATCGGACTCTGTGTCACATTCTGAAGATACCTCAGTGATTTCATGATTATCACTCACATCAGGATTCTCGCTGATTTTCTTCAGAAGATCTTTAAACTCAGCTTTACTGATAGAGGGGCAATTTGCAAGCCTAGCAAAGGCTGTTTTAACAGCAGCTGCTACTTCTTTATCTACATCAAACGCAGTTTCAAAAGATGCTGTGACTGTATGAGTAGGAGATCCTCTTCCATGTGTTCCAGATGTTTCAATTCGATATTGTTTCCTTGAGCTATTTGGTTTATCATGTATTATCACTCCCATAGCAGATGCCGCTTCAAAAGCTTCTACTGCAGCCTTTTCTGCATTCTCCATCAAAGTTTCTGCTTCTAAACTCGGGATCCTATCAACCGGAAAAATCATATAGTTAAAAAAGAAGTTAAAGAAGTACCACAAAAATTCTTCTACATGTTAAAAACCTGTAAATTACCTAGCAGCCCGAAGTATTCTACACCAGGAAGCTTCAACCAGAGCAGCCTTGCGAAGCTCCATGGCTTTACCTGCAGCCTCTCTCACAGCCATTTGTTCTCTAACAATTTTGCAGTAGTGCAGATTTGAATCGCCAAGAGTCTCATCAAGAGTCTGGTTCATCCCACCAACCTCCTACATAACACCGTATAACACCACCTTCAATATCCCAGAACTAAAAATCAATGAGAGTATATAAACTAGAATGAAAACTTCACCTGTAGCTTCTTAATCTTCCTATTCAAAAATGAATCTCCCTTTCTGCGTGGAAACCAGCCAAGAGGTGAGGTTTTACGTTGAGAAGACCTCTTTGATTGTGATTTTCTAAGCGCTGATGTCTCTCTTGGTGATGATTTATTCTGCATTTCTCCAGAGATAATTGAAAAGGCCATTTAAAAAAACCAGTTGGATAATCGAAATCACACAGGGAAATAGATACTTAACAGCAGGAGCACATAACTACCTTAAACAGAGATAAATCAATAGCAAAAAGCTTCAAAGCACCATGACTAAGGACTTTCGATAGTGACGACATCAAGTTCAAGTAAGTTTGAAGGTTTAGGCAAGAAAAAACCCTAAATCCATGTACTACATTTCAATTCCACTATACGATAGCCTAAATTACCAAACCCTAATTTGGATTCAACAAGAAGAAACTCAATCTTCGAAACTTGAAACATCATACGGGAAAACAAAATGCATTAATCGGAATGAAATTGAATCTCGAATCGAAATTGGAAATTACCTGCGCCGATTTCGAAGCTGAAGACGAAAATTCAAGAGGATTGGAAACTCCGACGGCACTTGTCTTGTCAGAGACGAAAAGACATCCCAAATCCAAGCAACCTAGATCCATGGCGGCCTTTATCATATCCTTCAGATTTTGGTATCAAAATAGTGAAGATGATTCAGAGAAGCGAAATCGTTGAGAAAATTTGGATTTCGATTCAAGAGAGAAAGAAGACAGTAGAGATTTTTTCTCTTTTTATGAGTTTTAAGAGAAATATACAAATGGGGAAGTAGCCGTTACAACGGGAAATATGACTTTTTTTTTCTTTAGTCTCCCTCCCCCACTCACTTTTTTTTCTCTCAACGGATCGTTTTGGCGTCGTTCGATTGAATCATCTCATGTGTGGTACACAATAGTTTCTATAGTCTTAAGGCTTATGAATCGACACGTGGCCTCAGAAGAATATCCTTCCCTTTCTAGTGATGACATTACTCACACAAATTATGTTAAGATTTAATTAAAAATATTATTAATTATCATGTTATAATGAAACCTCTATAAATTAATAATGTTAGAAACGGAAAATATTATTAATTATAGAAAATATTAATTTATGGTTTTAAAAACAAATTTTTGTTAGCTTTAGAACCAACTAACTTAACGCTAACTTGGTCTTGAGAAGCATGAGTATATATAACATTTGCATACATGTTTTGAAGTTATGATTTTAATACTTAAGTAGTCTTGGGATCCTCTTGGAATGGAATACAAAAGATTTTAACTGCAATTTAATTATGTTTGGCTACTGTGAATGTAAGTCTCAATTACCAACATGTAATGTTGTTTACAAGCAAATCTTCTAAAACATAAAAGCATCATAGATTATATATCACTTGTTAAATTTTATTTTGGTTATATTAATTTTTTTTACGAATTTAGTTATATAATTGTAATGCAGTTTTGATAGTTAAACTCAATACAAATTCTTATAAACCAGGCGCGTATACCTCTATCAAATACAAACTATATAAGATCATCATCTACATAAAAATAATGGCTAAATTATACAAAAAAACAACAAATTTTCAGTTTTAGTAAATATTTCCATAACTAGTAAATTAATAAATGGAAACCTTAATGATTAATCAAGGTATTTATGAAAACGAATTACAGTAGCAATTAATTAAACGGATGAGATTCCAATTATAATAAACTGTAGCAACTGTACTAAATAAATAAAAGTAATTTGGATTATAAAGCGCCAAAATGTTTTTCGTCTTGTTGTTTTATAGAAGCTTCTTTTTGGGATGAAACATTCTGCAAGTCATCAACGCATTTACAAAATAAGAAAAAATGAAAGACTATTGGGTGACCATCCCTAACTTAACACGTCATCATTTCGTAAATTTAATAAATATAACAACGTACCAGAACGGTTTTCCTTTTGTTTTATACTTTCATCAATCTTTTGTATCCTTCATTTTAATGGCAGTTATACTTCATTTTGGATCTGTTAATCCGAGGTTAAACGGTTATACTTAAGATGTGATTCGAACCTCGTAGCTAGTTTTTAAACTTGGGACGCAAGAAACTCGAACCAACGAAATTGCTGTATTTTTTGTCGAAATACTTACAATTCAATGCTATTTAACCTTTATTTGATCAGTTTCTAATTTTATTAAAGATAGAATTGTCATTTTATAGTAGATTTATAGAGGAGTTACGTAACTGATTAAATTTTACAGATTAGGTCATTTTAGATTAACTCTCTTGTTTCTGGTTTGTTAAGAGGTGAGAGAGATAGAAGAGAGAAAGAGCGAAACACAGAGAGGTGAGAAAGACGTAGGGTTGGTTTTCGTTTCGGTTTTCTCGGTCAATCTAAGCTTCTCCGGCGAGCGATTGTAGTGTTTTCCAGGTAAATCGCGGTGGTTTAATGCTTGTTCGTCCCTTACTCTGTCATTTTCTGGAATGTTCACACGATTCGGTGGATCCGCTTCATTTTTGGGGTTATCGTTCACTGATAGAGTTGCGTTTTCGTTGATCTCTGAAATTTCTGGTCTATTTAGCTTCGTTGCGGTTTTCGTGAGTCTGTTCGTCTTCGAAGATATTTAGGATTTTGTTCGTGTTTCTTCCGTTTTCTGATAGTTTAGGGTTTCGTTATTGTTGCTTCCGATTTCTGGTAGCTTTGTGTTTGTTATCTTTCTACTTTTTCGATTTAGGTCTTTGATTGCTTTTTTCTACGTTTGGTTTGATTTTTCAAGGATAGTTGCTAAATACTCGTTTATCTGACTGTTTTTGTTTGTTTTGTTGTTATTTTGGCTAGGAATCATGGTAAGGAAGAGAAGAACTGAAGCTTCATCTGAAGGAGGCGAGGGCTCTGTGCCCCGTGAAGTTGGTCAAGCCTCAGGACCCCCAGGTGGTGGACGTGGTGGTTCTCAGCGTGGTGGTCTTCAGCAGGGAGGGGGAGGAGGACACCAACAAGGTGGAAGGGGTTATAATACTCAGTCTCAACAGGGAGGTCGTGGTGGTGGTCGAGGATATGGGCAACCACCACAACAACAGTACCAACAGCAACAACAGTATGGTCGTGGACCACAAGAGTACCAGGGAAGAGGTAGAGGACCACCTCAGATTCAATCATTTCCGAAACCGCACCAAGCTAACTCACCTACACTCTCTGAGGTGAGTCCTACGAAAATGCCAGAACATTCTGGTCTGGTTCAGCAAGTTGAACAGCTCTCACTTGAACAAGGAGCTCCCAGCCAGGCAATCCAGCCTTTGCCGTCTTCTAGCAAGGCTTACAAGTTTCCAATGAGGCCTGGCAAAGGACAGAGTGGGAAGCATTGCATTGTGAAGGATAACCCTTTCTTTACTGAACTGCCTGACGAAGATTTGCAATCACTGGGGGATGGCTTGGAGAGCTGGCCTGGATTCTATCAAAGCATTCGACCTACACAAATGGGCTCGTCACTTAACATTGGTACAATAGCTTTATGCATTAACTTCAATTAACTTTCATATCTGGATCTCCTTGTAATGATGCATCAGTTCTCTTTTGTAGATATGTCATCGACAGCATTCATAGAGGCACTTGCTGTGATTAACTTTGTTTGTGAGTTGCTGAACAGAGATATTTCATCCTGGCCTTTATCCGATGCTGATCTTGTGAAGGTATGATTCAATGTCATTTTGTGATTATCATTGCTTACCTAGAATATTTGATCTAGCCTGTCTATTGCTGCTGTAAGTTAGTCCCACTGTCTTTGACCTTTGTGAATCGTGGTTGTTGCATCCCAGGAACTAGTCAGTCATCGTCTTTGCCCGAAAATGCTGTCCCTCAGCCCTCAAGAAGAAGAAATGCGTCTGGGTGTGTATAGCCTCTCTGAACTTGAGGAAGCTCTTCAAGGGACTCTTGAGAGAGAACTTGAAGCGACTCGTATGATGATAGAGGATAAAGATATCCAGGAGTGGCTAGGAAAAGCGTTTAAAAAGCACATTTCTGAGTTCGGGACTTCTGGTTTCGTTGATTGTTTTCTCCATAAAAGCACCAAAACAAGCTTGTTTACAGATAATTTCATCCTTAAATGGATCAGTCCTGCTCGTAGCCATGAGAATAAACCAGTTCCAAAAGAAATAAGATCTAAAAAGTGAATTAAGGAACAGAAGCAAGGGCCAGTGAGAGCCCAGGATGGTCACGGTAAGTAGCTAATTTATCTCACACAGAGTATGCTATTTCTATTGATATTGATATTTCTATTTTGTGTTTTATTTTTGTAGTAATATGTACGCTTTACGCAGCAACAGATCTCATCTCTTCACTGAGATTGATCGAGCATCTGGACACAGACTTTCGAGTTTTAAGTGTAAAAGAACTTTGTTATTTCTGTGGGGAGAGTGAAAGGCTAACCTATACTAATCGAAACATTAAACATAGGTGTATTCTTACTCGTTTAGTGAAGTCTTTGCTTATATTAAAGCCAAGGGAGTAGTTGAAGAACTAGAAAGTGAAACTAGTTTTAACTGTTGCGACGATCCACCCGTGCTGGATGGCAGGGAGAAATATTATATTGAAGACTGGATCGATATGGGCCACGATCTTGCCAAGGTTTACGAACAGTTAAAACTAGGTCCGGTTGGGGCGTCTGTCCTCGTTTTTGTGCCGGAGTATTATGCCACATATAGGGTAAGTAATGTTTTAGATTTATTTTGAGTTTTTAAGTTCTTTTATCTTATTATTTAATTTTTTTGATTGTTTGTATCAGAATACATATAAAGGCCCAACAAGCAATTCTTTGAGGTTCCTTTGTGGTTCCTTTGTGGTCATGCTAAGTTCTAACCTTTCTTCAAACGCTTTGATGCCTTAGTCACAACAGGAGCTGCTAAACCTCGTTTCTTTTTTATCACCGGCACCACAAAATTACCAATAAGGGGACGGGAGTAAGTCAGAGTATGACCATCTTCATTATGTAAACCTAATTCAGGACCTTTCTCCTGACCCGAAAGAAAATTTCCACCCAACAAACATACACTTCCCGA
Organism: Cardamine occulta; assembly: GCA_028015245.1. Lineage (NCBI taxonomy): Eukaryota > Viridiplantae > Streptophyta > Magnoliopsida > Brassicales > Brassicaceae > Cardamine > Cardamine occulta. The sequence continues at coordinate 9,886,172 of CM051362.1, forward strand.
TACTTTTAGGAAACCACCGTCGTGTGCTTCCGTACCATGGGATGACTTACAGTAAAAAACAGGCTGTCTGTAGGTTTAAAATGAAGATGGAACCTGTTTTTTCTGAATTCATTGGTGGTGTCGGTGATAAAAAAGAAACGAGGTTTAGCAGCTCCTGCTGTGACTAAGGCATCAAAGCTTTTGAAGAAAGGTTAGAATTTTGATCTCTGTGTCGTTATGTCCGATGGAAAGTTCAACGTATGAGATATCTTTATTCATGGGTTATAGAATACAATAAGTTTGTAGCTATTCTTACCTGAAATATAGTGTGTGTGCTTTGCTTTTGTTTAGGTAAGAAGAAGGTTGAGAGCTCTGACTCTTCAGATTCTGAATCCGAGAAAGAAGAAAAGGTATATCTTTCACTGCCTTAAAATAAACCTGTTTGATTTGTTGATTTGAGCCATTTATTTGTGTAAATTCTCATTATCTTCATAATATGTCAGCGCAAGAACTCCTGCTAAGGCTGCTTCAAGCAGTGATGAGTCATCTGATGATGTAAGAGCCTGGTCTCTGTTTCCATTATTTTTCAATCGTGATCTTGTTTGAAGTATGTTATTAAGTATGGACTTCGTTTTGCAGGAACCTGCAACCAAGAAGGCTGCTGCTGCTACTAACAGATCTGTTGCGAAGAAGGCTAAAGATAACTCATCTTCTGAGGATGATTCTTCAGACGAGGTTAATATCTTATTTTACGCACTTTAGTCCGTTAGAATTGCGCTAACACACTTGGCTTTTACCATGAATTTCAGGAAGTTGCTGCAACAAAGAAGACCTAGTTTTACTCCCTCAGGTACATAAATATGTTCTTGAATCTTGACTCTAGATTCTTGATATAACAAAGCAACTTGTCATTTATTCTGGGGTTTGTTTTGATATTGCAGGCAAGAAGACTACCTTCAGCTTCAAATTCAGAACAATTTGAAACCCTCAAAATCAATAACAATAACGGATTCACATTGTTATGTTTCAAAATCCCAAAAAGCGAATTCACCAACAACATTTGTGTTCGGAGCATTCCTCTCAAAACAAAGTTTACTGAGCTTTTTCTCTTTTGCAAATTCATTTAATCGCTTTCGTGGTTTTGCCCTAATAATCATTTCGAATAAATACGACTTGGTAGTACTGGTACATAGTTGAGGAAAATCTGCTTTTGTGAGGATTTTGCGTATTAAACTGAATTAATATTGTAAAATGTGGAAAAATAAGTAAAAAAAATCACCTTTTTCAAAAACATTAAAAAAATTTCTATTTTTTTGTATAAGTTTTTAAACCATCACTTTTTAATAAATGGTGAAATAAATCCTAGCTATTACAAAAAAATAAATACATCATTATATTAAATTAGAAATAAATAAATAAAATTTGGGTTATTAAAAAAATTTCTAAATTTGAGTTTGTGATTTATTTTTTTCAAGATTGAAATTTTTTAACAAAAATATTATTATAGATTAACACATTCTATGTTTTGATTTAAATTTGTTCGAATTTTTTTTTTGAATAACTAACTAAAAGTAGTTAATATTAGTCGCTTTTTGAAATATTTAAGTTATATTTTAAATATATCTTAATTTTATGTTTTTAAATTAAAAATAGTTAGGTATAGAAGTTTATGTACTTTTATAATAATAAAAATAATTTTGTTTGTTTTCATGTTAATAAGTTTGTGTGACGAAACAAAATAAAAATTTATTAACATAAATTCATATTCAGCTCAATATTTATTAACATATTCATATGATTTTATTTTTTCATATTTGTATTTTTTTAATTTAAATCCATTTATATAGGTAAGATTTTCTCTGAATCTATGTCGTGTGCTTGGTTCTTAAAATTTACAAATAGCAAATACAATAATTTTTTTTAATTTTTATTTTTTTTCAAACTTTATAAACTTTTCTTGATTTTTATTTTCTTTTTATTTTTTATTTTTCAACTGCGAATAGATATGTACATAATATATTTTATTATTTCTTTTGCCGGTCATGATCTTTTTTTTAAACAGCAGTTATTTCTCTTAATATTTATATCACTCTCTTTTTATTTGTAAATGACCATTCCGATAATTTTCCGTTCATACTTCTTGTAATTTTTATTTGTTTTAAAATAATTGTCATTTACTTTTTTTTTCTATTTTTTCAAATAAAAATATACATATACATAAGATATGTTAATATTGTTTTTGCTGGTGTTAATATTTTCCTAAGCTATCTCTTACTCTCTAACATTTTTGGATTTTTTTTTCCTAATTGATTTAGTACATTACTATTTTTTCTAATTTTTATTTAACATATGGATCATTTTAACATATACAGCAGTTTTCATAATTTTAATTTATTTACGACAATAGTTTAATAATTAAAAAAAACAGATTTATGATTATCCGCTGAAAAAGATTTCATGCATACAAGTTTTACGAAAATAAATATCCTAATAATATTGATGGTTTATGTTAATAGAATAATTAAATTCTTACGAAATAAAATATATTGAATATGAATTTTATGAATTTGACTATAATATCAAAATTTTTTATCGATTATTATCAAATATGAATTTTATGTTAATAAATGTTTATTTGGTTTTGTCACATAAACTTATTAACATGAAAACAAACAGAAAAATTATATTCTTATGAAAGTACATAAATTTCCACACCAAAATATTTTTAATTTAAATACATAAAATTAAGATATATTTAAAGTATAACTTAAAAATATTTCAAAAGTGACATTATTAATTACTTTTAGCTAGTTATTCAAAAGAAATAGTTCGAACAAATTCGAATAAAAACACGGAATGTGCTAATCTATAATAGTATTTTAGTTAGAAAACTCAAATTTGGGGAAAAAATCACAAACTCAAATTTCTCAAAATAAATCATAAATCAAAATTTATTTATTTATTTATATTTTAATATAATGATATACTTATTGGTTTGATAATACTGAGGGTTTATTTAACCATTTATTAAAATGTGAAGGTTTAAAAACCCACAAAAATGTTGAGGTTTTTTTTAATGTTTTTGTAAAAGGTCAGAGTTTTTTTATCCATTTTTTCGTAAAATGTTGAATAATTTGATGATCTTTTGGATATTTGGATTTTAGAAAAGAAATCTTAAATATTTGGGCGATTCATGGATTAAGTTAGAACTAAAGGGACATATTCGTAAAATAGATAAACATATTTGAGAAATTTTTGTAGATGCCGAAACGACACCAGGTCCCGTCGTTTTCGGATAGTTCCGTCACCGCCATCTAAACCCACTCGTTTGCTCACCTGAGCCGCGACGAAGAAGATGGAATCGAATTAGGGTTTATAGGATTGTAGTAGGACGAATTTAGGAAGCTGCGTTTTTCTGGAAGAGAAACAATGGCACAAGACTCAGAGAAGAGATTCCACCAGATCATGGACAAGCTCTTTACCCCATCGAAATCTCAGCTTCCTTCTTCCTCCACCAGGTCAGTTTCTTCTTGCTGGTTTTGTTTTAGACTTTTCGTCGATTCATCTTCCGTATTTTAGTTCTAGACTTCCAGAATCGTTAATCTTTTCACTGTTTCTCTGATTGAAGTGTGAATATGACTTAATCCCAGGGTTGATTTTGGATGAACATCAACATTTTGACCCAAGATATTAGTTGATTTTTTTGATTTGCATCAGAGATTGTGAATTTTGTTTCATATTATGATATTGCATCAGTATGTTTATTCGAGATTCTGTGGTTTCTGTAGTTCTTCTGTAGAGCAACAATCAAGAGGCAAGAAGCGTTCAAATGCTTCATCTGCGTTAGCACTGGTTGAGCCAAAGACTGCATTAGCTACCATTGATAGGTCTTCAGCTTTGAAAGTTCCTGCTGGAACATCACCTTATGGTCTTTGCAGACCATGGGATAGAGGAGGCTAGCTAATTTCAAGTCCATGACATGGTTTGCCAAACCTCAGGTCTGCTTCATGTGACCTTTGAACCATAATGCTCTTGAATTTTTTTTATATTACTGGATAATAGTTGATTGATATGTTCTTCCTATGAATTTTTTAGCTGACTCTTTTTTGTGTGTGGTGGTAGGTTATTAGTGCTGTGAATTGCTCGAGGAGAGGGTGGGTGAATGATGACACAGATAGTATAGCTTGTGAATCTTGTGGAGCCCATCTTTACTTTTCAGCTCCATCTTCTTGGTCAAAGCAACAAGGTATGGTTAATATGTTTTTTGGAATCATTTCTAAGTAACTGACACTCTGATCTAACGATTTTATGGTGTGTCCTCACTGAAATTGGATATCTTCTTTGTGATATCTTACAGTAGAGAAAGCGGCATCAGTCTTCAGCTTAAAGTTGGATGGTGGACACAAAGTACTTTGTCCATGGATAGAGAATTCATGCGAAGAAACCCTTTCTGAGTTTCCTTCAATGACATCGCAGGATTTAGTCGATAGACATGAAGAATGATCCGAAGCTTTACTTCAACTTTTGGCCCTGCCTATTATTTCACCATCAGCCATTAAGTACATGAGGAACTTAGATCTGGAGGAATTTCTCAAACGACCTATTGCATCTGCATCTGGCGACACGACAGCTGAATGCTCTCAAAAAGAATCCCTTATCAATCATGTTGGAGCGAGTCCGGCACAGCTTTTCTACCAGGTTTGATCTGCCCTAAAAAAATCTGATTATTCTTAGCGCTATTATTGTTTTAGCTTTTAGCATGACATTTCCATGTCCATGTTTTGCTGCCTTTTAGGTACTTGTATGATTTTGGTAGAATAGGATGATCCTTCGTTTATTGTGCCTCTATCAATAGACTTCACTTCGGTCTGTCCAAAGAAAGAAAGATGACAAGTTATTCTTCTTGATTCATTTGATCTCGTTCATGGGATATACAGATAAATAAGGATAACGTTATTGATATGGCATATTTTCCGAGAGGCTTTTGGTATGATTTTGAGACATATCTGATAGTAGTATTGATGCATTGATGTTTGCAAGCACAAAAAATTATCAGTTTATGTGGCTGGGAACCGCGAGCACTTCCTTATATTGTGGACTGCAAAGATATATCTAGTGAGACTGCTAGGAGTACAGATACTATTGATTTACTTCCAGAAACTGCTACCCGCGAGCTTCTAAGCATCTCAAATTCAACTCCGATTCCAAATGGAATATCATGGAATAATGAGGACCCAACAGTTCCTGACACATTAAACTTTGATCCCAGTTCTGTTGTGCTGGACTGTAAGCTCTGTGGAGCCTGTGTTGGACTCTGGGTTTTCTCAACTGTTCCGAGACCACTAGAACTGTGTAGAATCACTGGTGATACCGAAGTAGTTAGTACAGATAAAAATTCGAGGGGTGGTACTCTTCAAAATCAAACTTCAAGCTTAAAGTTTACCATAGCAGGAGGACCCCCAGCAACAAAGCAAAACTTCAAATCAACAATATCGCTGCCTATAATCGGCCGGAACTTGAGGTCGAGGTTTGCTTCTTACTCTAGAGATTGTGATGATGGGACGGTCAGTTCTACTCAGGATCAACAGTGTAGAACTCCAGAAAACAATGGTGGTGTTACAGTAGATAGCGATCAAGCAATGAATGATATTGGAGGAAGAAACGCATCTGATATAGACAGTATTACTGCACCACAAACCAAAGACAAACAATTGATGATAGAAGGATCACATCTTCCTGAAAACAACAAACCGAAGGATTCAACTGCAGGTAAATTGCTATAGTATCAATGCAGATACAAATTTCTCAGATTTTTTCAAGCACCAATTGTTATCAAGTTTAATGAAACTATGCTCATACCTAATTGTTTGAAAGCTCTCATTAGGAGAATGTTCAGTTAACACATCCTTCTTTGTGAAGATGCAGGTAAATCAGCGACAGCAAACAAACAGATGGAATTTGATCTAATTAAGCAACATAGGCATTTCTGTCCTTGGATCTGGTCAACAGGTAAAAGAGGCCTTGGATGGCGACAGACTCTGTCTGCATTACAACACCATAATGGATCCTGTCAGACTCCACCAACACCTTCGTCCCTCTTCAAGGTAACTCATTCCACTGCATTCATTTCATATATTCTTAGGCAAAACTTAACTCGTTCTTAGTGTTAGGATAGAAGGAAGCTAATTACAGACGGATAAATAAACTCACCTGCGACTATTCTCATGTTTTCTCGACATGAGATTATATAAACCCTTTAGCAAAAGCTTTAAGCCTTTGTTGGTTGAGAGCATTACTTAGGAACTTGACCACTAAGATTGTTTCCACTTAAGTTTCTGTTTAAGGCATGAAAAGAGTTAAAAAGACATTTTTATGTTTTCATATTGTCTTATAAGAAGAGACTTACATGATTAAGAGCGATTTTATGTCAGCTAGAAACTCGGGCACAGCCCCTTCCAAGTAGTTATTTGACAAATCCCTGACAGTATAAAAAACTCAATCACAAAAGACAACAAAAAATGTGTGTTCTTATTCATATGTGTTTGATACTTACAACTCCTCCAAATGTGTCAGATTTTGGATGGAAGATGCAATGATCCCGGTTAATCCGCTTGAAGACAAGTTTCTATTGATATAGTCATGAATATGTTTAAAATTAAATGTGATATATTTAGATTAGATATTTCTTTAACAATGGTATAAGGTAATTAATTGGAAAATCTTACAAGAAAGTAATTGTTGGTGGAGTAGAACTATTATCAGCGTTGCTGCATTTTGGACCAGCCCACAAAAACTGTGGGGACACATGGATCTCCTTGCCAACTAATTCTACTCAATTCATAAGCAGTTTGGATCTTCTTGATAGCATTCACTGGATCAAGAATCAAATACATGTAAAAAGCTACAGTTCATATATATCAAAAATTGTAAATATACTCGCCTTCATCTTGGTTTGTTTCTGACTGAGGAAACTCAACAACATCAAAAAGTTCAAGAGCATTGATGAGAGGAGAAAGATTTGATTTTGCTGTCTTCACTAGCTGCAAGAGACAATTCCCTCCACATGTCAATGTCGATTCAGGTTTGGTGATCATAGTTTCTATACTTAATTTTATAGGACTAAACGGTCCATAAAAAATGTTCCCATTCAGCAAAACATTGAATTCTCTCGTCTCATTGGCTAACAAAGTTTGAAGCTCTGCGAAGTGAAGATAAATGTGAAACCGTGTTGTAGAATCCTTCAGTTTCCATTTAAATTCCAAAGTCCCATTATCATTCACACGTGTTACAGCCGATGCCATTGCACCTTGTGGCGGATCATAAACATTTGTAGTGTTTACACTAAGAGTAGTAGTTACAATTGTATCCTCCTTATCTGAAAATGGGAACCATCTAGGGTCATAGATATCATCAGGGTACCTACCAAAATCATGTATTAGACTTAGGAAAAAACCTCCAAAGTGTTTCGTATCATATACATTTTCAAAGTTTTCGATATTTTCTCATTCTTTATATCATAAAAATGTACCAAGATTCCAACATAAAGATTCCTTATCACCAATCAAAGTTTACTTACCGTAAAAAGAGACCTGAATCGCTAATGTAACTTCTGAGATGGAGGTGCAACGAGCTCCCAATGGCACTAACGTAAGTATCACTTCTCAATGGTCGAAGCTCCAAGGTTGATATCATTGGCGTAGTTGATCCAGTCTTAACAAGACAAATATGCAAAGAACTTGACCTTGACATGTGAATCATCTCCTCATGCTTACCACCTCCGGTTGCATTCAAATTAAGTGTTGTCCACTTATTAGGGCCAACGAATATATCAAAGTTTGGGACAGTATTAGAACCATCATAATTTCCATATAAAAAAGATGCCCTAATCAAGTAATTTGTTCCTTGCGTGACATTTAGGTTATAACAATTTCGTTCTCCATCTGGAAAGTATCTTAAGAGTTAGAAAAGGCTTTTCGAAATTTCGTTCAAAATCCTTACTAATTTGACTGTTCTTTCCGCTTTCAATGAAACTAGAATCCGCAGTATATGTTAATCCAGTAGATGGATTGGTATATGGAGACCCATCAGGTAACAGACCACAATCCAAAGTTATGAATCCTAATAAGAAGACATAAATTAATTAAGAAAAAGAGGACAAGAAGAGTTTTGCTTCATTTCAGAGTTTAAACGTTAATACCTTCTTGATCCTGAGCTTGAACAAAATGTATTAAAGGAAATGTGATGATGAAGATACATAGAAATCCATGAAAATACTTCTCCATTTTTTTCCTATTTTTTGGAGGATTTCGATCTTGACATCTTCTTAAATCATAAGTTCTGTGATATATATTAAGCTGTGACACGTTATCAAGTGGACATTAAAGAAACTAAACCCATATATTTGTCAACTGCCAAAATAAATATTAGAAACACTAACGAAAATAAATCCATAAATTGTCAACTGCCAAAATAAAATATTAAAAACTATGCCTGTAAAACCCTGAACAATTCTAATCTTATTCAATTTGATTGGCTATTAAAAATTTTAAAATAATTTTATTTTTGAAAGTAATTAAATTGTAGAGATTTTCATTTAACATTTGTATCTTTATTGATTTCATTTTAATTTTTATTTAATTGATAGTTTGACAATGATATTTCATGTAATTGTTTATAAATTTTTATTTATGTTTAATAAAAGATATGCCGTTTGTGCTTTTACAATATGAACTCCTTGCTGTTTAAAACAGCCAAGGCACATTTGTCGACTGTTGCGTCGTGTTCGTCGAGATTTTAGTTTAGTTTTCGCAATCCGAAGGCGCTTGTTAAGTTTCAATTAGGGTTAAGAATTTAGTTAAACCTCCATTTACTGAGACTCGTCGTCGGCGATTCTCCCTGATTCCTCATCGGACCTGGTACGTGCTTTCTTCTTCGTCTCCACTAGTTAGGGTTTTGCCTCTTCTTTTCACAGTGTTTGAATTATGGTTCTTAAACGAGAATTGAGCTCAACGTTGGGATGTTCTCCTCTTCAGATTAAGCCGCGAATTGGAATAATGGCGAATAATCCTCCTCAGTCTTCTGGTGCTCAGGTTTGAAACTGCCAAACTTGCTCTCTCTCTCTCTCTCTCTCTCTCTCTCTCTTTTAGTCCGTTTCATTCTTCAATGGAACTCGAATCTACTCCATTGATATGTTCTAAGCAATTCGATTTAGCGAAACGTTTTAGTAAAACTAGACAACTATACGAATGGAATTGCATAACCACAAAGTTTGTATAGGATGAGTTAGTTAGTGGGTGATCTATTAGATGAGCTTATAAGACCTTTCTTGGACAGTTTCGGCCTATGGTTCCTGGGCAGCAAGGTCAGCATTTTGTTCCTGCAGCTTCACAGCCTTTTCACCCTTATAGTCATGTACCTCCAAATGTTCAAAGTCAGCCTCCACAGTTTTCTCAGCCAATACCACAGCAGCACTTTCCAGTGAGACCAGGTCAGCCTGCGCATATTACATCTGGATCTACTCAACCACAGCCAAATGCTGCACCTCCAATGACGGGCTTCGGTACTTCTGGACCTCCGTTTTCTTCTCCATATAATGTAAGGATTTTCTTATAGACATATATATATATATATATATATATATATATGTTTTTGGATAATCTTTTTATATATGATTTGGTTTTTCACTTTCCTGGATTCTTGTTCTTGCAGTTTGTACCATCATCTTATGGTCAGCAACAACCACCATCCTTGGTCCAACCGAATTCTCTGATGCATGTAGCCGGTGTCCCCCCAGCAGCAAATTCTTGGCCTGTTCCTGTAAATGAAAGTACAGCACTTGTTTCCCCTGTGCAGCAGACTGGGCAACAAACACCAGTCACACTTTCCACAGACCCAGTAAGTGACTTCCATAACTGATCATGAAGCCATCTCTTACTAAACTATGATAATATTGAGTCGTATTATCATGTAAATTGGGACGACACTATGGCATTTCAATTTCTTTCTCTCTACTATTTCTGTGATTATATTTATTTGAATAGTGTTCCTCAACTTACCAGTTTAGTATATAGACTCCAACTTTATTTAGATTTATTAATTCCATGAACACTTCCTCTGGAACTTAAGTTCGCTCAAACTCTGATAAGGTTTAAAAAGGTGAACTGTTTTAGTATCACTTAAGGATGAAGAATAGAACAGTCATTGACCCCAGAATTCCCAAATCAGAATGACAGTCAGTTTTGTTCTACAGAACCACACAGTAGTCGTTACCTCTGAACATCAGAACCTTTTCCTATATATATACTCAATTACTATGTATAGCTAATGTGGCATTGTTGATGATCTCTTATCAAACTCTTTCTCTAGTCCGTTATGTATGCATCATCACTCTTTGCAGTTCCTTTCGTCTAACTTAAGTTTTTTTTTTGTGATGTGCTTGTTGGATAACAGGGGAATCTGACTCCACAATCTGCATCTGACTGGCAGGAGCATGCATCTACTGATGGGAGAAAGTATGTTTCTGAACTATGTTTCAGATTTAGGCCGATTGTCTTCCTTCATATCACTCTTTGTACTGCAGATCTGTGTTCATTCAGTTCCATTCGGAATTTTGTATTGTAGTAGGAGATTGTTCTCACTTTTTGAACATTTCATTAGGTCTTCCGTGCAATGTTTTTTTTCATGATTTTGAGTCTATCAAATCTAAAAAATTTCCGCTTATCTGATATATGCTTATTTTTCTAGGTATTATTATAACAAGCGGACTAAACAATCAAGTTGGGAAAAACCTCTTGAACTGATGACACCACTTGAGGTAAGACTTACAATGTAGTCAGTCTTTTAGTTTGTGTGCCATTTCACTAGTGATGCGAACGATTACATGCTTTCTCTGGAAAATGTTGTTTTATTTGCATTCTGTTTCATTTGCATATTCTTTTCCACTGGTTTGGAAGCTCCATGGTAACTTGGAAATATATAACGACAGCTACGCGCTCATTTGAAGGCAGCTTTCACATTATTGAAAGGTTATAGTTTTTGGTATTTTTCAGTCGCTTGTATATCTTAGGTTAGGTGATGTCAGACCATACTTTTGCATCTCTGTGTTTTTTATTTTTCCTTTTCTTTCCAGTGTGCTTTTTGATAAGTTTTCAGTTAGGCTCTAATGTTAATGATGCTTCTCTGTTTCTCACTTCTGTTTGTGTAAATCCTTAGATGACAACTTTATAGAAAGGTTGGATTAAATAGCTGATTTATTATACTCGTTGGATTTATGGTTTTCCGATCTTCTTTTTCGCCTTTTTATATTAAAAATAAATGTGTATTTAGACTCGTTTTCTTTATTTGGATAGAAGAACTTCAAAGGTATGCTTTCTCTTTGAGTAGTAAGTTTTGTTCCCTGTTTTACACAACAATTTTATTGCATCAAATCTCTATACGGGCATTTTGTTTTTAACTTTATTAGAAATCATATGCAAGAAGGATGAGATCTGAATGCAAACGTGAAACAGCTAGATAGTCTGTGGTCTTTTGAAACAAGTTGGTTGATAGACCTGATAAAATCTCGTCTGGTTTTCGTGCTTGAAGTTTTATGAACTTAATTTGACATTGCTTATGGCGTGGACTGTGACTGTGTGGTTGATATATTCATTGCTATTATGCATTTTATAGGAGCACACATCTAACTTTCTTTTTCGTTTGATCCCATTACCTTTTAATGACGTTCAGGGTTTCTGTGAAAACAGACTTGATTGGTCGATTAATATCTATCCTGTCTATGCATGATTTTACAGTTTCTTACAAGTTACAATTTATAATCTCTTTCTACAGAGAGCTGATGCATCTACTGTATGGAAGGAATTTACAACAGCTGAAGGAAGGAAGTATGCATCTTTAAATTATACTTGGTCTTAATTTCGTGCTTATACTCTACTGCTGCATCTGATTTGTTGTTTTAATTCATGCAGATATTATTATAACAAGGTTACAAAGGAATCTAAGTGGACAATTCCAGAAGATTTGAAGGTCTGCTATTTTTTTTCTTTCTCATGTACATTTCCCAGTGTGGAACCTACATTAAAACTGCATATTTGTATGTAGTTAGCTCGGGAACAAGCTGAATTAGCTAGTGCAAAGAGGCCCCTTTCCGAAAATGGATCTACCTCTCTGTTCCACATCGCTGCATCCTCATCTGATATAGCGGTTAGCGCCTCTGTGACCTCTGCTATTCCCAGCACATCTTCAACATTTCCTGGGCATTCGTCAAGCCCTAGTCCATTGGGTTTGGCTGTACCTGTCACTTGTCCTCCCTCTGTTGCTCCTGTTACTCCAACGTCTGGTGCTACTAGTGATACTGAGGCTACTACAATGTACTATTTTTTCTTGAGAAGTTTTGTTTGATGATTTTACACCTCTATCACGTGTCTAAATTTAGCTCTTGTGCCCATCTTACCAGGAAGCTGGATAATTTACCGTCTGAAGGGGCAGATGATTCAAATGATGGAGTTCCAGCACAAAACAATGAGGTATGATTTGGCTATACCTTTTTTCACTATTAAGTGCCTAGAATCTAAAACTCTAGTCTTATATATTCCTCTTTCCTAATTCCTGCTTTCTACTTCAGTTTCATGTAAAAAAGAGGTAGATAGTAGCTTGTTCAAGTTAGTTTTTGCAAAAGTTATGTTCATTATTTACTGTATGTGTGATGATGTGGTGATCTCATCATTATCTATGGTCGAGTGTTAAAGTATGCCTTCTAATTATTTTGAATTTTTTGTTAGGCTGAGACTATGGAAATTTCGGTGAATGGAAAAGCCAATGTGACACCTGCTAGTGACAAAGCAAATGTGGACGAACCCATGGTATATGCTACCAAGCAGGTATTTTCTTATCTTAACTTTCCCCTCCTAGTATCTGTAGCCTAATATTTTCTTGTGCAAATCTAATTGTTATCCATCCATCTATTTTTGCACTATTGGTTTTTTCTTTCTAGGAGGCCAAAGCTGCTTTCAAATCTCTTTTGGAATCTGTAAATGTTCAGTCCGACTGGACATGGGAACAGGTAATCTGGATGCATATGCAAGTATTTATGTCATTGCTTATGGGTACATTGATAGGTGTCACCTGTATTTTCTCCCTGACCATCTTCTAGGTTAATTGCTGACCTTATCATCTTCTTGTAGACAATGAAAGAGATTGTTCACGATAAAAGATATGGTGCTTTGAGGACACTCGGTGAGCGAAAACAAGCTTTTAACGAGGTATATAGTTTCTTTGTTCTTAGGAATGATGTGTTAATGCATTTTTATGTTTATTTTGCGTAGCACTCTATATTTGTGATGCAATTATCTTTCCACTGTTAGAGATCCACTTTTAGTAGCTTTATGCTTAGATCTGATTGTCAAATATATTGTGCTAGTATCTTGGTCAAAGGAAGAAAGTGGAAGCTGAGGAAAGACGAATGAGACAGAAGAAAGCCAAGGAAGAATTTGTCAAGATGCTAGAGGTATGTACCAAATAAGTCAGAACTTCAGTGTTTTCTCGTTTTAGTGTGGGTGATGAGCTGATTTATTTTGTTATGATAATATTCTTGACCTCAGGGGTGTGAAGAACTTTCATCATCCATGAAATGGAGGTGTGGCTTTCAGTTAATTATAGGATCTTTGGTTTGTATCTTTATTGTATGTGTGACATATGTGCTAATGGAAACTATTTCCTCACCAGCAAAGCAATGAGTTTATTTGAAAATGATGAGCGCTTTAAAGCTGTTGAACGTGCAAGGGATCGTGAAGATCTTTTTGACAATTATATTGTCGAACTTGAGAGGAAGGTAAGCATCTGGCTTCATTATATTTTATTTAATTGAAAGAAGAGGCAAATTCATTATTTGAATTGACATAATGAATCCTTTAATCTGCAGGAAAGAGAAAAGGCAGTGGAGGAACATCGGCAGAATATAGAAAATTTCTTGAAACCTGTGACTATATCAAAGTACACCATTTTTTTGTGATGCTAATTACTGCAAGCCTTTTTGTTTCGTTGACCTTGCCATAATGCTTTTTGTAATATGTGTTTGAAGGTTGGTTCACAATGGCGCAAAATTCTAGAGAGACTAGAAGATGATGAAAGATGCTCACGTCTTGAAAAGATAGATCGTCTGATTGGTTTTGAGGTAAGTAACTTCGTCGGGGAGTTCAGGTTGCCACATTAGTATTTGTTTCTAATGTTTTTAATCCCAGGAATACATTATCGACCTAGAGAAGGCAGAAGAGGAGCTGAAAAAAGTAGAGAAAGTAAGTTCAATGTTCAGGGTTGTAACCTCATTTTCATTCTTTATGAAGTCCAATGCTCATATTTTCGTTTTCTTGTGGAGCTAGGAACATGTAAGGCGGGCTGAAAGAAAAAACCGGGATGCATTTCGTACACTATTGGAAGAACATGTTGCTGCTGGCATCCTTACAGCCAAGACGTACTGGTTGGATTATTGCATTGAGGTCTCTGACCAATTTAGATTTCTTTTGGAAAAATTATATTTTATGTTGTATTCTTTCACTCAGTCATTTTGTCTACAGTTAAAAGACTTACCCCAATACCAAGCTGTTGCATCTAATACATCTGGCTCAACTCCAAAAGACTTGTTCGAAGATGTCACTGAAGAATTAGAGAAACAGGTAATTTGTGATAATCTGATAGTTTGTTCTAGCTTTTGGTTGAATCTGATAGTTGTGATAATCAAACCTATTTGGTGTTTTAATTGACAGTATCATGAGGATAAGAGTCGTGTAAAGGATGCTATGAAGTCAAGGATAGGTTGCATTTCTGCTTATTAATTATACCAAACTTTTCTCTAATCCCTTTCTCTACCAGATTTCCATGGTCTCCTCGTGGTTGTTTGAAGATTTTAAATCTGCTATTTCAGAAGATATCAACTCTCAACCAATATCAGACATAAATTTAAAGGTATGGGCTCAGTTGTGAAAAAAACATGTGTCAGCAGATAAATTAATCAACAAAAACGGTTATATGAATTGTGTACATGGGAAGAAATATATTAGCTTCTGCCTGTGTGTGTAGTGTTAAATCGTTGTTCCTGGCTTGCTTTATCCCTTCTGACACCTGCAATGGGTTCTTTTGCACCTACTTATAGATTAATTGTTGATGAGGTTTGCATAAGTAATTTCTAGTTTCTGGTTGCCAGATTTCTTGAGTACAACATAGATGTGTGAAGATGTTCTTATAAAGTTCAGTTGAATAGACTCTAATTATTTTTGCTGCCCTTGTTTATTAGCTTATATATAATGACTTGGTTGAGAGAGTAAAGGAAAAAGAAGAAAAAGAGGCCAGAAAGCTTCAGCGTCTGGTTGAAGAATTTACCAATCTGTTGCGCACTTTCAAGGTATATCTTTACCCCGGCTGACTTTTTTTTTTTTTTTTTCTCTGGATTCACTGGATATTAAACATATGTTTTGGTTTAGGAAATAACCGCAGCTTCAAATTGGGAAGATACCAAACTACTATTTGAAGAAAGTCAAGTGTACAGGTAAATAGTTTCTTGATTCAAATAGGAGGATGCTTCATGGCTTATCAAATAGTTCTTGTTAGCCAACATCTTAAATTAATAAAACAAAGGCTGTGGTATTTACCTTCTTAATGTCCTATTATTGAATTTCCTCAGATCGATTGGAGATGAAAGTGTCAGCAAAGGATTATTTGAGGAATATGTAACGAGTTTACAAGAAAAGGCAAAGGAGAAAGAGCGTAAGCGCGATGAGGAAAAAGGTACTAATTAAATGCGTGCCATGAAATTTATGTAAAAAATGGGTCTCTAAGACTTTATTTGTTGGGGACCTTTCAGGTTAGAAAAGAGAAGGAAAGGGATGAGAAAGAGAAGCGAAAAGACAAGGATAAGGAGAGAAGAGAAAAGGAAAGAGAACGTGAAAAAGAGAGGGGGAAAGAGAGGAGTAAAAGGGAAGATTCAGATGGTGAGACTGCTGTAGATGCGAGCGAAGGTCACAAAGAGGAGAAAAGAAAGGGAAAAGACCGAGACAGAAAACATCGGAGACGACATCATATTTCTGATGAAGATGTCAGTTCTGATAGAGATGACAGAGAAGACTCGAAGAAATCATCCTGCAAACATGGTAGTGATCGGAAAAAATCAAGAAAGGTAGGTACACTCCCTTAACTTCAATTCTGACTCAGTTGAGTTTGAAATTTGTTTGATGGGATTAAGATTAAAAATTAGAGGGTGTGGTCTCTTTGGCAGCACGCAAACTCGCCTGAATCAGACAGTGAAAACCGGCATAAAAGACAGAAGAAGGATCAACGGGAGAGTAATCGTCGAGGTGGTAATGATGAGCTAGAGGATGGAGAGGTTGGTGAAGATGGTGAAATCCGACATTAATTACTGACTAGTGGTACTATGTTTTTTCTCACAATTTTTGCTTTCATCTCAAACCTTTTTACATCCCCGAGTGTGGTTTTGTGATTCGTCTTCACACAGTAATAATATTTTTGCTGTCTTTTCATTTCTATGTTTTTACTGAAAAAAGTTCTTAAATTCTTGGTATGCCAGATGGCCTACCCATTTGTGACCCTATTCATTATAGTGAGTCAATTTGTTTAGCATAATCTCTCGTACCTTTCGTAGGCACTCACCATTGTTTGTCATGTTGGTCATGTCAGTTTGCTAGAGGCTCTTTTCGAGTATTTACACATCTTGTTACAACATTTCATCACTAAATAAGTTGGCCTGCATGAGGTCTTGGAACACTGGCTTACCCACAGCTTCAACTTAAAACATATCGTACG
Source organism: Cardamine occulta (assembly GCA_028015245.1). NCBI lineage: Eukaryota > Viridiplantae > Streptophyta > Magnoliopsida > Brassicales > Brassicaceae > Cardamine > Cardamine occulta. The sequence goes on from CM051362.1 coordinate 9,902,957, forward strand.
AATTGCTATTCCCAAGTAAACCATCTGTCATTGTTTCCTCCACTGTACTGCAACCATATCCATATTACAGTTGGTCTTGGAGACTCTCAACACTCATATATTTATCATCTCTTGGCAGCTGTGCCGAAGTACATCTAAAATTTTGCAAAAAACAAAAAAAAGTGGATGATATATGCATACAGAATCACTGCCTCCATCTGCCAGCAATTTTATGGATGCTCTTTCACCACCGCCTTATTAATGAAGTAAGCAACTGCAACAACAAATATGAAGTCCCTCTCACATTAGTATCACTTTTGAACAGACATTAATAAATACTGAAACAGATGTAAACAAAGGTTCCATCTAACTAACACACGTTAAATGCCTAAAACCAAATTCACAGGATGATACTGAATTTTCAGAACTAGAGTAAGGCATTCCTTTTGATATGGATTCACTCACACATTAGCATCACCTATGAACAGACATGATAAATATCGAAACAGGTATAAGAAAAGGTTCCCTCTTACTAACATATAAACACCAAAATTACAGGATGATGTTAAATTTTCAGACTTAGAGAATGCATTCCACAGACCTCGAATAGTTCGAATGCGCTGCCTTTTCGATACGTATCATCTTTCTTCTTGGACTCGGTAGGAAGCACATTGAATAACAGCGTTCTCCACCCGATAAGTAAAACAGCAGTACTTCCCATTGTCACCAAAACAAAGCTAGAAGACGGTATGTGACCCGACGAAGCTGACCTAATAATCATTCCAAGCTACAAGTAAAGGAACAACCTTTAGCTAACATCCTAAAGCTAAATATCGAAAAAGATCTCACTAGATTGGTAAATGTAGCCTTACTGGAGCTCCAAGAACCCAAGATTTTGCGGCTGCAACCACAGCTTTAGACCGACCCTTCATTCCTCGACCTTCCTCCGCATACCCACCCAAGAAATAAGCACTCAGAAACCATCCTGCACCACACAAAGTTTCAATTTTTATTTTTGGGAATCACAAAATTGATAAACAGAGAGTGAAATGAAAGGAATCAATACCAGCAATGAAAGGGTCAGCTGTGTGAAGAGTATTAATGGAGAAAACAGGGAAGCCATGACTAAATCTCCCAATTGCAGAGAAGATAAGCAAAGCTAATACATCTCCACCAGCAAGTAACGCAACACGGCTGACGAAAACACACACAAAATTTGAGATAACAAAACGAAAGCAATCTTCTAAAGAGATGAAGCAAAAGCAATGCCACTAGAGAGTTGAAGCAAAGCAAAGTAAATTAAGAGTCTTTTTTTACCCCCATTTGGTGATTGAAGAAGATGAAGTAGATGGCTTATCGAATTGAATAACACCTTCTAGAGGAACGTTCTCTTGACCCACGAGAACTGTTTCATCTACTGAAGATGGAATTTGAGAAGATGAGGGAGAAGGTGTGGTTTTGACGTTTCCGTTGGAGTTAGAGAGAGCGAGGACGATGCGTTCTCGCCGGCGAGTATTATTTGTGGGGATGAGCCATGGATCGGAAAAAGATATAGTAGGTTTGGGTTTGGTGATATATCTGACGGCGGAGACAGGTCCGGTGGGAGTGCGAAGAAGAAACATTCTCTTTTGATGGCTTGTGAAGCCAATCGTCCGGGTCCATTTCTGAAATACTCTTACTCCTTCAAAACTTATTCTACAGAGTCTCTATTTTTCTCCAATACTCCTCTACTCTTAATGAAAGTTATGTTTTCCAAATTTACCCTTACCAAACAAATCCAAACCGATTAACAAAACCAATTTTAATTGAATTGATGAATAAAATGAAAACAAAATCAAACTCAAATCGACCAATCAAAGACACTTGACCAATCGACCAATCAAAGACACCTCCGTCGTCGACTTCCTCTTCTCTTCCCGTGCTGAGATTAAAATCTGAAATACTCCAGTCGTTCTTCCATCATTGAAAGTGTAGCTTTAATCTCCAGGTCAGTTTCCATTCCTTTCTTTCACTTCTAACATCATAATACATCGAGTCTTTAGTCGATTTTGGGTTTTTGTAATTGAAAATTAAAGATTGTAAGATTTGAAATTGATGTTGGAAATTAATGGGCATTGGGCTGGTAACCTTGTTTTCTGGGTCGATTAAAACATTTTAATGGAATATAGTGGTTGGTATGTAGTGTATTTGGTCCAAGAATCAATTTGCAAATAGAGTAGAAAAAAGTGAGTACAACTGCTATAAACGGTATTACTAAGATATAAAAGTATAACTGGTACAATTGGTATTTCTGAGATTAGATGGTAATTTATTATTGTTTTTAATTTTTCAGTAAGAAACAATGAGCAACGTTTCCATAAACATTCATTTTGATTATGAAGGATATTATGCAAAGATCGGAGATGATTATCAATGGTTTGGAAGAGAAGCTAACTTGTACGGTATATTGTTTAGGAAATCATCAATGGAGGAGATAACTTATTCGATGTTAGTGGATAAGATATGTATGAAGATTAGGATAGATAAATTTTCAACGAAGCTGAAATTAAGTTACATTCCATTGGTAGTGAAACCTCAGACACAATCATATATTTTTGATGATGAGGATGTATATGTATATCTAACCTCGACGGATAAAGAGCAACGTAGAAGTGTATTGCATGTAGAAGTCATCAAATATTTGGAAATAGTTCCATTACGCGAGCAACTTTCGAGAGTAGAGAAAGGAAGTTCAGTTGGTGTGAATTATGGGGAAATAGTTCCGTTAGACGAGCAACTTTCGAAAGGAAGTTCAGTTGATGTCGATAATTTTTACGCAAGGAATGCACCATCAGAACAACCTCATGAGCCTTTGGAGCCGCTAGAAAATGTTGTTGATAAGAATATGGATAATGTTGTTGATAACAGTATTGATGATATGGGTATAGATGGCTGTGGTATTCGGGAATACCATGAGCTTCCAATTGTTGTCCAAGAATCTTAGTTTTTAGAGTCATGGGAAGATGGTATTGGTCTGGAATTAGGTGAAGAATTTGAAAGCAAGCAGGCAGTGCAAGATTTAGTTGATAGAGCTTCACATCTTAAATGTTTTGGAGTGGCTATAGTCAATTCGGATACGAATCGGTACGTGGTAAAATGTCATGAATCATTAGAAGGGTGTAAATGGTATTTACGAGTTGCAAAGCTTAAGAATTCAACTCGTTTCTCGGTTCGAGTATACACCAAGATGCATACATGCTCTCGGACTACTTCTAGTACAAGCTACAAAAGGAAAGGCACACCACAATTAGTTGCATCCCTTTTGCATAAAGAGTTTCCTGGTCAATTCCAGACCCCAGATCCTAAAAGTCTCGTTTCTCTTGTTCTAGGAAAACTTGTTGTGCCAGTGTCATACTCTACTGCATATAGAGGGAAACAACTAGCTGTTAGTGATATTCGTGGCAGTCTAGAAGAGAGTTTCAAGATGGTCTATTCTTATTTGTACATGTTAGAGAAGGTGAATCATGGTACAAAAACTAGTGTGGTATTAGACGAAAGAAAAAGGTTCAAGTACCTATTTGTCGCTTTGGAAGCTTCCATTGAAGGGTTTCAAGTCATGAGGAAAGTGATTGTTGTGGAACCTTTTTGAAGACCGTATATGGTGGCGTGCTAATTTTTGCTTCAGCTCAGGATTCGAATCACCACCACTATCCCATAGCGTTTGCTGTAGCTGATGGTGAAAAAGAGGATACTTGGATGTGGTTTTTCAATACCTTAAAAACCATCATACCAGATAGCTCTGAATTGGTATTTATTTATGACAGAAATGCAAGCCTCATAAAAGCAATGGGTGAAGTGTACCCAAGCTCTCACCATGGGCATTGTATCTATCATTTGTCCCAAAATGTGAGGGCAAAAGTTAAATTCGTCAACAAAGATGAAGTTGCTACAAAATTCAGGCAAATTGCTCAGATTTATACAATAGCTGAGTTCGAGAAACAATATAAAGATTTTAGGATGAGGTTTCCTAAGGCAGCCACGTATCTTGATACTACTTGTGAAGTGGAAAAATGGGCAAGGTGTTATTTTCTCTGATTAAAGTACGACATACACACCATCAATGTAGTAGAGTCAATGAATTCTGTTTTTAAGAACGCAAGGAAGTTTGCGTTGCTACCTATGATTGATACCATTGTTGCAAAATTTGCAGAGTGGTTTAACACAATCATAGGAAGGAATCTGTTGGTGGATCAAATGCACAGAAACTTGTCCCTTTTGTGGAGAACGTATTGCACGATAGATGTGAGATTGCATACAAACTAACGGTGATTGAGCTAAACAGCTTCCAGCTAGAATACAGTGTCATTGGTCCCGATGGGAACACTTATGTGGTGGACTTGAGAAATAAAAGTTATATTTGCCGCTGTTTTGACTTAGACAAATATCCTTGTGTCCATGCAATAGCCGCTGCCATGAAATTGAAACAAGAAAATAGAACAACCGAGGTACGTGATTTATATGATTTGTGTTCAAAATATTATTTGGTAGAGTTGTGGGTTTTGGCATATGTGAACACAATTTATCCAGTGCCGCCTAACACTCGGTGGACTATTCCAAGTGAAATCCAAGAACTGTATGCATTACCTCCGAAATACAACAAAAGAAAGGGAAGAATTCAAGAAACTAGAAAACCATCCGTTGGAGAACGTCGCCAAAAGCATAAGCGGCAGCCAAGCAGCAACTTGGATAAGTGGTTTCAGAGCGAGGGTGGTAGCCCAGATCAAAGCGAAGATTAGTAGTTTTTGTACTCTGTATTTGTAAAACTTGGTAAAACTTGGTTTCGTAATGGTATAACTACGACCAATTTAATAAATGTCTGTATTTGTAGTTTTTGTACTCTGTATTTGTAAAACTTGGTAAAAATTGGTTTCGTAATGGTACAACTACGACCAATTTAACAAATGTCTGTATTTGTAGTTTTTGTACTCTGTATATGTAAAACTTGGTAAAACTTGGTTTCGTAATGGTACAACTACGACCAAAATAAATCAATCAATCAATAAAACGTATATGTTGTTAATAAATTAAACCAATTTAACAAACTCTCTCAGATAAGATTTGTTACACAAAACACAAAACACACAATTTAACAAATATTCTCAAATCTACATCAAATTCATTTTTGTACAAGAATGACCTTATACTTTATGATGACTTCCTTATTGGTGCTCACATTAAATTACAAAAAACACGAACTAATGTTGTTACGCACATTAAATTGCAAAAAACATGATGAGTATACCTGAAATAACTAAAACCATGGGTACAACAAAAATATTTTAGTTTAAATTTCAGAACAACTAAATAATACACCAATTTCTTAAAAAGTACAATTTTGTATATAAGAGTACAACTTGGAAACTAGGGTCAACTATGTGTTCTTGTGTCAACTTGGACCCACGGTTTTCATTTTTTTATTTTGACTGGGACCCACAGTTTTCATTTTTTTATTTTGTCTTGGACCCACGTGTTTGTCGGTGAATACAACAAAAGAGACCCACGTTTTTTTGTGGTTTTGACCAAAAATTCAACAAATTGATTTATGAGATTTCTGATTCCCTCTACAATTTCAGAAAAATTTGGATTTTCCCTCCATTGGGCTCCCCCAAATTTTGTTTCTACATTAAATTCTTCTATCTTCTAAATTCTTTATCCCTCGATTTCTCTTTCTCCCCCAATTTCGTTATCTCTTTCTACCTCGATTTCTCTTGATCGGTTTTAGATCGGTTTTAGATTTAGTGGTATAACTATCATATTTATGTTTATTTTGTTGTTTAAAGACTTATGTTTATTTTGTTGTTTTAAGACTTATGTTTCTTTTGTTGTTGTAAGACTTATATTTCTTTTGTTGTTGTTGTAAGACTTATGTTTCTTTTGTTGTCGTTGTAAGACTTTTGTTTATTTTGTTGTTGTTGTAAGACTCCATGTTCAAAAACAAACATAGTTTTACCTAGTTAAACAACCCGCGATAGTTATACAAAAATAAAACAACAAAACCAAGTCTTACAACAAAAACCAACAAAGTTTTACCTAGTTAAACAACCCTCGATAGTTATACCAAAATAAAACAAACATTGACACAACATTCGTTCAACACAAACTCTTAAACCTACTTCCTTTGCCGAGTCACAATAGGACTCCTAACCACTTCATCCTCTTGTCTTCCTCTTTTTACATTTCACTTTCTCTCGTAAGTCCTCTTGTTACTTGGCTCACCATCTTCCCCTACACCCACATCCTTTCCTTTACTTCCCTCACCGGTTTCATTATCCTTACTAGATTCATCTTCACCCACCTCCTTTCTCCCACCGGATTCTTTTTCTTTACTAGATGCATAGTCACTCACCTCATTTCTCTCACTTACCCCATCGTCACTCACCTCATTTCACTCACCTCATTTCCCTCACTTACCCCATCGTGACCCACCTCAACAACATCTTCCTCAACAAACTCGACATTTTCTCTAATCCACTTCAGATTTAGTTCCACAACTTGGAGTCTTTTATCTTGGGCATCAATCTTCTTATGGATTTCCTTAAAGCCATTCTCAAACACTGCCATCAATCGGTTCTCTAGCTCAACTAATCCATCATTACTCACCTTCTTTCTCTTTCGAGCCACTCTTCCACTACCCACAATTTCTTGCACCACATTATCAGCATCCGGATTATCCACAATTACTCGGCTAGCAACATCTTCGTTATAAAGCTTTTCAAAAAATATTGTCTTTTTTTCTCAACTAGAAGCTTCGTCCAACCATCAACAACTACATCATCCTCATCATTCCATCCACCCTCGTCGTCATTTATGATTTCCTCCAAAAGAACTTTCTCATCGGGAGATGGAATCATGATACTCTGAATCTCCTATGAATAAGAGGAAATCCAATTTAAATACAACAACCATGATACATATATAATTAATATGTTATATAATTTACATTAAAATAATTTCTAACCTTAGTTGTACCAAGTTTATCATACACATACGACATAGGAAAGCCTTTAAGATGACTTGTTTTAAACTTCATCTTGCACATCCGAGGACACTCATGATGTGCATCTCGAACATCTTCTCGGAAATTATTCTGCAGAACTGGAATTGCCTCAAACACTAGAAGCTATAGACAACAAAAAATCATTCAGTTATACCAAGTTTATTAGTTGTACAAAGTTGATCTACCATAAAAAAATAAAAGATGAATAAATGATCAAATCTTACTTACTTCCAAAGGAATAACAAACTAGGAAAGACCTTTTGTGGACCCACAACTCCTTCACAATCTTTCATCAACTTAAATATGTCTTTCATATTCTCATCAAATGCCAATCGCCCCCACGGGAAAGTTTCACACAATTTTAGGTCACCCACGGCTCGAAGAAAGAAATTCTCCACAGGGGATGCATGATCCCCTGTCTTTGACTTTCCTATGATGACGCTGCATAAGAAGTAGAGGATTGCCATTCTAAGACGATCATTAGAAGGTTTCTTCATTGATAGTAGCTTTTTCTCCACATCTGCATATGTTATTGTTTTCTTGGCACCAAATTTCTTTCCAACGAACTCGGTATTGCCCATACTTTTATAGAGGGTTGGATATTGATGACAATATAATCCCGACATGAGTGCAAATTCTCTGAGAGAATAGCGGATGGGAACGCCATTGAAAATAAACCAACATTCGTTCTTCTTCTCCAAACATGCTGTGTGCAGAAAAAGCAGCCATATACCCATCAACTTGTGATTTGAATCCCTAGGCATATGGAAGAAGTGTTTGAACTGTGGGTGCTCCGTAAACCATTTTATCTCTCCCTCTTCAAGATGATTTTCCAATGTTGTCACCGCCTTACGAATATAGCACTTCGCTGATATCTTAAATGGCTTCATATACTCAGTGGGACTGAAGAACATCTTAAGAGGTTGTAATGCTTCGGTTTCCTCGTCGAAATCCTGCAATCGCGATCAAGTTGTACCAAGTTGTACAATTCTATACGTTTTCGTTTCAATAATTTGTAAGGTACAAACAACATAGTTATACCAAGTTCTACACAATTTAGAGATATACCGTTGAATGCCGCCGATGGATTGACACAGTTGGGCCCGACTCCGACTCAGTTGCTTCACAATCAGCTTCTGGCGTGACTTCTTCTTCTTCTTCTCTACCTTCTATGATTGCCTCTTGATCTGTAAGATTCGACTCTCCATAAACGGTTGGGTTCGAGTCCATTTCAACTTCTGGTGCGGCTTCTTCTTCTTCTCCACCTTCTTTGATTTGCTCTTCTTCTGTAGGATTCGAATCTCCACATTCACTCTGGTTCGACTCCATTAATTTTCCTTGGAACCTTGTTAGCACCATCACTCCCTTCCATAAATCTACGAACACAATCGATTATGTCTACGGGAAACGAAATGAAATACACGGAGTTGTCTGTAGTTATACCAAGTTCGACGAATATGTCTACGGGAAGGGACGAAATGAAACTGGAACTGTCTCAACTGTCAAGTTGGAGAAGAATTTTGAAACTTAAACGGGAAAAGATGAGAAATTGGGGGAGAGAATCGAATTTAGCAAACCCTAGAAAATGAGGATTTTAAAGATTAACCCGGATTCGACCCATTTACATTGGATTCGGGTATATACTATCTGATTAGGTTGGTTGGATTATAATTTCTTGAGTTTTTAAAGGTTTTAGAGTCTTTTACAATTGTTTTGAATTAAAATAAATGATAATAAAATTATTTTTTAAAAGAAGAGTAATAGAGAAAGCTCCTCAACTTTGAGGAGTATCTCAGAAATTGACCCCAATCGTCCGCCACCACCCATCTATTTATTTACTCACTCTCTCATCTCATCATTTTTTATTTTTTACTATGTTTAGTTTCTTTGCTACTAAAATTATATATTTTTCATTCGAGTAAATATCGTTTATAGTCTAAAATCTAAATAGTACCCCTAAAGAATTTGATGGAATTTTTTATATGTTTTTTTTGTAGAATCTGACCGAATAATTGAAGATTCAACTCGTAACGAATGAATCTGGTTAATATATAGCGGAATATAACATAGAAAAAATTAATTTACATCTAGTTGAATAACATAAACAATTAAAAACATGAGCTTGTTTAAAAATATTAAAAATGTTTTATTGGATTAATAATGTATTAAAAACATAGAAATACAAAAAAAAAATTAAGAACTACAAAAAATTAATTAGCTAAAAATACATTATTTTTTTGATAAATATAAATTTATTTTAATTTAGAGAACAAAATAAAGGGTAGACATTTGGTTATTCGGGGTTGTTCAATGTTCATGATATATATATATATATATATATATTAATATATCTCATTTGGATAAATTTTATTAGGTTCAGGTTTAGGTTCAATTTGGTTACTTTCGACCCATTCAGTATATATATATACACGTCATAAGCTTTAGAATTTTTACTACTTATTAGTTTTAACAATATGTAACTAATAAGAAGATGATTTGAATTCTTAAGAAAAAAATTTAACAAAAACAAAACAGTGCAGATTGATTTTATGGGATTATAGAAATGAACGGCGAACACTACGGAAGTATATTGGACTGAATATTTTTGGATGTTTTTTTCATCATTTATTATTCTAAGAATATATTTTAGTTTAAGGGATTTATTGGGCAATGTTGTGTTCGGACTTGTTGGGCCTATTATTTTTGGGCTTATTAGCCTATTGTGTTATGTATTTAGGGTTAGAATTTGTTTGATGAAGTATTTAGGGTTAGAGTTAAATGCCTATATAAACAATCTAGAGCCGTCACTGATGAAGGTTTTAGAGTAAGTGGCAGACACGAAAGAAAAGCCGATAAAGCTTTTCGCTTCTTAGACTGCTAGTTAACACTTTTGATGCGGTAGAGCATATTTATTGGCCGCAACGTTGAACGTCGTGGATGTGCACCATCTATCGTTTCCACCAATGAATTTGACACGGTATGTGTTTAGTAAATCAATTGGATTTTTAGAGCTTGTTACTTTTTTCAAGATTGTCTTCTTCGTTAGTATGCATGATGCTTGATATATCCGGAGGAAACCTTACAATTGCTCACCTAGACTGATGATTCCTTCATACCAATAATCATCTGTTAGATTTGAGTGGATATATTGATTGAATTAATTTTGAGTAAATATTGTGATTCCACAAACTCTCTAGTGGTGACATAAAAATGTTTTCCTTTATAAGATTTTGATCAAGTTACCATGCGTGATTTTGCAGTTTTTGTTATTCTTTTTTTTTTGTTGAAATTTATGTGAATGCAAGTTGGGTCGTCATGTTTCATAAGTCTTTGGAGTCTAAGCAAGAGGCCAGTGCCAAGTGAAAAACAAGTTAGTAAGATTAAGGAAAGTGAAAAGGAAGAGTAGTGGGCTGCATGCCGAGGAAAGGAGCCATGATATGGAAAATGACATAGCTAGAATGCTATGATAGTAAGGCTCAGTGAAGCCAAGAGCAATCATGGATGTCTAGTGTGCGAAGGAAAGCCTAAGACTAAGGTAGATGAGAGATTGGGAAGGAACCCATCCTAAGTAAGAAGATTTAGAGAAAAACAAAAGCCCTTTAGATGAAGGAACAATTCGTCGAATGTTATGGAAGCAGGAAGTGATCATGTAGCAGCATACAATATAAATGGAAAGGAGTCCATTGTATCTAGTAGTGTAGAAGAGAAGGAGACCGTAGAACTATGTAGTGGATGGAGGATGGAAACCCCAACACAACAAGTACATGCAAGGGAAGTAACCCTTGACCACTAGGTCAAGAGAAGTTATTCAATCAATATTCTTAAAATATTCCCTTTAATATACATTATTTTAGATAACTAGTCATTCATGAAAAAATATATGATGCCAAATTTATATTAAAATTTCCAGTTTTTGCCCTAAGTTAAAAATATATTTAGGATAACACTATGAATGTTGTGTTATTATTGGATAAATCTAGTAACTCTAGATTTTATTCTATATAAATAATATATATCTTTAAATAAAAACTCACATTCGTCAAACATGTCTATGACATATGAATAAATCTTTTTCAAAATAAGTTAAAATAAAACACCTGTAAATATTACTATATATTTGATCGTAAAAAAACTACGTTAATTTTCAAAATGAAATCTAAAAACATTGATTTTTTGGGTCGGACATTATAAAACTGTTTAATTATAGATAACGATTGTTTATTTATCTTCTAACTCCAATAAAATATTTCAATCATAATTTCTAAATTCGAATAGAGAGAAAAATATTACATTTTGCATATGATTTTATATAATACAAGAAAACTTGCATTTTGCGACCAACCAAAATGTCTCAAAATGGTTACAAAGTCCGTATTTAAGACTAATTAAGGACAGTTTTTAGTAGTCGCAAATATTTGGTCGCAAATAAAATTGGTCGCAAAACAGTCGCTAATGTGCGACTACTCTATGACGCCTAAATGTCGTCGTATATTAGCGACAGTTTTACAACTGTTTCAGTTAGTCATACTTAATGACTCAATAGTGACTGAAAAATGTAGTGATATACTCTGTGACCGTGTGTTGGAGTTGTATAATCGAGACTAACTTGTGACGTTTTTGCAAGTCGTAGATATGCGACATTTTCATGACCAATTGGGTAGCGTCGAATTTAGGACGAACAAATATTTGGTCGCAAATAAAATTGGTCACAAATTAGTCTGTAAATTTTGCGACTAGTTTAAGACTAAGTTTGTGGCGTCGTAAAAGCGTCACGTATTAGCAACGAATATGACACTCTTTTGTTAGTTTCAGTTATTTAGGTAGTTCTAAATCGGTCACATTTTAGCAACTTATTTGCGATGATCTTGTATAAAATTTTTTTAAAAAAAGATTTGAAATGCGAAATTGGCCGAATTATAATTATATATATTACCCAAAAAACTGATCAAATTAATCCACAACACTAACAAACAAAGCATAATTATTAATAGTTCGATTAAGGAGGGGATGTCTATGTTGAAGAGGAAGGTTCGCTGGCTGCTGCTGTGGGTAGTGCTTGATTAGCCATAAATTCTGCTAACCCCGGATTACTGGTGCTCAAGTAGGAGACGAGCATCTCCAAATTTTTTATCCGACTTTTGTTGTTACGTGCCTCCTCACGAAGTTGTTGAATCTCTAAGAGTGATGCAGAAGAAGAGCTTTCAGAACATTGTTTTCTTTTTTTCCCTTTGATCGTGTCACGAAGTCGTCCAAGTCCGAAGTGATTACCCTTGTCATTTGTTTCAGTACACTAAAACACAGAAAACAAATCACAAAACTAACAGAATTAACAAGATTCATTCCTTATACCGATTCACAAATTGATTGACAACAAAAATAATTTAGATTAAAAGTTGTCGACATGATGAAACAGATGAGAAAGTAATAAAGAGATCATAGAAAAAATCGACAAGACACTAAAATATCTTATTTCATTTAAACTTAGAATCACTCAATCAACATTAGCTAACAATCGTGCTCAGCAAAACAAAAACATCAAAACAGCAAAACAAAAACATGAAAATTTGAAAACAATTCTGCTCACAAAAACTAAAATGTACTCAGCGAAACATATGCTCAAAAAGAAGGAGAACATAAACTTAAACATCAGAGCAAAACAAAGAAAAGAAGATGCAAACCAGATAAGCAACATCATGTATTATAAAGTATCACTCAAAAGTATAAATCAAAACTAGACAATCAACATCAGCAATACAAAGGCAATCCATTTCAGCCATAAGGTATAAAGAGGAAGAAAAAAACGAATTTACCTTAAGGAATATGTCATCTTTTTCTTGAATGGAGAGGGTCCGATGAGTTGATTGTTGAGATGAATGGTCTGAAGTCTCAAGACCATCGGAATCCATTTCAGCCATTACCTCTTCTATGTTCTTTTCATAGGCCTCAACAACTTGTTTGGCCTTTTGATCAACGAAAGTTCCATCTGCCCTTGTATGTGTTTTGACAAACACTTCTCCAAGCGAAACAAGACGCCCCAATTCCTCCTCCTATAATATACAAAACAGATTAATAATGTGAAATGCAATAGATAAATTCAATGAAAAATGATTTACCATATTTTGTTGAACGTTCATGTATGAACTTTGACCAGATAAATGTTTATGAGGTCCACGACCGCCACGGTCAGAGTTACGGGACTGCGAAGCATTCTCGCTCTTTTCAATTGCATCTGGAGTGTTCCAATGATCCAACATTTCAGTCCAAATCGTAGGGTGAATCCAAATAGGTTTCTGACCACTGTTCTTAGCTTGGCTAACGATTCCTTTCATCCGTCTTTTGGCGATCGTCTAGAAATGATCTTTCACAAGCTCAATAATTCCGAGATCCCAATTGTACTTGCGCTACACAATACAATATTGTAAGTAAGTATAAATGAGACTAATAGATTAGTATGCAACTATAAAACAATGAAAATCAGAAGTTAATATTACCGCAAAAGTTCTGAAATATCTTTCTTGAATGTGAATAGGAGTAACGCTCTAGCTAAAGTAAGGACCATCAAACTTCTTCCGAAATATTCCAGAAATGTCTCGAGTGAGTTTTCCTTTGTCCCGGTTAAACCTATTACATGAAAATCAAAAGAGGTTAATATAATAAAAGAGATGTAAGAGACGAAAGAAAGTTAGAGAGTTGAGCAAAATACAAGATGCATAATCACAGAGGAATAAGCTACAAACACAATGATCCTATGTAATTAGTTCTTAATATCAGAATTCTCAAGTCTCTAATAAAGTTCTCAGCTTTACTCAAAACGTGAAAACAAACAAATAAATCAGAATCAGCGGCGGAGAAGAACATTACCAATAACAGCTCTAACCACAAATCAGTATCAATTTTTACAAATCCAAATCCAAATCAGACTATTTCTTCAATTACAGTGAAAAGTAATGAACTAACCAAACACAAACAATGTTATTCTGATCAAACAATACAAACACAACAACAGAGCACTCAGTCCAAATTATACAAAAAGCTATATATGGGAGCATGTTCTAGACGACCACAAACAGAACAAATCAGTGTTTTTTTTAGACCCATAAAGACAAACAGAGCTAATACAGCTAACAAGATTAAAACTTTAAGACAAGACCCATTTGCTAACCAACATTTTCAACTTACCATAGAGTCTGAACATCGGGGATAGGATGTTGACTCAATAGTGGTAGATTTTCTTGGCCAAGTAGAGCCAGTAAATCATTTAACAACTGGTCAAAGTCTTGCTGTTCTGGAGGATAAGGAGGAGGTTGATAAGTGATATTAGTATTTTTACTCAGGGACTACTTCTCTGGGCAAGGGAAATCTAGCAATAGGAACTTGTCCTACTGGATGTAAATCCCCTGTCAGTTATGCAATGCCCAAATAAAAACAATGAAACTGATGTATGTGTGTGCATGCAGAAGGATGTATCAATTCCCTAGCATTGTCATTGTAATACTAAGGTGTCAATCCAAATGGGTGTGATGCTAGCAATCAAGATGTGATCAGATACAACTAAGTCAAGCCATATAGAAAGGAAATGTTTGTCTAACAACCTAAGTGAAATAAAAATGAAATGCAGTAAGATGGGTGCTTGACTCGGGTACTAGACCGAATCAAGTGACCGAGTCAATGCAGAAAAATGACAAAAAGGTGCACTCGACCACTCTGAACGAGTCAATGAGATCGAGTGGAGCCAGAGAATGACAAACAACTATGCACTCGGGTTCAAGACCGAGTTCAGAGACCGAGTCAAAAGAGATAAAAGACAAAGTGCAATTAAACAATTAAACAGCTGTAAAACAAGATGATAAAGCAATAGAAAGTCAATAGGGATCTAAGGATAGGGTAATCGATCAATAGCAGCTTATGATCATCACTGGTGTTTAACAAACATCAACCACAAAGGCTATTCCCTAGACAACAAATATCTAAAACGGTTTAGTCCACTCTCATGGTAAGAAACCTCAAATCTCATCACTGACATACCAACTTTTGCTTGAGCCACCATGATGAGATAGGCACAAATAACCTATTTGCTAAAGCCAAAAAGCACCCTAAACATCTAATCTCTTATGATAGGATGTGCTAATCTCTGGGAAAAGTTGATTATGATGATTCCATCACACTCTCATGTGGGAATCATCTCAGATCTTGTTCCAGTTGATCAAAAAGCAACAAGCTTTAAGCACACTCACCCAGAAGGGAAATTCAACAATCAAACAATCTTAAATACCATATCCGATCATAAACAAGCCACTAACCTATCCCATCCTTAGAAACCCTAAATCACTACACAAGAACAATCATCATCATCAAGAACATAAACCCAGAAAAATCAAACATTTCAGAATTCATTGAAAGTAGTTTAGAAAGATAGATTAAGATGAGAATAGTAAAACTGCAAAGAATTAAAGCAAACTAAGTACTAGATTAAGAGAGATCTGAATTACAAAATGAAGAACACCAAGAACAAGGTTTTTAGGCAGAGAAAAACCCTAAAAATAAAAGACATGTCCCCTGGATAATACCCAACAGTGGTATTTATAGTAAAATACGGAAAACTCTAAAACGGAAAAAGATAAAAGAAGTAGCTGAGTCTTCGTGGGTGGTGCAGTTCGAGTTAGGAGGTCGAGTGTGTTGGACGTCGAGCACTTGGGTGGTGTCGAGTTGAGACGGGTAGATATTGTTGAGTGGTGACACGAGTGGTACGTCGAGTGCAGTATGAGTGGGGAAGTGGTGGAGCTGAGGTCGAGTCGAGGATGCGATGTCGAGTGCGGACTCGAGTGGAGGTGGGCTCGAGCAGAGAGCGTCGCACGGCAGGGCTCGAGTGGGGACACGAGTACGGGCTTGTGTGGCGGGGCGAGTACGGGCTCGAGTGGGACTTGAGTGGGGGTGGTAAGCATGGGCTCCAGTGGGGTGGCGAGCACGGGCTCGAGTGGGACTCGAGCTGTCCTAGCATCCATGCTCCAAGTTGTACCTGTTTTAGCTCCAAAAATGCAATATGTATGCAAATCTAATGCAAATCCTCCTAAGTATGCAAAATGGACAAAAATGACTTTAAATGGTATAGACAAGGGGTGAATATTTTCTAAAATGGACTCAAATATATGCTTAAAACGTGTAAAATATGGAGACATCAACACCCCCAAACTTAGTCTTTGCTTGCCCTCAAGCAAACAAATCGTAAACATGGAGAGTTGGGTTGAAAACGGAGACTTTGAACCTAAGCAATTCATAGTAAAACACATAGCTTCAATCCCAAAGTTAACAATTTTAAAATACATTACAAGTGAAATCTACTTAAAAACTTTAGCCAATCTCATCACAGCAAGCATTAGCCCTCAGTCTTAACTGAAACAAGCATTCAAAGCTGATATGATTATGGCCAGCAAGGATGAGGAACCTATGCAACATGGAGACGCCAAAGAGGAGCAAAGGCAGCAGCTTGAACCGGAGCTACAAGGAGCTGAAGATTTATGCATTTCTCCGGGTCCTATCACTCGGTCTAAACAAGAGAAGCTCAAGACCACTTTGTAACATCGCCTCAACACCATCTCGGGCAGTTTGGTGTGTGCTAATCCAGCCACATTGGTTGTGATACAAGCCACCTAAACATTTATCAAGAGAGGTGATATGACTTATACTCTTTTTCCCTTCATTTGGTTTTGTCCCAATGGGTTTTCCAAATAAGGTTTTTAATGAGGTAAGCCATATCACTCACTCATCAGCCTCTTGATAAAGCTTAAGCCCATCTCTACCTCCTATCCAAGTGAAGCACATCCCAAGTCCAATAAGAGTTCAGCCGAAAATCTCAAGACTTGAAGAGTCCTTTTTATGTTCAAACTTTGTTTTAATGTTGTGTTAATTTCAAGATTTTCCTTTACTCTCTTGTTGATTTAAACTCATGTAAAGCTTCATTTCTAATTATCAAACATTTTTTCATATTCTAAAACTCTCTGAAACTTGTTTGTTCATCCTTGCTTAAAGTGATCGGATCTTCATCCTCACACCAAGTAAGTCGAAAGTCTTAGGATCTTTCACACTCCTAGGAAGTTTCATCTCGATCCACCCCTTGTTCACCGCGTCTAGGGTATTCACCCATGTCCAGAGCAAGCCTGAAAGTCCAAAGAATCACCATCCCCTTTGGAAGTTTCGCATCAACCCCCCCCCCCCAAGACTCATCGGATCACTCCTTGTTCTTCACTTTTCATCTCTTCCGCATCACTCATCTTGTCACCAACCCTCACAACCTCTTGGAGTAGCATTCAGGGACTTGATCCTCACCTAGGATCATATCAAGTGGTATCAGAGCTGACTCCACGCCAGGTTGTATCTCTTCCGATCAGATATACCTTTTCACATTCCGATATGTATTATCTGTTGACTGTTGGAATTTTCATAAATTCGTCTTGTCTGATAAAATCGTGAAATCTGTTGAATCTGCTTCAAAAAAAGAGTCTAGTATTTGTTAAAATTGATTCTAGAATTTTTGAACATGTTTTAATAATTTTCCGAAGCTGATTTCGTCGAACAGTCACATTTAGAGGTTATCAGAATTTGAACAGTTATTGACGTGTAACTTGCTTGAATTGTTTAAAATCATTGGTTAATCCTAAAATCGTGAAACTTGTTGCATTGAAACCATGATTAAGTCTAGTATTTTTTAAAATTGTCTCTGGAATTTGTGAACGTAATTTGACATTTTATTCTGATTGATCAAGTCAAACTGTCGATTAGGGTTACTTGTCAAGTAATTTGTGTTGTTCTTGTTGTGATTGAACATTTCACTAGTTTACTTGTTGGATTCTGATCAGGTACCATGGCAGGAACTAGCCATGATGAACAAGAGTCTTCCAACTCCAACAAGCAACTTACATAATCCTTCAAAGCAATGATGGTTGAGAGTATGGCCAATATGAAAGCAGATTTAGAGAGGTCCATCAACAACCGATTCCGAGAACATCAACAACCTGTGATGGAAGAACAACTTAGGAGGCACCTACGACCTTCTGATGCTGAGCACTACTATAGTCAGACTTCTCGATCAAACCGTCCTCGAAGAAGACAGCCAAGAGAAGATGAAACCGCTAGAAATCACCAAACCGCTACTCGAGATCCTTTAGCCAGAGTGAAGATAGAGATTCCATTTTTCCATGGAACCAGTAAACCTGAAGAATATCTTGAGTGGGAAAAGAGGGTAGAGATTATCTTTGATTGCCGGGAGTTTACTCAAGAGATTAAGGTCAGACTCGCCCCAACCGCATTCAAGGATTATGCTCTAAGCTGGTGGGATCAGTTGGTAACGTCTAGAAGAAGAGCTGGAGATATACCGGTTGAAACTTGGACTCAACTAAAGATCATTATGAGGAAAAGGTTCGTACCAAGTCACTACCACAGGGAACTTCATCTTAAGCTTCGCAACTTGTCTCAAGGCAGTAGGTCCGTTGAAGACTATTTCAAGGAAATGGAAACCTTGTTACTCCGAGCCGATATTCAAGAAGACAATGAAGCTACTATGGCCAGATTTATGGGAGGTCTTGACAAAGACATCATTGAGAGGCTGGAGGTACACCATTATGTTGAGCTAGAAGAGCTTCTCCACAAAACTATCATGTTTGAAAAACAACTCAAGAAGAAGAGCTCTAGGCCCGGATACAACTCTACCAAGTTCAGCAAAGACTACAAGCCTAAGGATTTCAAACCGCTTGCCAAGCCTAAGATAGACGAGCCTCCGCTCAAAGGAATTGATCAAGGATCAAGCACCAAGGCTAGAGAAATTCAGTGTTTTAAGTGCAAAGGTTTTGGCCACTACTCCCGTTCATGCTCCAATCAGAGAACCATAGTTATTAGGAACAACGGCGAGATAGACTCAGAGGAAGATCACTCGGAAACTGAACCTTTAGAGGAACCACTTAGATTGCCGGAGTTCGGACAACTCTTGGTCACTAGAAGAACCCTTAGCCTACACATTCAGGCCGAGAAAAATGAGCAACGAGAAAACCTCTTCCACACTCGTTGCCTAGTTCAAAAGAAAGTCTGCAGCCTAGTGATTGATGGTGGTAGCTGTACCAACGTCGCAAGCCAGTCTATGGTTGAGAAGCTCAGACTCACCATCACTAAGAGAGCTAAGCCGTATAAGCTGCAATGGCTTAATGATGAGGGAGAATTGGAAGTCAAAAACCAGGTCATAGTTCCTTTGTCTATAGGAAAATATGAAGATGAGGTCCTATGTGATATTTTACCAATGGATGCTAGACATATTTTGCTTGGAAGACCTTGGCAATCTGATCGAAGAGTCATGCACGATGGATTTACTAACAGATACTCGTTTGAGTTTAAGGGCAGAAAGAACATCCTTGTACCTTTAACTCCTCAAGAAGTTCATCTAGATCAAATGGCCTTGAAGAAAAGTAAACCCACTTCCGAAGCCAAGCTCAAAGAACCGGCCAACCTTATGATCACGCCTCGACAAGGGAGTTACCCCTCTTCCCTCCTTTTTGTGTTTAAAGAATGTTTTCATATTAACCAAACGGTGTAGGAAATTCCTAGCAAAATTCAATATCTTTTACAGGAATTCAAAGATGTTTTTCCGGAAGAACCTCCCCAAGGTTTGCCGCCAATCCGTGGCATCGAACACCAAATCGATTTTCTACCCGGAGCGTCTCTTCCCAATAAACCAGCCTACCGAACCAACCCTATAGAAACTAAGGAGCTTCAACGACAAGTCACCGAGCTCATGGAGAAAGGACATATCCGCGAAAGCATGAGTCCATGTGCCGTACCCGTTTTGCTTGTCCCGAAGAAAGATGGTAGCTGGAGGATGTGTGTCGATTGCCGTGCTATCAATAATATCACTGTAAAGTATCGACATCCCATACCTAGATTAGATGATATTCTTGATGAATTGCATGGTTCTTGCATTTTTTCTAAGGTAGATCTTAAGAGCTGGTACCATCAGATTAGGATGCAAGAAGGGGATGAATGGAAAACTGCATTTAAAACTAAGCTTGGTTTGTATGAATGGTTAGTCATGCCTTTTGGGTTAACAAACGCACCTAGTACGTTCATGAGGCTAATGAACCACGTTCTTAGATCATTCATAGGTCGTTTTGTGGTAGTATACTTCGATGACATTTTAATCTATAGCCGCAGCTTAGATGAACATGTGGAGCATCTTAGAAAGGTTTTAGAAGTGCTTAGGAAGGAAACCTTGTACGCTAATCTTAGCAAATGTACTTTTGGAACGGATAACCTTGTCTTTTTAGGCTTTGTTGTGAGTACAGATGGTATCAAGGTCGATGAAGAGAAGATACGAGCTATCAAAGATTGGCCGAGTCCAAAGACCGTTAGTGAAGTAAGAAGCTTCCATGGGTTAGCCGGTTTTTACAGGAGATTTGTTAAAGACTTCAGCACTCTAGCCGCCCCACTTACGGAGGTTATCAAGAAGACTGTCGGATTCAAATGGGAACAAGCTCAAGAAAATGTATTTCAAACTTTGAAAGAGAAGCTAACACATGCCCCGGTTTTATCTCTTCCTATTTTCGATAAAAATTTTGAAATTGAATGTGATGCCTCAGGAATTGGTATTGGTGCTGTTCTTATGCAGGAGATGAAGCCCATAGCTTACTTTAGTGAAAAGCTTGGAGGCGCCACACTCAATTATCCGACTTACGACAAGGAGCTCTATGCGCTTGTTAGGGCTTTGCAAACTTGGCAACATTATCTTTGGCCCAAGGAGTTTGTTATCCACACAGATCATGAATCTCTCAAGCATCTCAAGGGACAACAAAAGCTGAACAAGAGACACGCCAAGTGGGTTGAATTCATCGAGACATTTCCGTACGTCATTAAGTACAAGAAAGGTAAGGAGAATGTAGTAGCCGATGCTCTTTCTCGGAGGTACGTTCTTTTGAATTCTCTTGAGGTTAAGTTGCTAGGGTTTGAACAAATTAAAGAACTATATGCTAGTGATGATGACTTCAAAGAAACCTATGCTGCATGTGAAAAATTTGGCGTTGGAAAATATTTTCGGAGTGATGGATTTTTATTTTACGATAATCGCCTATGTGTGCCTAACTCCTCCTTGCGAGATTTGTTTGTTCAAGAAGCCCATGCAGGTGGACTTATGGGACATTTTGGCGTGGCAAAGACTTCAAGTGTGCTACGTGAGCACTTCTTTTGGCCGCACATGCAAAGTGATGTCGAAAAAGCTTGTCAAAGATGTATAACGTGTAAGCAAGCTAAATCGACAATTCAGAATCACGGTTTGTATACCCCTCTTCCTATTCCCTTGCATCCTTGGCACGACTTATCCATGGATTTTGTAGTTGGGTTGCCTAGGACTAAGACTGGAAAAGATTCGGTATTTGTGGTAGTTGATAGGTTCTCTAAAATGGCTCACTTCATACCTTGCCATAAAACCGACGATGCCGTTAATATAGCTGGGTTGTTCTTTAGAGAAGTTGTTAGGTTGCATGGAATGCCTAGAACTATTGTTTCGGATAGGGATACCAAATTTCTTAGTTATTTTTGGAAAACCCTTTGGTCTAAGTTAGGAACCAAGCTTTGTTTCTCCACCACATGTCACCCACAATCCGATGGCCAAATCGAAGTAGTCAATAGAACCTTATCCACTCTGTTGCGTGCTATAATTAAAAAGAACCTTAGGACTTGGGAAGAATGTCTGCCTCATGTTGAATTTGCTTATAATCATGCTAGACATTCCGCATCTAAGTATTCACCTTTTGAAATTGTTTATGGGTTCAATCCCATCTCACCTTTGGATCTAATGCCTTTACCCGTGAATGAAATGATAAGTCTTGATGGTAAGAAAAAGGCTGAACTTGTGAAACAGATCCATGAGAAGGCTCGGAACAACATAGAGCACAAGACCAAGTTGTACGCTAAGCATGCAAACAAGGGTCGAAAGTTTATGGAGTTTAAAGAAGGGGACTTGGTGTTGGTTCATTTGAGAAAAGAACGGTTCCCTAACGAGAGAAAATCCAAGCTTATGCCCAGGATTGATGGTCCATTCGAAATCATCAAGAAGATCAACGACAACGCCTACCAGCTTGATCTCCAAGGTAAGTACAATGTGAGTTCGAGTTTTAATATTACTGATTTGGTTCCTTATTTTGCAGATGAAACAGATTTGAGGTCAAATCCTTTTCAAGAGGGAGAGGATGATATGATTATGGCCAGCAAGGATGAGGAACCTATGCAACATGGAGACGCCAAAGAGGAGCAAAGGCAGCAGCTTGAACCGGAGCTACAAGGAGCTGAAGATTTATGCATTTCTCCGGGTCCTATCACTCGGTCTAAACAAGAGAAGCTCAAGACCACTTTGCAACATCTCCTCAACACCATCTCGGGCAGTTTGGTGTGTGCTAATCCAGCCACATTGGTTGTGATACAAGCCACCTAAACATTTATCAAGAGAGGTGATATGACTTATACTCTTTTTCCCTTCATTTGGTTTTGTCCCAATGGGTTTTCCAAATAAGGTTTTTAATGAGGTAAGCCATATCACTCACTCATCAGCCTCTTGATAAAGCTTAAGCCCATCTCTACCTCCTATCCAAGTGAAGCACAGCCCAAGTCCAATAAGAGTTCAGCCGAAAATCTCAAGACTTGAAGAGTCCTTTTTATGTTCAAACTTTGTTTTAATGTTGTGTTAATTTCGAGATTTTCCTTTACTCTCTTGTTGATTTAAACTCATGTAAGGCTTCATTTCTAATTATCAAACATCTTTTCATATTCTAAAACTCTCTGAAACTTGTTTGTTCATCCTTGCTTAAAGTGATCGGATCTTCATCCTCACACCAAGTAAGTCGAAAGTCTTAGGATCTTTCACACTCCTAGGAAGTTTCATCTCGATCCACCCCTTGTTCACCGCGTCTAAGGTCTTCACCCACGTCCAGAGCAAGCCTGAAAGTCCAAAGGATCACCATCCCCTTTGGAAGTTTTGCATCAACCCCCCCCCCAAGACTCATCGGATCACTCCTTGTTCTTCACCTTTCATCTCTTCCGCATCACTCATCTTGTCACCAACCCTCACAACCTCTTGGAGTAGCATTCAGGGACTTGATCCTCACCTAGGATCATATCAAAAGCAATCATTCCCTTTAACATTGATTAAGTGTAACCAGTGGATCATGCTGTAAACAACATATAAACTCATTTGGTTGAGGGACAGGTTTTAGGAGACAAAAATTGCCTCTTCTTCCTCTGGTTTAAGCTCAATGATACAGGGATCTCTCAGTGAATGGATTGAACTTTAAGAGAATGCTAAAGGTAAAAGCCAAGTGACACATACAAGAATAGATTCCCATCTACCCAAGAACACACACTGACTTTCCCTAATCTAAGCCCAGATAACATGATCCTAGTTCTAAATCTTTTCTCTCAAGGTAATCACTCTTTTCTCACCAAGGAATCATACTATATCTTTTCTTTTCTTCTAAGGGGAGGATTTTTCATCCTTTGTTCACTTCTAGCGGGTCTAGGGATATTTTCTTAATTACAGGGGCCTTGACTCGACCCCTTTGTCAAGCCTACTGATCGAGTTAGTGTATTTATATTTTTTTTCTTTTCTTTTCACAGACCCTTTTCCTTATACTTTCATCCCAGACCCTACACTAGGCATAAAACATACTTTTTCTTTTCTTTTACCCTCTCCAAAGGTTTTTAGCACTTCTCTTTTCTTATCTTTTGCCACTCTTTCTTTTATTTTCTCACACATAAACCATCACTCATATCAAACTCCCTAGTCCTAGTCTGGTTCAAAAAACGTGAACCAGAAACTACATGGGAAGCTACACTTGTCGGTTTAAACCTAACACTTTCTCCTAAGTTCAATCCCAAGGTAGGCCTTCCACTCAGAATTATAGTTTGGTTTGAAAGAAGGATAGGTTTGGTGTTTTAAATGGGACTGCTCCAAAGATAGAAGCAGCTACTTGGATTAACAAGAGTGGTAAAATGATAAAAGAGAATCCAAGTATTTTAGTGGTATCCATGAGTTCAAATGAATTTTATAGCCATGATAATTAACAATTCATATTATGTTAAAATAGATAGGGAATGATATACTAATCACAGCAAGACCAGCCAAGATAAGAAAGCTAATTCAAGATTCCAAGATTGGTTCAGTCTTAATTTTCAAATTCACAAACAAGCATTAGACAACTAGAAAATAAGAGACTGAACCTATATGATGAACTTAGCAAGCTTACAAGGTGAATGTCATCATTATCCTCTATACAGAAATCTTAGATGAAATGCAACTAGACTCAATCCTAAAATGCTAATGCAACTACATGGACACTCTGTTTTTGTGAAATAGTTTTCGAAAAATTTTGAAATTTTTATGGTTTTCAGATGCACATAGATGATGCAAAATTTGAATTAAGAAAACAGAAAACAATGTCAAATATATCCTGAACCCTCCCCCAAACTTAAATAAAACAGTCCCTTGTGTAATAAAAATTTGGAAAAGACTCCAGGATAGAAAACAGGAGTAAACTAAATGCAATGGTATATACAATGATGGGTTTGGAACTGGTACCTCAGTAGTTGGAAAAGTAGGAGTCGATTGACTCCTCCATGCTCGCGCGTGAGTATTCCTAGTGGGGGAGGTCATGTCGCATGCTCGAGCCCGCTCTGCTCGACCCTGCTGCATGTCTCTTGCGTTGCCGTGGTTCGAAGGAGGAAGCTCTGGGGGACTAGAGTGGTGTGTTACGCTCGGAGCTTGTATTCATATAACTACTTTTCTGCAAAGCGCTTGGTTGACATGGTTCATCATTTCTTTAAAAGTGGCGCCTACCCTTGCCTTGAATCTTGTTTAGCTGTTCCTTCATCTCCTTCCACCCATCTGACAAATCTTTCATGATACTTTTCAATGCCTTGATCGTTTTGTCTTGAACTTTATTCCATTTCTGAAGGAGTCCAATCCGCTTGTGAGCCTCCCATAGACTCTTGTTGCGTTTAGATGCGGCAAACTCTTCAAAGTGAAATGTCTTAGGCGCAGCATATTCTGGGGGGCTCGAGTGACTGACTCGATCAGCAGGATCGAGTCCATCCCCTTCCTGCGATAGTTAGAGCAGTTCAAGTGGTGGTGAAAAGTCAATGTTGGAGTCTAGAGAATTGTTTATGGTTGCGCAAGGGAGTCGTAGCCGAGCTGGTCCTGCGGTAGGGTGAATGAACTGGTATAAGTAGTCCTCCATGTCAGTGGTTCTATCGAGGAACTTTGCACTCCTAAGATGTTCAACGTCCAGCCACCTTGGTGCAGTTGGTTCTAAAATTATAGGCACGTTGCAAGCAATGAGTATGGGCGTAATCACTCCCCCAATGCAGAGGTCTCCTTTTGCATTTTTCCTATGCATCTTCGCAGCCCACTCTCTATAGTTCTGGAACTGAGCCAGCAAGACAAAGGTAAGACTTGTATTAGCCTTATCCCCTACTAGTTCTCTTCCACCCCTAGCAAATTCCAGAATCCCTTTCAATCCCAAATCCATTATTTGCAGCTCTCCTTCATTGACAGTGCCAGTTGCAGGACGCGCAAACATGGTGCTAGCGATCGCCTTATACAGGTATCTCACCGCGGGGTGTCGAATCTGTGAACCTTTGGTTCTGGATGATGAGTACGGCATTTCTGTGCCTATTGTCAGCCATAAAGATTAGAGCTCCCCTTTGTCAAAGTCTTGGTGTACCCCTGTTCCGCTTGCAAAACCGTACAGGTTGTCGAGCTCATTGGTGGTGATAGAGTACTTCTTGCCCCTGACTTTAAAAGTGATCCACCCTAATCCCCCGTCTGACTCGCAGTCAGGGTTTTCTTCGTAGAAGTGCACCTCCAGTGATGCCAAGAAGTGGCAAGTCTCGACTAGATAGGCTACGATGTTGCATTTCATGAAGTTAGTTAGGCCGCATAGTGCAAAAGGCAGCTTACGTCCTCGCTTATGCCGAGTTTTTCCATGGTAGGGAGATGTGGATAGTGCGTTCCTGTAAAACCCCTAACAAGGAAAACTGCACGCATTTCTATCTTAGTTAGTACTGGCTCCGACTTCCGTGAATACCTCTTTCTGAACTTGGCTCCCATCTCCATATCTTCACCGTGATCGACCGCCTTTCCGCGAGCTACGTCATCCCTTTCGCGCGAGAACTCTTGGGATGCATACCATTTGGGTGGACTTGAGTGTTCGACTCGATCAGCGTGGTCAAGTCCGTCACCTTCCTGGTCGAGTTCATACCCTTGCTGCTCGGGTCCATACCCTTGCTCGGCTTCTGGTTCGATTTCTGCTTCAATAGCTTTTCCCTTTCTAGCCTTACGGCTTATTCTTGCATAACACCTAGCTAATGTTGCAGCCCTTGCGTGGTTGCGCCATTCGGGTGTGGCTTTGACAGCTTCCATGGGATCCCTTGGAGGGGACACATGTCCTCCTTTTTCAGTGTAGTGCCTTGCTATGGCTTAAGCTTCTGCACGCCCGAGATTGAGTGATAGTGAGCTTGAGGCGACGGCGAGTTAGCTCGAGGTGACGGTGAGTTAGGTCGAGGCGGCGAGAGAAACGGATTGAGCGAGAAACCGAGCTTGAGTGACGACGGCGAGTTGGCTCGAGGCGGCGAGAGAGATGGATCGAGCGAGAGACCGAGCTTGAGTGATGACGGCGAGTTGGCTTGAGGTGGATAGAGAGACAGATCGAGAGAGAGCTCAAGGCGGCGAGAGAGATGGATTGAGCGAGAGAGAGCTCGAGTGGTGAGAGAGACGAATCGAGAGAGAGCTCGAGGCGGCGAGAGACACAAATCGAGAGTGAAAAAGCTGGACTCGAGTCGGCGGCAGATCGAGTGGCAAGAGAGCTTGAGTGGCTCGAGGCGGCGACGGATCGAGCGAGAGAGAGCTCGAGTGACTACGGTGAGTTAGGTTGAGGCGGACTCAGATCGAGTGGTGAGAGAGATGAATCAAGTTGGGCTCGGGGTGGTGACGGATCGAGTTGGGCTCAAGGCGACGGTGAGTTGCGACGAGCTGGCTTGAATGGCGACGAATCGAGTTGGGCTCGAGGCGGCGACGGAGAGAAGCGGGACTCGAGGCGGTGAGAGAGAAAAGCGGAAATGGAAGTGAGAGAGAGAAGCAAAAATGGAAGTGAGAGAGAGTGTGCTGAAGGGGGTGGATGGTGATATTGAAAGGGGGGAGGTTTGCTAAAAACCAAAAGCACTAGGCCCCTTTGATTCCTCTTGTTGTGTCCAAAAGCACTAGGCCCCCTTTGATTTTAATCAGTGCTTAACTCGAGTCACGTTTAGCTCTTCCAACACCTACTTCTGACCTTCTTTAGCACGAATCTGATAACCAAAGATAACTAGAAAACATATCAAAGATCACTGAAATAAAATAAAAATTAAAGCAATATGTACAAGGATAAACATGGGATTTCTTCCCAAGTGAGCTTGTTTAAAATCACTAAGCTTGACTTCCTTTCTTTTTAGGCCTTGAGTGGCTCATCAAGGGGAATTGACGTCCCCTTTTGTATGTAGTCAGCCATGTAGGGTTTAAGCCTTTGCCCATTCACTGTAAATTCTTTACCATCCTTAGTAAGCAGGGTGACAGCCCCATATGGTAACACTTCCTTAATGTCAAATGGTCCGGACCACCTAGACTTCAGTTTTCCAAGAAAGAGCTTAAGTCTTGAGTTAAATAGGAGAACTTGATCTCCAGCCTTGAAGTCTCTGCGCAAAATTTTCTTGTCATGGAAAGCCTTAGTTCTCTCCTTATACACTTTTGAGCTTTCATAGGTTTCAAGTCTGATTTCCTCCAGCTCATGTAGGTCCACCACTCTCTTCTCTTGAGCTGTCTTGATGTCAAGATTTAGGAGCTTTGTTGCCCATAATGCTTGGTACTCGATTTCAACAGGTAGGTGACAGGCAGGTGACAGGCTTTTCCATACAGCAGCTGAAATGGAGTCCTTCCAATTGGAGTCTTAAAAGCAGTTATGTAAGCCCATAGAGCTTCATCAAATTTAGTTGACCAATCTCTTCTAGAAACGCCTACTACCCTTACTAGGATAGCCTTGATATGCCTGTTAGAGACTTCAACCTGGCCACTGGTTTAAGGATGGTAAGGTGTTGCCACCTTATGCTTTACTTCATGCTTCCTTAGTAGATTCTCAAAGACCTGGTTGATGAAATGAGAACCTCCATCGCTGATCACGACTCTAGGAACTCCAAATCTGGGGAAGATGATAGTTTTGAACATCTTCAGCACCATCTTTGCATCGTTAGTGGGACTAGCTAAGGCTTCTACCCATTTTGAGATGTAGTATACAACAACCAATATGTAGCTATTCCTATAAGAAGGTGGGTTGAAGGGTCCCATGAAGTCAATACCCCAAACGTCAAAAATTTCAACTTCAAGGATAGGGTTCAGAGGCATCTCGTTTCTTTTGCCTATGTTCCTAATCCTTTGGCATGGATCACACTTAGATATGAAAGCGTGTGCGTCTTTGAACATGCTCGGCCACCAAAGACCAGCTTGGAGTATTTTCTGCACCGTCTTAAATGTAGCAAAATGGCCTCCATATGCGGAACCATGGCAATGTTCTAGCACTCCTCTGACTTCTTCCTCTGCTATGCATCTTCTAAATAAACCATCTGAACCTTTCTTGTAGAGATACGGTTCATCCGAGTAGTAATGGTTGATGTCTCTGAAAAGCTTTTTCCTGTTGTATGTATCAAGACCACTAGGAAATTCACCACTTACTAAGTAGTTAGCTAGGTCTGCAAACCATGGCAACTTCTCTTCTTCTATTGCCAGGACTTCCTTGAAGTCTGCTCTGGTGCGCTGGGTCCCTTCGAAGGTCTTGACTAACATCAATTATTCCTCTGGCATGGAATCATCGATTGGCAACGGATCTTCAATCCTCATCCTGGATAAGTGATCAGCTACTCCATTTTCGACACCCTTCTTGTCAACTATTTCCATGTCGAATTCTTGGAGTAGAAGGATCCATCTCAGTAACCCAGGTTTGGTGTCTTTCTTGGCATAAATGTGTCTTAATGCGGCTTGATCAGTGTAGACTATTACCTTTGATCCTACCAAGTAGCTTCTGAATTTCTCAAAAGCGAAGACTACAGCAAGCAACTCCTTTTCCGTGGTAGCATATCTCCCTTGAGCTTCATCTAAGGTCCTGCTTGCATAGTAGATCACATTAAGCTTCTTTTCTATTCTCTGACCCAAAACTGCTCCAACTGCATAGTCTAAAGCATCACACATGATTTCGAAAGGGTGGTCCCAATGCTTCCTTTATCAGTTGGAAAGCCTTCAAGCACTCAAAATCGAAGTTAAACTCTTGCTCCTTGCAAAGTAGCCTAGT
Source organism: Cardamine occulta (assembly GCA_028015245.1). NCBI lineage: Eukaryota > Viridiplantae > Streptophyta > Magnoliopsida > Brassicales > Brassicaceae > Cardamine > Cardamine occulta. The sequence goes on from CM051362.1 coordinate 9,932,366, forward strand.
GAATGGTCTAGCTATTTTAGAGAAATCCTTAATGAACCGCCTGTAGAACCCATTATGTCCAAGGAAACTTCTGATGTCCTTGACGTTCTTAGGTGGTTGTAGCTGCATCATCACATCTATCTTGGCCTTGTCTACCTCTATTCCATTCTCAGAAATCTTGTGCCCCAAGACAATCCCTTCTCTGACCATGAAATGGCATTTTTCCCAATTCAGGACCAGATTTATCTCCTCACATCTAGTAAGCACCATGCACAAATTCAACAAATAGGAGGAGAAGGAGGAGCCATACACGGAAAAATCATCCATGAAGACTTCCACCATCTCCTCTATCAAATCTGAAAATATAGAGGTCATACACCTCTGAAACGTTGCAGGTGCATTGCATAAATCGAAAGACATTCTTCTGTAAGCAAAAGTTCCGTATGGGCAAGTAAAAGTGGATTTTTCTTGGTCATTTGGATGTATTGGGATCTGAAAGAACCCACTATATCCATCTAAGAAACAGTAGTAAGGGTGGTTTGCAAGCGCCTCTCTAGCATTTGATCAATAAATGGCAAAGGATAGTGATCTTTTCTAGATGCTGCATTTAACTTCCTATAGTTTATACACATCCTATGACCAGTTATTGTCCTAGTGGGTATAAGTTCATCTTTGTCATTCCTTAATTAATACTGTTATACCACCTTTCTTAGGGACGCAATGCACTGGAGATATCCACGTACTATCAGATATAGGGTAGATAATTCCAACATTTAACAACTTAAGAATTTCCTTCTTAACTACTTCGTTGAGGTTAGGGTTTAGTCTTCTCTGAGGTTCAATACTAGAGTATGACTCATTTTCAAGATGAATTCTATGAGTGCATAAACTTGGTGATATGCCTTTAATATCATCAAGAGAATACCCAATTGCTCTCCTATATTTTCTCAATTCAGTCAACAGCAAATGCAACTCATCATCACTAAGTTTATCATTTACTATGACAGGGTAACTTGAGTTAGGACCAAGAATAGCGTACCTTAGCCCTGTTGGAAGTGGTTTGAGCTCAACTTTAGGTGCTCTAAGTTCTGACCAGTCATCAGAGTGAGTGGACTCGAGCTGTATGTCGAGTTCTTGGGTCGAAGCTGCACTGTCTAGGTCCGACGGGGTTGGTCTCAAGCTGCTGCTCAAACTTAAGCACTGAGTTTTGCCAGTTTCAGCCTCAATTGATGCGATGCCCTCTCCATTTAGCTCAACCAGGATTTCAAAGACTTCTGCACCTTCAATTTCCTTGTATGAGTCTAACATTATCTCATAGCCCAAGGTTTCCTTGTGTAAGTAGCCATCTTTACCATACTTGGTCAAAGCTGTCTGGTAGATAATCTTTTTCATTAAGCTCTTCAAGTAACTGGTCTGCAAGCTGATCTATTTCTTCAATCCAAAAGAGTTGACCTTCTATCGTAGGTTTCTTCATTGTGTCTTTGATGTCAAAATGCATCTTGAAATCTTTTCTCATATTGAGTTCAATGTTTCCATTCTTGACGTCAATGAGAGCTCCAGCAGTGGCAAGGAGGGGTCTTCCTAAGATCAAAGGATCCCTTGGCTCTTCATCCATCTCTAACACCACAAAGTCAGTGGGGATCTCTATAGCTCCAATTCTGAGAGGCAAGTCTTCTAACATGCCATGCGGTATCCTTACGGACCTATCAGCCAAGCCAAGAGAAATGTTGGTGGCTTTGAACTTGCTGAAACCCAAGCTCTTAGCTACTGAAAGTGGTATGAGGCTTATGGATGCTCCCAAGTCGCAAAAACAATTTTTAAAGGTCAATGGACCTAGCGAGCATGGCAATGTGAAACAACATGGGTCATCTAGCTTGACAACCTTCCTTTGTATGATAGCGCTACACTCATGACTCACTACTACCATTCCTTGCACTTCTTGGATCCTTTCCACAATTACATCTTTTATCCACTTATGAGATTGAGATAGAAGTGCTAATGCGTCTAGTATTGGCATCTTGACTTCGATTTCTTTAATATGCTTGTCGAAGATAGCTTTGTACTTCTCCAATCTGTCCTTCTTGAATCTTCCTGGGAAGGGGAGTTTAGGTTAGTAAGGAGGGGGAACAAATGGTGCTTTCTTCTCCTTCGCAGCTGCAGTTTTTTCAACTGGGGAAGGCTGGACTCGACTGGAAGGTCGAGTTGGTGTGTCGAGTTGGCCAGACAAGTACAAGTTTGTCTTCTCAGCTTGTTTTTCTTCTTGGCAAAATCCTCCCCATCTTAGTCTTCGCTGTCCGCAGTGATGGGCGTTAGTCCTTCCCTTGCAGGTAGCTCTCTTCCACTCCTTAGGGTGATGGCATTGATTGGAGCAAAGTCCTTAGGGTTTTGGATTGCTTTTCCTGGCAGCTGTCCTAGAGGCTTTGTGGACGAAGTGGATGCGGTCTTGTTCTCCATGAATTTAATTTTGGAGAGCAGCGTCTCAATCTTGCTATTGAGATCATTGTAGGAGTAATCCATCTGGTTTTTCATTTTAGCAAGCTTCTTTGTGGTTTCCATTGTACCGGTCGCTTGCCCTTGGAGTAGCTGCTGTATCATGGTCCGTAGGTCCTGGTCGGGGGTAATAGATGGTTGAGCTTGCTGCGGCGCAAAACCAGGTGGGGTACCCATTACGCCTTGCTGTTGGTAGCCACGCTGGAAATTTTGCTTAGGAACAAAACCTTGAGTTTGACTGTAAGGGACAAAAGGCTTGTTCTGGTTTTGTTGTTGTTGAGGATAGACTTGGTCTTGCGGGTTGGCCACGTTGGTACTTCTATAAGACAAGTTGGGATTGTTCTTGTAGTTGATAAAGCTCTTGTTGTAGCTACCTTGGTTCTGAACATAGCTGATTTCTTCCATTTGATCACCCTCCCCATCTTGAACTTGAAATATCTCTGCCTCACTTGCAAAATGAGCGTGCTTCTACTGGCCGATAAGGATATCCAACTTCTCATTCAAAGCTTTTAGATCCTTCTTAGTCTTTTCATCAGAATCAACACTTCGTCTCATGCTGCGGTCGTAATCCTCATTGTAGTTCCCATCTGATTGAGCAAGGTTCTCTACGAGTTCCCAACCTTCATCAACATCCTTGTTGAGGAAGTTACCATTGCTTGCTGTATCTAAAAGCATTCTTATCCTTGGGAGAACTCCTCTATAAAGGGTGCTGAGTAGGGATTCATTGCTGAAGCCATGGTGAGGACATTGAGTGGTGTAGCCTTTGAATCTTTCCCAGGCTTCACAGAAAGTTTCCCCATTTTTCTGAGCAAAGCCGGATATTTCATTCCGAAGTCTAGCTGTTCGAGCATTGGAGAAAAACTTGGCAAGGAAAACTTTCTTGCAGTCATCCCAGGAGGTGATTGAGCCATGAGGTAAATTCTTCTCCCACATATGGGCTTTGTCACCAAGAGAGAAGGGAAAAAATCTCAACTTGAAGCCATCTTCACTGACTCCATTGATCTTCGTGAGGCTGCAGAGCCTATCAAACTCGTCCAAGTGATCAAGAGGGTCCTCCATGGGCAACCCATGGAATTTGTTAATTTGCACCATAGATATCAGGCCATTCTTGATTTCAAAGTTGTTGTTTTGGATTGTAGGGGGTACAATCCCTTGCCTCTGAGTGTGAGTGTTAGGAGCATCTCCTGCTCCAATCAATCTTGGCCTCCTCTGAGATTCTTCTGCCATTGTGTTTTGTTGTACTACTCTGATCCACTCTTGTTGCTCACAGAGCTGACGAAGTAACTTAGTCCGATTAACATTATCAATGAAAGGTAGGAGGTTCTGATTTCCTTGTGATCGAGTTTGCATACAGGTGAAGCTAGAACTGTTTACGCTTACATGTACCTGAGATGCAAAGACAAAGAAGGGAACACTAGGTAAGTATCCAAGTAAGGCGGAAAAGAACTTGATCTTAAAAGATCTGAAATCCTAATTGTAACAAACAACACCCAAACGGCAATGGCGCCAAATTGATATTACTATTTTTACCCAGGGACTACTTCTGTGGGCAAGAGAAATCTAGCCATAGGAACTTGTCCTACTGGATGTCAATCCCCTGTCAATTATGTAATCCCCAAGTAAAAACAATGAAACTGATGTATGTGTGTGCATACAGAAGGATGTATCAATTCCCTAGCATTGTCATTGTAATACTAAGGTGTCAATCCAAATGGGTGTGATGCTAGCAATCAAGATGTGATCAGATACAACTAAGTCAAGCCAGATAGAAAGGAAATGTTTGTCTAACAACCTAAGTGAAATAAAAACAAAATGCAATAAGATGGGTGCTTGACTCGGGTACTAGACCGAATCAAGTGACCAAGTCAATGCAGAAAAATGACAAAAAGGTGCACTCGACCACTCTGAACGAGTCAATGAGATCGAGTGGAGCCAAAGAACGACAAACAACTATGCACTCGGGTTCAAGACCGAGTTGAGAGACCGAGTCAAAAGAGATAAAAGGCAAAGTGCAATTAAACAATTAAACAGCTGTAAAACAAGATGATAAAGCAATAGAAAGTCAATAGGGATCTAACGATAGGGTAATCGATCAATAGCAGCTTATGATCATCACTAGTGTTCAACAAACATCAACCACAAAGGTTATTCCCTAGACAGCAAATATCTAAAACGGTTTAGTCCACTCTCATGGTAAGAAACCTCAAATCTCATCACTGACATACCAACTTTTGCTTGAGCCACCATGATGAGGTAGGCACAAAGAACCTATTTGCTAAAGCCAAAAAGCACCCTAAACATCTAATCTCTTATGCTAGGATGTGCTAATCTCTGGGAAAAGTTGATTCTGATGATTCCATCACACTCTCATGTGGAAATCATCTCAGATCTTGTTCCAGTTGATCAGAAAGCAACAAGCTTTAAGCACACTCACCCAGAATCAAGCAATCTTAAACACCAAATCCGATCATAAACAAGCCACTAACCTATCCCATCCTCAGAAACCCTAAATCACTACACAAGAACAATCATCATCATCAAGAACATAAACCCAGAAAAATCAAACATTCCAGAATTCATTGAAAATAGTTTAGAAAGATAGATTAAGATGAGAATAGTAAGACTGCAAAGAATTAAAGCAAACTAAGTACTAGATTAGGAGAGATCTGAATTACAAAATAAAGAACACCAAGAACAAGGTTTGGAGGCAGAGAAAAACCCTAAAAATAAAAGACATGTCCCCTGGATAATACCCAACAGTGGTATTTATAGTAAAATACGGAAAACCCTAAAACGGAAAAAGACAAAAGAAGTAGCTGAGTCTTCGCGGGTGGTGCAGCTCGAGTTGGGAGGTCGAGTGTGTTGGACGTCGAGCACTTGGGTGGTGTCGAGTTGAGACGGGTATATGTTTTTGAGTGGTGACACGAGTGGTACATCGAGTGCAGTATGAGTGGGGATGTGGTGGAGCTGAGGTCAAGTTGAGGATGCGATGTCGAGTGCGGACTCGATTGAAGGTGGGCTCGAGCAGAGAGCATCGCACGGCAGGGCTCGAGTGGGGACGTGAGTACGCGCTTGAGTGGCGTGGCGAGTACGGGCTCGAGTAGGACTCGAGTGGGGTGGCAAGCACGGGCTCGAGTGGGGTGGCGAGCACGGGCTCGAATGGGACTCGAGCTGTCCTAGCATCCATGCTCCAAGTTGTACCTGTTTTAGCTTCAAAAATGCAATATGTATGTAAATCTAATGCAAATCCTCCTAAGTATACAAAATGGACAAAAATGACTTTAAATGGTATAGACAATGGGTGAATCTTTTCTAAAATCGACTCAAATATATGCTTAAAACGTGTAAAATATGGAGACATCAATAAGGCGGGTGATTATCTGGAATCTGAACAGCTGGCGGTAGTGGGTGTTGAATCTGAACAGGGTCATGAGGAGGAGGAGGAGGAGGAGGAGGAGACGATTGTACTTGTTGAGAGGGTCATGACTGTGGGTGAGAAGGAGGAGGAGGAGGCGATTGTACTTGTTGAGGATGGTGGCTGTGTCGACGGCGGGTATTGAGATGGAAGAGATGATGATGATGGTCGCAAAACAGAAGGTCTCATGTTCGACGATGGGTTGGAGGAGTGAAAGGAAGACGGGTTACCGGCATTAATACGGATACCTCCGGTGGATTTCCCGGCAGGATTATTACCTCTCCCACCTACGGCAGTGGATTTACTTTACCGAGAATTCTTCAATCACTTGGTTCCTTGATTCGATTTCTTCCTTGGTAATTCTTTGGATTGAAATTACTTAACATCCTAAAACAAGGTTTTTCGCATGTGTGAAGTAAAGTTCAGAGGGTTTCAATTCTCCAAAGTAGTTGTAGTATTTGAGGTGTCAAATCCAGTTAAGGTGAAAGTATAAAACAGTCAAGATGCAATCTAGCAATCTTAGTTCAAGCCAAATATAAATAAAATGGTTTCTAACAACCTAAGTGAAACAAAGCAGAAAATAAAAGGATGACTCGATTGTTGAATCGAGTGAGCTGATTGAGCAAAGCGAATAAAAAACAAAAGAGTACCGCACTTGATCAGATAATTTGAGTGCACAAATCAAGTGAAATACTAAATGACAAGAAAACAATCAAAATGAGTAACAAGCAAATAAACAAGATGACTAAAGCAAATAAAAGACAGATAAGAATCTAAGGATGAGATTATCGACTGGTAATCACTAATGACCTTCTCTGGTGCTTATCAAACAACAACCACAAAGGCTAACCCCTAGACAACAAACATTTAAACCAACCAAGTCCACTGTTGTGGTGAAAGGCCTCAAGCTCCATCATTGACACACCCGATTTTGCCAGGGCCATATGATGGAGCAGGCATTAAGAACCAATCCATTAAAGTCAATAAACATTCCTAACAACCCTATTTTGCCAGGGCTAGTGTATGCAAATCTCTGGAAAAAGTTGATTGTGATGATTCCATCACACTCTCATATGGGAATCATCTGAGATCATGTTCCATTTGATCAGAATGTAACAAGCATTAAAAACACTCATCCAAAAGGGATTTAATCAAATTGTCAAACTCATAAACACCAGATCAGATCAAAAACAAATTACCAATTTATCTCATCCCTAAATTCCCTAATTAAACTTGATGTGACTATGGCTAGCAAGGAGGAGGAACTAATGCAACATGGAGACGACAATGAGGAACAAAGGAAGCAGCTTGAACTGGAGCTACAAGGAACTGAAGACTTAGGCATTTCTCTGGGTCCTATCACTCGGTCTAAACAAGAGAAGCTCAAAACCACTTTGCAACATCTTCTCAACACCATCTCGGGCAGTTTAGTGTGTGCTAATCCAGCTACACTGGTTGTGATCCAAGCCACCTAAACATTTATCAAGAGAGGTGATATGACTTACACTCTTTTTCCCTTCATTTGGTTTTGTCCCATTGGGTTTTCCAAATAAGGTTTTTAATGAGGTAAGCCATATCACTCATTCATCAGCCTCTTGATAAAGCCTAAGCCCACTTCTATCTCTTATCACAAATGAAGCAGTCCAAGTCCAACAAGAAGATTCAGCCGAAAATTGGAAGACTTGAAGAGTTATTTTTATGTTCAAACTTTGTTTTAATGCTATGTTATTTTCGAGATGTTTCCTTTACTCATTTGCTGATTTAAACTCATGTAAGGCTTCATTTCTAAGTTATCAAACTCTTTTCATATTCTCAAAAACTCTCTGGAACCTATTTGATCATTCCTTGTTTATAGTGATCGGATCTTCATCCTCACCAAAGCAAGCTCGATAGTCTTAGGGTCTGTCACAACTCCTAGGAAGTTTCACTTCGATCCACCCCTTGTTCATCACGTCTAGGGTCTTCACCCACGTACAGAACAAGTCTGAAAGTCTAAAGTTTCACCATCCCTTTGGAAGTTTCGCAACAATCCTCAAGATCCTTCGGATCTTACCCCTTGTGTCAACATCTTTTCATCTCTTCCGCATCACTCATCATCACTCAATCCATCACAACCTCTTGGAGAGCATTCAGGGTCTTGATCCTCATCTAGGATCATATCAAGTGGTATCAGAGCTCACTCCACGCCAGGTTGTCTCTTTTCCGATCTATTACACCTCTTCACATTCCGATCTGTTTTGTCTGCTGACTGTTGGAATTTTCATAAAATCATTTTGTCAGAAAAAATCGTGAGATATATTGAATCTGCTTCAAAAAAGAGTCTATTATTTGTTAAAATTGATTCTAGAATTTTTGAACATGTTTTGATAATTTTTCGAGGTTAATTTCGTCGAACAGTCACAACTAGAGGTTATCGGAATTTGAAAAGTTATTTTCGTGTAAACTTGCTAGAATTGTTTAAAATCTTTGGTTAATCATAAAATCATGAAATCTGTTGCATTAAAACCTAGATTGAGTCTAGTATTTGTTAAAATTGTCTCTAGAATTGTTGAACGTGATTTGATATTTTATTCTGTTTGATCAGGTTAAGCTGTCGTTTCGGGTCTTACCGAGTTTGTTCTTGTTCTGTTTGAGCATTTTACGTGTTTACTTGTTGGGATCTGAACAGGTACCATGGCGGGAACCAGCCATGATGAACAAGAGTCGTCCAACTCCAACAAGCAACTGATGGACTCTTTCAAAGCTATGATGTTTGAGAGCATGGCCACTATGAAAGCCGACTTAGAAAGGTCCATCAACAACCGATTCTGAGAACATCAACAACTTGTTATGGAAGAACAACTTAGGAGGAACCCACGACCTTCTGATGCTGAACACTACTATAGTCAGACTTCTCGATCAAATCGTTCTCAAAGAAGACAGCCAAAAGAAGACCGAACCGTTAGAAATCACCAAACCATTACTCGAGATCCTTTAGCCGGTGTGAAGATAGAAATTCCGTTTTTCTATGGAACCAGTAACCCGGAAGAGTATCTTGAGTGGGAAAAGAGGGTTGAAATTATCTTTGATTGCCGGGAATTTACTCAGGAGACTAAGGTCAGACTCGCCCCAACCGCATTCAAGGATTATGCTCTAAGCTGGTGGGATCAGTTAGTGACGTTTAGAAGAAGGGCTGGAGATATACCGGTTGAGACTTGGACCCAACTAAAGAGCATTATGAGGAAGAGGTTTGTACCTAGTCATTACCACAGAGAGCTTCACCTTAAGCTTCAGAATTTGTCTCAAGGAAGTAGATCCGTTGAAGATTATTTCAAAGAAATGGAAACCTTGTTACTTAGAGCCGATATTCAAGAAGACAATAAAGCTACTATGGCCAGATTCATGGGAGGTCTTGACAAAGATATCATTGAAAAACTGGAAGTACATCATTATGTCGAGCTAGAAGAGCTTCTCCACAAAGCTATCATGTTTGAAAAACAACTTAAGAGGAAGAGCTCTAGGACCGGATACAACTCTGCCAAATTCGGCAAGGATTACAAGCCTAAGGATTACAAACCGCTTACCAAACCCAAGATAGACGAGTCTCCGATCAAGGGAATTGATCGAGGTTCAAGCACCAAAGCTAGAGAAATTCAGTGTTTTAAGTGTAAGGGTTTTGGTCATTACTCTACTGCTTGTACCAATAATAGAACCATCATTATTCTGGCTAGTGGAGAGGTAGAGTCGGCAGATGACCGTTCAGAGGATGAACCTTTAGAGGAACCACTTAGAATGCCGGAGTTCGGACAACTTTTGGTCACTGGAAGAACCCTTAACTTACACACTCAGGCCGAGAAAAATGAGCAAAGAAAAAACCTCTTCCACACTCGTTGCCTTGTTCAAAACAAAGTTTGCAGCCTAGTGATTGATGATGGTAGCTGTACCAACGTTGCCAGCCAGTCTATGGTTGATAAGCTAGGACTCACAATCACTAAGAGAGCTAAGCCGTATAAGTTGCAATGGCTTAATGATGAGGGAGAATTGGAAGTCAAGAACCAGGTCATAGTTCCTTTGTCTATAGGGAAATATGAAGATGAGGTCTTATGTGATATTTTACCAAAGGATGCTGGACATATCTTGCTTGGAAGACCTTGGCAATCTGATCGGAAAGTAATGCATGATGGATTTACCAACAGATATTCCTTTGAGTTTAAGGGCAGAAAGAACATCTTTGTACCTTTAACTCCTCAAGAAGTTCATCTAGATCAAATGGCCTTGAAGAAAGGTAAACCCGCTTCCGAAGCCAAGCTCAAAGAACCGGCCAACCTTATGATCATGCCTCGACAAGGGAGTTATTCCTCATCCCTCCTTTTTGTGTTTAAAGAGTGCTTTAATACTAACCAAACTGTGCAGGAAATACCTAGCAAAATTCAGTTTCTTTTACAAGAGTTCCAAGATGTTTTCCCGGAAGAACCTCCCCAAGGTTTGCCGCCAATCCGTGGCATTGAGCACCAAATCGATTTCATACTCGGAGCGTCTCTTCCCAACAAACCAGCCTACAAAACCAACCCACTAGAAACTAAGGAACTTCAACAACAAGTCACCGAGCTCATAGAAAAAGGACATATCCATGAAAGCATGAGTCCATGTGTCGTACCCGTTTTGCTTGTTCCGAAGAAAGATGGTAGCTGGAGGATGTGTGTCGATTGCCGTGCTATCAACAATATTACTGTAAAGTATCGACATCCCATACCTAGATTAGATGATATGCTTGATAAATTGCATGGTTCTAGCATCTTTTCTAAGGTAGATCTTAAATGTGGATACCATCAAATTAGAATGCAAGAAGGGGATGAATGGAAAACTGCATTTAAAACTAAGCATGGTCTTTATGAATGGTTAGTCATGCCTTTTGGGTTAACAAACGCACCTAGTACTTTCATGAGACTAATGAACCACGTTCTTAGATCATTCATAGGTCGTTTTGTGGTGGTATATTTTGATGACATTTTAATCTATAGCCGAAGCTTAGATGAACATGTGGAGCATCTTAGAAAAGTTTTAGAAGTGCTTAGGAAGGAAACCTTGTACGCTAATCTTAATAAATGTACTTTTGGAACGGATAACCTTGTCTTTTTAGGCTTTGTTGTGAGTACAGATGGTATCAAGGTTGATGAAGAGAAGATACGAGCTATTAAAGATTGGCCGAGTCCAAAGACTGTTAGTGAAGTAAGAAGCTTCCATGGTTTAGCCGGTTTCTATAGGAGGATTGTTAAAGACTTCAGCACTTTAGCCACCCCACTCATGGAGGTTATCAAGAAGAATGTTGGATTCAAGTGGGAACAAGCTCAAGAGAATGCGTTTCGAACCTTGAAAGAGAAGCTAACAAATGCCCCGGTTTTATCTCTTCCTAACTTTGATAAAAACTTTGAAATTGAATGTGATGCCTCAGGAATTGGTATTGGTGCTGTTCTTATGCAGGAGATGAAGCCCATAGCTTATTTTAGTGAGAAGCTTGGAGGCGCCACACTCAATTACCCTACATATGATAAAGAGCTTTATGCACTCGTCCGAGCTCTACAAACATGGCAACACTACCTTTGGCCCAAAGAGTTTGTCATACACACTGACCACGAATCACTCAAGCATCTCAAGGGACAACAAAAGCTGAACAAAAGACACGCCAAGTGGGTTGAATTCATTGAAACGTTTCTGTACGTCATTAAGTATAAGAAAGGTAAGGAGAATTTAGTAGCCGATGCTCTTTCTCGGAGGTACGTTCTTTTGAATTCTCTTGAGGTTAAGTTATTAGGATTTGAACAAATCAAAGAATTGTATGATAGTGATGTTGACTTCAAGGAAACCTATGCTGCTTGTGAAAAATTTGGTGTTAGAAAATATTTTAGGAGTGATGGATTTCTGTTCTACGATAATCGCCTATGTGTACCTAACTCCTCCTTGCGAGATTTGTTTGTTCAAGAAGCTCATGCAGGTGGACTCATGGGACATTTTTTCGTGGCAAAGACGTCAAGCGTGTTACGTGAGCACTTCTTTTGGCCGCACATGCAAAGTGACGTTGAGAAATGTTGTCAAAGATGTATAACGTGTAAGCAAGCTAAATCGACAATCCAGAATCACAGTTTGTATACCCCTCTTCCTATTCCCTTGCATCCTTGGCATGACTTATCCATGGACTTTGTAGTTGGATTACCTAGGACTAAGACAGGAAAGGATTCGGTATTTGTGGTAGTTGATAGATTCTCTAAAATGGCTCACTTCATACCTTGCCATAAAACCGATGATGCTATTAATGTAGCTGGTCTATTCTTTAAAGAAGTTGTTAGGTTGCATGGAAGGCCTAGAACTATTGTATCAGATAGGGATACCAAGTTTCTTAGTTATTTTTGGAAAACCTTTTGGTCTAAGCTAGGAATCAAGCTTTGTTTTTCCACCACATGTCACCCATAATCCGATGGCCAAACCGAAGTAGTCAATAGAACCTTATCCACTTTGTTGCGTGCTATAATTAAAAAGAACCTTAGGACTTGGGAAGAGTGTCTACCTTATGTTGAATTTGCTTACAATCATGCTAGACATTCCGCATCTAAGTATTCACCATTTGAAATTGTTTATGGGTTCAATCCTATCTCACCTTTGGATCTAATGCCTTTACCCGTGAATGAAAGGATAAGTCTTGATGGTAAGAAAAAAGCTGAGCTTGTGAAACAGATCCATGAGAAGGCTCGAAACAACATCGAGCACAAGACCAAGTTGTACGCTAAGCATGCAAACAAAGCCCGGAAGCTTATGGAATTTAAAGAAAGGGACTTGGTGTGGGTTCATTTGAGAAAAGAAAGGTTCCCTAACGAGAGAAAATCCAAGCTTATGCCCAGGATTGATGGTCCATTCGAAATCATCAAGAAAATCAATAACAACGCCTACCAGCTTGATCTCCAAGGTAAGTACCATGTAAGTCCGAGTTTTAATATTACTGATTTGGTTCCTTGTTTTACAGAAGAAACAGATTTGAGGTCAAATCCTTTTCAAGAGGGGAAGGATGATGTGACTATGGCTAGCAAGGAGGAGGAACCAATGCAACATGGAGACGACAATGAGGAGCAAAGGAAGCAGCTTGAACCAGAGCTACAAGGAACTGAAGACTTAGGCATTTCTCCAGGTCCTATCACTCGGTCTAAACAAGAGAAGCTCAAGACCACTTTGCAACATCTTCTCAACACCATCTCGGGCAGTTTAGTGTGTGCTAATCCAGCTACACTGGTTGTGATCCAAGCCACCTAAACATTTATCAAGAGAGGTGATATGACTTACACTCTTTTTCCCTTCATTTGGTTTTGTCCCATTGGGTTTTCTAAATAAGGTTTTTAATGAGGTAAGCCATATCACTCATTCATCAGCCTCTTGATAAAGCCTAAGCCCACTTCTATCTCTTATCACAAATGAAGCAGTCCAAGTCCAACAAGAAGATTCAGCCGAAAATTGGAAGACTTGAAGAGTTATTTTTATGTTCAAACTTTGTTTTAATGCTATGTTATTTTTGAGATGTTTCCTTTACTCATTTGCTGATTTAAACTCATGTAAGGCTTCATTTCTAAGTTATCAAACTCTTTTCATATTCTCAAAAATTCTCTGGAACCTGTTTGATCATTCCTTGCTTATAGTGATCGGATCTTCATCCTCACCAAAGCAAGCTCGATAGTCTTAGGGTCTGTCACAACTCCTAGGAAGTTTCACTTTGATCCACCCCTTGTTCATCACGTCTAGGGTCTTCATCCACGTACAGAACAAGTCTGAAAGTCTAAAGGTTCACCATCCCTTTGGAAGTTTCGCAACAATCCCCAAGATCCTTCGGATCTTACCCCTTGTGTCAACATCTTTTCATCTCTTCCGCATTACTCATCATCACTCAATCCATCACAACCTCTTGGAGAGCATTCAGGGACTTGATCCTCATCTAGGATCATATCAAAACTACTCAGAAATGAAATACATAACTAATAACAAAAACCCAGAAATATCTAAAATTGACATATGCAATAGATAAAGCAGAGATGAACAATATTTTAGAAGGAATCAATCGCAAATACTCAATATATTAAGAGAAATCAAGGTTGCAAATAAAGATAAAACTTAAAGATAATCTAGAGAGAGAAAGTACTGATTAAGATCCTAAAAATATAAAAACGAAAAAGGGAAAAGAAGATATGGCGGCCCTGATCCAACAATCCCCTTTTATAGGGAAGGATCAAAAGCCCTAATGATAAGATAAGACAAAAGACTAATCCCAGGAAATCCGGAGAGGTTGACTCGATTAGTCCTGGTCGAGTAGGTGATTGAGTCGGTCATGCCAAGTATGCAGAAAGCTTCCACTCGATCTCTCAGTCGAGCAACTTGGTCGAGGAAGGTTCCAGAAGGTAGTCACTCGAGTCTTAAGCCGAGTAGGTGGTCGAGCCAAGTCCGAAAAATCTGGTACAGGTCCACTCGAGTAGCTGGGTCGAGTGGTTTGGTCGAGTCAAAGTTCTTATGTCCTCCATAAGCCTCCAAAGCTCCATAAATACCTGAGAAACACCCCAATATGTAATGTGTATGCAATGCAAATGCAGGACTCCCTAAGTAAGCTAAAATGATGCATAATGGTATGAACAATGGGTGAAACTAAGCTAAAATGACTATAAACATATGCTTAAAACATGTAAAATATAGTGGTATTTTACAAACCAAACTTTGTTTCTCTTAGACTTCTTCTGTTTTAAAATTTCTTTAAATTAAGTAATTTTTGTGTTGACTTTTTATATATATTTGATATTACTGTATTTCACATGTATTAAGCATATGTTTATAGTCATTTTAGCTTAGTTTTATCTATTGTTCATACCATTATGTATCATTTTAGCTTACTTAGGGAGTCCTGCATTTGCATTGCATACAAATTGCATATTGGGGTTTTTCTCAGGTATTTATGGAGCTTTGGAGGCTTATGGAGAACATTGAGACATTGACTCGACCTAGGCACTCCACCCAGCTACTCGAGTGAACATGTCCCAGATTTCTCGGATTTGGCTCGACCACTGATATCGTTGTATTTTACATGTTTTAAGCATATGTTTATAGTCATTTTAGCTTAGTTTTATCCATTGTTCAGCATCATTTTAGCTTACTTAGAGAGTCTTGCATTTGCATTGCATACATATTGCATATTGGGGTGTTTTTCAGGTATTTATGAATCTTTGGAGGCTAATGGAGAGCATTGAGACTTTGACTCGACCAAGGCACTCGACCCAGCTATTCGAGTGGACTTGTACCATATCATCACAGATAATGGCTTGAACTTGACGTCAGCACAGGTTGAAGGATTTTGTGACAAGTGGCGCATAAAATTATGCAAGTCAACACCTCGGTACCCCCAGGGGAATGGATAAGCAAAAGCAACAAACAAGACGATATTGGACGGTTTTAAGAAACGACTCAATGAAAAGAAGGGCATTTGGGCAGACGATCTCGGAGTCCTTTGGTCGCACAGAACCACCCCAAGACGAGCATCTAATCGTTTTCCTTTCTCTTTGTCTCACGGAAATGAGAAACTGGCACCAGCTGAGGTAAATGTCTTCACTTTATGACGAATAGGAATGCCCAAGAATACCGACCTCAACGACGAACTCCTAAAAGAAAGTCTAGACGACGTAGAAGAGCTACACAATCAAGCACTACTTCAGATGCAAAACTATCAGCAGTCGGCAGCAAAGTATTACAACAAGAAGGTGCGGAACAGATTTTTTGAAGAAGGAAATCTCGTCCTCAGGAAAGTGTTCGACAACACAAGAGAATGCAAAAATAAGATGGGTGTTAAGTGGGATGGCCCCTACCTAATCTTTAAAGTCATCAAACTCGGAGTATACGAGCTCATGACTATGTCAATGCAACCAGTTTTATGATCATGGAACTCTATCCACCTCAAACGGTACTACTACTAGAAGACGAGAAACAAAGACCTGACGTCAATCTATGTAACAATCTTTGTAAGAACTACGTTTGGCTTGATCCCGTTTACGGGTACGTAGGCAGTCTCTTTCGAGACACAGCTATAATATTGATAAAATTTCATTGATTTTTGAAATTCTCTACAAGTAAGCCTTGCATAAAAATAAGCCGAGCAGCATGAAACCGAGTATTATTCTTCTAATGCAATCCGAGTGATAAGCCTTGACTTCGGATGAATGAATTCAGTTCTTAGACGAGCTAGGCTTTGTGTTTGAAATAAGCCGATGTAAACCAAGCCTAGCTTTGTCTCTTATGTAATACAAACTTTTAAGCTCGTTTTTTATGTAAACCGAGCCTAGTCTCGTATTATAAGTCAAGTTTTAAACTTGCATTAATTTTAAAAAGGGACAAATTGTCTTCTTGGCCAGTTGTTCGATCCCCTAATAAAGCCGAGAACAGTCCTCGCACACCAAGTCGCCCGAGACAAATAAATCTACATCTCGCACAATTGGGGCCTGACTTCACGAATATTAAATGGGAGGTTTAAGTCGAGGTTGCAACTCACATCTATAACCTAAAAAGCCGAGCCCAAGCCTCGCATTGCTTCAAAATCACATGAGAAAAATAAGTCGATCATATTGCATAATCAGGCACCGATTTGAACATGTTAAAAGGAATAGGTATAAGCCGAGCTATACGTTTTGCATCCTACTTCCTAAAAAGCCAAGTTATCTCGCATTAAAGTCCAAAATTTAGCGAAGGATAAACCGAGAGACGTCTCGTCCTAAATAGATAAATATGACTACAACCATCAACTACTCATCTTATCTAAAGCTTCACCTCATAATCGCATTTATAAGCTGATTTAGGGTTAAACAAGTCAAATTCACATAAATAAGCCGATCTCAAAATCGCACTCATAAGCCGAGTTCAGTACTTAGTCTGACTTTCGCATAAACAAGCCGACATTATAGTCGCATTTATAAGCCGATCTAAGATTAAGTAAATCAAATTCGCATCTATAAGCCAAGTTCAGTACTTTAGAAAATAAAATCATTCAAGTCAAGATATCACGGAATAAGTTGATTTCAAATCGCTTCGTAAGCCGACCTGACCTTGTGGAGTAAGCCGATTTGAAATTGCTTCATAAACCGACTTGACCTTATATCTCATCACTTCAAAGTCGATCGGTGTATGTCATAAGCCGATTCCAAAGTCGCCGCATATACGAAAAATTTCACACATTTGGCAAAAGTTTGGCCACGATCTTCAGACCCTAAACAAATGAATCTTGATTTACATCAGGTCATTTACTCTACTTCATCAAAACCTCAAACAATCATTCTGATGAACTCGGGGGACTAATTGTTGTTACCGGGTTTAGCACCCTACCATAAACCCGACCCAAATCAATATCCATTCATCTAAAGCCTAAATCGACTTTGGCCCACTAAGATTAAGTGGCCGGCTTAAGAAAGTCGACTGACTTCAAAGAAATATAGAAAACCTACTCGGAAAAAGAAAAGAACGATCAAATATGGAAGAGCCCGAGCAAAGCCCATAACCGACTCAAACCGTCATGAGATCACTATTAATAAAGAGCTCCCAAGATATTAAGAGGCATCCAAAAATCATAGTGAAGACCTAAGCCCTAGAATTCATAGTTTTTGTCTTCTTTACTTATAAACCCTAAAAACTCTTGTTACTTGTTTTTCAAAAAATTAATAAAAATTATCTATTTACTCTAATCTTGTCTTTGAAACCCTAATTATTATTGTTTGAGCCTACAGTTCAACACTATTTCAATGATATTCACAAATCGATTACGGTGTCATTTCAAGAGGTATAAAGGCGAAGAAGTGTGTAAAGGGCTGAAGGCACGAAGGTTTACTTTCCCTTGCTGATTTTTTTTTTTTGTTATTTCGAGTTTTTTTTTCGAGTGTTTTTTCTTTTTGCATGTTTCATATATTTTTTACGGAACTTGAAAGTACATAAATAATAAAATTTGATATGTTGTATTAATTAGTTAGTTTTTAAAAAACTGTTTTTAATTGTATTGTATGAACATATTTATTAGATTAATTAGTTAAAATTTTAAATTAGCAATACGGGTAAATTGCAGGGTTTGCGAGTTATTCATAGGTTTTAAAAGAAAACAAAATATATACTTAGATATCTGTATATGTAATTTATCTTATATATAGTATAAATTTAAAAACAAAATTGTAATATATAAAAAGTAATTACCACAATTTATGTTTTTCTTAAAAATATATGTGTATTTGTGTTTAAAATTATTTATTATTAATATTTATTTAGCTTTAAATATATTTTATTAATTAGAAAAGTGATTTATTCAAATGCCCATAGATTACTCGTGAGTCTCGCAAACAAGCGGGACGGATGCGGACATACAATTTACTACGGATTTTGCGGGATGAATTTTTTGCACGGGTAATTTTTTTTTAAACCCACTACGAAGTGGATCTAGCGTGGCGGATTTTACCTGTTTCACATCTATAATATTAACATACATTACACACTAAAACCACTTTAAAATATACAAATATAATTAGTAAAATAATAAAAAGAAATCATAAGATCATGTTATAACTTTACCTCTCAAAGTCAGTTATCTAGAAAATTTAAAGTTATCTACACGTTTAAAAAGGTTAAAACGTTTAATCTACCCAGTACTCGAAAAATCAGGTTTTCTTCGGTTATTACCAAGAATTCACCACCCGATACTCGATTATCTCCGAGAATTCACTACCCGATACTCGATAAATCATATTTAAATTATATTAGATTAACAACTAACATATATTATTTAACACGGTCATTCTAAAACACAATTGGCACTACATACTAACACCAATAAAATATTCTTACATAACTAAATAATGCAATAACATTTAAAATAAAAAATTACGCACGGGTTTCTAAATATCTAAAAACAAAATATATATATCAAAAACATGCAAATAATATTAATATATATAAATATACTAACTATACTAACAAATCATATTTCCTATACACAAAATACAAAAAATACTTTATGTTTAAATACTCCAAAAATTAAACAAACCGTTCTTTGTCACACCATAAAATACATATTCATAAAATATCGGAATCGGGCGTAGCACGAGTTAATAATCTAATACTTTTGTGAAACGAAAAGAGTGATAATCAATGATCAACTTAAAATCCCCACCAACGAATGTATTTGCTGTAAATTAATTGAAACATTGGAGATAAGTGTTTCTATGTGTAAAGAACACTATCCCGTTTTCTAACCAGGCCATGTATTAACAGACTTCACTTCTATAGGCCCAAACAAAATTGGGCCTCTTCACATAGTTGTTTATGTATACAGACACGACACCGTTTTTTAAGATGGCTTCCTTCCGACAAACAACAACGAGTGGGATGACATCACCATTTCACTGCAGGTTCCTTTTACTTTTCCTCGCAAATCTCTCTCCTCTCGCTCTTCTTGCTTATCTCATCGCTTCTTCACTTCTCTCGGATCATTAAACGAATCCGTTGATCGGTGCATGACGAGCGCATCCGAACTCTTCTCCACACGAAGATCTCGTCCAGGTCGATCCGACCCTGATTTAGAATCCGACTCTTCTTCTTATCGACACCACTCACACAATCATCATCGCCGTCACGGTATCCATCATCATAATCAACGTCATGATTCCGACGGCTGTGATCCACTCCGACGACCGCCACCACGTCTCCGTCGCTTCTGTCACCATCTGGTTAGCTTCTTTCCCAAATTAGTAATTCCAATAGTTATATATGAAAATATGAAATCTGATCCATTTATTTAAAATCTTGATTAATTTGTTAATTCAGGAACGTAGTAGAACTATTCGTGATGTTCAAGGCACTGCTCAGTATTTGAATACTAACAGTACCGATTCGGAAACTGAAAGTAACAGTTTGGGAAACTTAAATGGATCCGAGAGGCTTCCTGGAGCTGTTCTGCTCGCAATGGCAAGACTTTTCGAAAGATTGAGAGGTGTTTCTTCGTCTAGTAACAGGTCACTGAACAAATCCTACAACTTTACTTGTTGTACACTCTACTGTGATTTAGCTAATCAAGATTCTTGTTATTCAAGAATTAAAAGGTTTTCAAAACTTTGTTTGTTTGATTCAGTGGAAATAACAGAGTTTCATTAGGAGATGATCAAAGGGAGTCTTCAATTCAAGATCCAATTTTGCAACTAGAAGAGCTTCAAGTGTCCTATGAATGCAACAAGAAACCACAAGGTCTTACACAAGGTGCTATTAACTGTTTACATCGGCAAACTTTTAGCTCACCCGAGGTTAAAACGGAGATGAGAGATTGTAGTATATGTTTAGAGAGTTTCACTAAAGGCGACAAGCTTATATCCTTACCATGTAACCATAGTTTTCATTCTTCTTGTTTAAACCCTTGGCTTAGAGCTTGTGGAGATTGTCCTTATTGCCGTAGCGCCATAGCTAAGGAATAGACACTTTGTAAATAGAATCTTTTACCTAACCATACCCACGAACATCTTCTCTCTCTTTTTTTGTTTTTGCTTTAGACAACCTTAAATCGGTATTTGGAGTTTTGTTTGAGTGTTTTTTTTGTCTGTTACATGTTTGTGTTTTAACGGTTTTTGTGTGCGTTGAGTAGTTCAAGCGTTGATATTGTATGGTGTGAATCTTCTTCACGGTGATCTCTCTTTTAATGTCTTGTTGCTTATCTCAGATTTTTTCCAAATCTTGATCAACAATTTGGTAAAGTTAGTTTGATGCTCAACAACTTAACGTTTTCATCTTCAATTTTGATCGTCTCAATCCGGAAATGCTTAAAGCTTTGTACCCAAACTATGTCATTATCATACATCCATGTTAAAGTTGAACATATAAAGATGCAATCAATATATAACAACTTTAAAGAAAGTTAAGGAAAAAAGAGAAGATAGTTTTGCAAAAAAAGCTATTTTTTGCTACAAAAAGCAGAAAAAATGGACCCCTTTCTTCATAAATCATCATCATATCTTCAATTCCTTTCATAAAATCCCATTTATTTTCACCTATCGCTTTCTCTATTTGGACCTAACACACCTCACTCTCTAACCACTAAAACTAACAATACATACAATAAGAATGTTTCAACAACATTAAATCCATATGATTCAAATTCAAAACTTGAACCGGTTTAGTTCGGTTTAAAACCAAAGAAAAATCAAAGAAGATACATATATTTTACAAATTACAAACTAACAAACAATCCATAGAAATCAAATTCAACATGTAAGCAGCAATTCTCATTCTCTTGCCGCCAACATTTTTGCAAATCAATCCCATCACCTTACTCCAAAATATTGAAGGTGACACCAAAAAAAAAACTGAAATAAAACAACCGTGTTAAATGAACTCCTAATATGTGAGCTACTAAACAAAAGGGGTTAGTTAGTTTGATGATTCCAAAGCTACACTCTTTGTTATAACCATTACTATGCACAGATTGCATCGTCACTACCAAACTCAAACATCGATATGCCAAACTGGGTTATCATGAAACCTTCCTTTCTCCAAGGCTGCAACTTTAGCTCTATGAGTTGTTGTAGCCAACGCAATCGAGCTCTTCCCTTTCTCTTCTTGATCCGGATACTCTGGGGCTTCGATTAACGAACTAGACCTAAGATCAGCCGGTGGGATAAAGCAGTCTAGAGACAGACCAGGAACATTGAACGCGACTTCTTCAATGGTCCATCTTTCCTCCATCTTAGTCCTAGTATGGCTCATAGCCACTTCCCCAAATCTGAAAAGTGTAACAACAGAACGTCCAGAGTGAGCAATCATGATCCCTTCGACTTGTTTGTAATCGTCTAGAGACGAATTGATCGTGGTCTCCCAGTAAACAGAGTCACCACCATTAGCTTGGATCCGAGTCAACTGAGAATCCTCTATTTGAGCTAAAAGTCCAGTTCTTTGGCTGAAGTAACCAAAAAGAATGTGTCTTACAATCTCTGCTGGTCCTTCACTCCTCGCCTTTAACGTTTCAGGGTCAGTACATAACTTCAAAATGAAACAATCTTCACCATTCACTTTCTTCTCACCAACACACTTTGATTCAGTAAACATAGTAGCAGTAGTTCTCGGATCAAGTCCCTGATCGATCATTCAACACAAAAACTCAGCATTGCAATCGATTTTTCAAAACCATGTAACATTTTTACGGTTTACCTGAAGTGCACGACGAAGAGGCCTGACCGGTCCTTTAGCAGTATGAGAACCAAGCCAAGGAGTATGTCTCCAAACAAGCTTACCATTGCAACCAGCACGAACTTTACTACCACCAACAGAGAGCTCAACGTACCACAAGTCAGGATTCATCTGCCAAAGAACAAACCCTCCAGTTTCCGACTTTGTTGAGTTACGATTTCTAACAGCTCTTGTAGAAGTTTCAAGCTCTGAAGTAATCATCTTGAGCTTACCCATTGCATAAGCATTTTTAGTAGAGTTTTGTAACTTGAGACCACCACAAGCCGCCGTGTACTGTTGTAAAATGTACTGAGCAGATGATGTTTCCTACAAATCACAATAATGGAAACTTAAAAAAAAACGATTTTTTAAGAAACTAATTAAAACCCCCACCAGATAATGACAATACTCCACCAACCAATTCAACAAAAAATTAAGAAATTTGACTAAAATACAAAAAAAAATCCATAAACAAGAAACTGAATCGAAAATGTCGAACAGTGAGATCTATGAGTCAAGATTCATAAAAAAAGTAAACTTTATGAGAAGACTAACAATGGGAGAATCTCTGATGGTGAGGTGAAGAAGATGATTAGAGGAAGAGACATGAATAGGAGCGAGAGGAGCTCCCATAACACCAAGGAGAAGTCTTAAATCAGACCTACGATAAGCCGGAGTAGAAGTCACGGACGGAGCACGTGACAACTGACCTTTAACCCAATGACCTAAACCCGACCCGAGTCGTTTCGAATCCCCTGAGATTTCTTCATTATCTGGATCAGGACCTTCCATTACTGGTCTTAAACTCACGGATCTCCCAATCAATGGCTCTGGTTGCGGCAAGTAATATCCTTCTCTGCCGCCGCTTCCTCCGCAGCCGGAGCTTGCGATTAGTTTTTTTCTTCCCCAGAGAAGAGCTGACATGTGTGAATTTGAACGAGATGGGCTAGCGGAACGAGAACGTGGTCTGGAGCGTGAACGAGATGGAGATAAACCTCTGACGACTTCATCTTTGAGAGATGAGAAAAACCCTTGTTTCTTCTCCATTTCTTCTTCTTCCTTGTAACCGAAACAACAAAAATCGAAAAACCCTAAAATACAGAGACGCCGGAGACCGAGAGAGAGAGAATAGTGAGTGGAAGGAGAAGTCGCAGCGGAGAAGAAGAGAAAGAGAGAGAGATAATTTAAGAGACTCGAAGTGAGTGAAGAAGCGAGAAAGAGAGAGTAGAGGGAGAAATGAAATGACGATTTTACCCTCCGTTTGCTTAACGAATTAGTGCTAAATTTACGGAGGGAAAGAAAATGACGTAAGAGAACAAAATGCAGATATTAAACTGGGTTTAGAAGTGGGAACACGATATGTGTAACACTTGTCATTGTCAATGAGGTTCGTTATCGTTATTAACTACTAATTTTATCCAATTATAGGTGGAGAGTATCAAATCGAAAAGAAAAAAAATGTTCGTGTTCATCATTTAATTCTTTCTTTTTTTCATCATTTAATTCTCACAAATGCGTTGAGTTTAATATCCACTTGGTACATTTAAGTGTCGGACTTGCTAGTGGCGCCGTTAAGGATGGTATACATTCTTTGATTTAAATGCTTCGTTTCCAACCATTTCCATTAGGTTTTATTGGTTATAGAGTCGTCTCAAACTATTTATAGTCCGTGTTAAAAAAATATATATATATTGATAAGTAATATCATCATGTTAACGAGACGATTTTATAGGAAAAAAATTGTGGATAAATTTAGCAAGATATTAAATGAAAGAAAACGGTTTGGCTGGAATATAGATGGTTAATTTAGTGCCGCTAATTCACTATAGAAACAAGTATATCTAGGTTAAATTTGAAAATTTGTCAATAAAAGGTCCCGACAACATCTCTGGATTCAGACTATTTTCTTACTGAACCTCTGAGTTTTACTGTTTTTTTCAATATTTTTTGGTTTGAAGTTCAGTTTCATTTAACATTTACCATTAATTCGGAAAACTTTAAATATGATTCATTATTTATTAAATTTAAACTAAAACTAAAACGTTTTATACAATTTTTTTTTTTTTGGTAACAATGTTAAGTATTTATACCATTTTAAGTTTGTGACAGAATTACAGAGATTCAACAAAGAGATCAGAGAAATTGAAAATGTAAAGCAAACCAACAACAACTCAAACTAAATAAGACCCAACATAAAAGACGAGAAAAGACATTGAAACTCGAAGATCCAGCAGACCCGATCAACCTAGCAGAGTTTCCAAACTCCAGAAGCTCTTCAAGTTGCCACGAGCAAAGGCGAGAGATCCCCAAACCCAGAAACAAGCCCTTACTTACAGCTCCCCAAAAAACCTCACGTCTAGAAAGAAAACTAAACAAAGGTACCGAGACGAAGAACCCACGAGACAGCACCCATCCCTTTGAAAATCGCCTTAGATGAAGGAACAAACCCCAATATTGTTAGGCTGTAATGTTCATATTAACTATATGACGTACCATTTATTTTGAGTGTCCTCCTTATTACGATTACTTATATAGTATGTAGTGATTTGGAGGTATAAACATTACAATTTGCAGGTGCTTAACTTAATGTAATGTTAATGTATCCGTTATGTAAATGTTTAATACAATTGATATATATTCGCACAAATCAGAACAATGGATAGATATTAAAATTCAAGTAATCGTAATAAAATAAAAATGTTGAAACTATATATAGGTTACAATAAAACAAGAAGGTATGTGAATAAATAACAGTGGCGAGTATTATAAATAATCATAGTTTGAAAGCTTGATCCGTGATAGAAAACTATCCTTAAACAAGGCATCACGTGAATGCCTTTGAGGTTCTCGCTTCTAATTAACGGTCAAAAAGAGCAGACAAAAAAACAGCCTTATTTTTAACAAAAATATAAAACAGACTCGTTAATCGTTTCCATTATTATTATAGTGGTTACAGCTAAGTTATGATTTATTACAAAAATATAACTTCTTGGTCAATGAAATATTCAATACTATGTGTCTCCCCAGAACCAGAAATTAACTAGTGGGGACATTTAGTGTTCTGGTGTGATTTTAACGTTGTTACTCGAATTGATTGTATTCGACTCTAAAATCTTTATAAATCCTGAAAAAAAACAAAAAAAAACTTGCAAATCTTAGTTCACAGACGCTTTTCAGTTTTCACTAATCTCCATTCAGAAATTGTTAATCGATATTACACCAACGATAAACCTGTTACTTCCTTGATGGCATCAAAAATTAGCCTATCTTCTTTTATGATTCCAGTTAACATATTAAGGTTAGTAAAAACTATATTGAGTTGAATATTTGAAAAAAAATCAAGAAATATTATTTAGTAATTTGATATTTTTTTTCCTTCGGAATAATTGCCAGAAGAGTTTGGTAACCAATTTTGTAGATAAGGGACGGATTGTTGCTTTATGTTTTTTTTTTCCAACTTTCCACTGCATCTAAAACTCACAATTACATGTTCATGACATTTAATCAATAACTTCAAAATTATAGTATATGCTATTCAATTGATAGATTTAAAATTTTAATCCTTATTAATCCAAAATTTTAAACAAAGTTTTTGTTTTTTGTTTTTTGTTTTTTTTGTGTTTTCCCTTCATTGGAACAGAAATTGGCTTACAATTAGAGATCAGATACAATATAAACTCCATTTCGTGTTTATTTTATATTTAAAAACTTCATTTTATTATTACATTTTAGTATATATTTTTTCTTGGTAATTAACTCCAAGATCAAAACAAGAGACTTATAAGAACTTGAACAGAAGAACATACAAAACAAAATTTCTTAGCTTTGTTGTTGAATTGCTAAAACAACTTCACCGATACACTTAAACTTTCTCCTTTCCTTGAGAAGCATCTTCCCAAACTCGAGAGCACTTCTCTCGCAATCCGCTCTTCGCTTATCTTCTTCAATCGACTCAAAGTCCTCAACATGAGCCACACCTACAATTCTCCTGTCATATCAAAACCAAAAACTGTCAAACAACATTTCCTAGTTTATATGATCGACAAAGAAATCTTATGAATCTACTATATACATGCTCTTACCTAATCATCTTTGCGGCGCCGAATCCGAGTGAATCATGCAGCAAATTCCTCATGTAGTTTTCTTGAACAAGCTTCAAAACCTCGTCATTGTTATAGATATCTGCAAGGTATGCTTCGCCAGGTCCATCTTTGTGTTGATCCCATAGCGTGATGAACCTTTTGTTAAACAGATTCCAAGTTTGCTCAATGGTTCTCAAGATCCATTGCTTGTATTCCTGAATTGTAGAGTTAGGTTTGGTTTAAACTTACATGCAAATTAGAATTCGGAATATAGTGCTTACTTTTCGACCATTTCCATGAGTAGTGTGACCATCTTGTGCAAAGAAAGCTAGTATCAAGTTACCAAGATAAGCTCCAATATCGAAACCCATCGGTCCATAAAAAGAAAACTCTGGATCTATAACTTGTGTTGAATCTTGGGTAACCATGACAGAACCAGTGTGAAGATCACCATGTATTAGAGCTTGAGCTCTTTCACAGAACCTAAACAACAGAATAACACAATCATGGTTTAGAGAGATAATAGCAAATTGTAATAAGTAAACACATACATCGATTTTAGCTCTGCGATTTCGAGCTTCAAGGCACTATCTTCACGCACAGCCTTAGCATCATCATCAAGATAAGGTGAAGTCCACCGATTAAATGTGGAAACTCTATATGGATCCGAAAACACAACTTGCTCCGTTAATCGGCATAACTCCACATTACCACAAAACTCGGTTACTACACATACACAAAACACACTCACTATAGGCAACACCAAAATCTTGATTTACAAAAAGAAAAAGAAAAATTGATATGTGAATAGTTTTAGAACCTGCTCTTCTGTGTTCTGTGGTATCGTGATAGAGGAGAGAAGTGAAGAAGAGAGTTTTCGCCATGTAATCAGCCATGTGATCTGCAAGGTTCGGATACTCAATTCCAGCAACGAGTCCTTTGCGAAGAATGATATGAGGAGGCTCAAGGTATCTCATTCCAATCAAAGCCATTGTTCTGTCAAAATGGTAGACTTCAGGGACATGATCTGGTGATAAAGCTCCATGCTTTCTCAAAGTTGTTGCTTCAAAATAAGCTCTTTCTTTCGTCATTGGCCAAGATTCCCCAATACAACGAATATATGGAAGTGCCTATACATATCAATCAAGATAAAAAGACACAAATAATCAACAATCTGAGAAAAAATCCAAGCTTTTTCAATTAACATAGTCAAGAAATCAAAAGCTTGTTCATTTTATCGTCTAGATCAAAGCAATGGCAGAGTAAGGCAAAACCTTCAAAATTGAATCATTTTGAGTTACAATCTCTTCAAAATTAGGACAAAAATAACAATTTTGGTGATGCGATTTACAAAAGATAAACCCTAATTCCTAATCAGATGGATACTTTTGAGGGTTTTCGTTCACTGAAACAAAAAGATATGAATTTGTTATGGTTAGATGAAATAGAAGTGAACCTGTTTGATGACAAGAGAGCCAGAGGATCCAACAACGATGAAAACGAAATTGAGATTGCCATCTCCAACTTCTTTGATAACCAAATCATCGTACTTGTCGGCTCCGATCTTGGAGGAGAGAGCAGGAGTTGCCTTAATGTATTCTACAAGAGATTTTTCGTTTAATGGCTTAAACTCTTCAAACGACATCTTTGCTTCTCTGCTTCAGTTTCAAGCAGAGCCTTGAAAGAGATAATAAATCGAGTTTCAAAGATTCGATTTTTTTTTTAGGATTCTGAACTTGGTTTTAGTGACCAATGAAACGGCAACACTCATGCCTTCTATTTTTTGTTTTTTTCTTTGGTCAGACACTCACGCCTCACGCCTTATACTGTATCATTCGTCAATAATCGTTAGTACTGTTGCTGAACCTAATCATTTAATTTTCGTTTCTCAATTTTAGGTTTAATTGAAACTAAACATTAATCACTTAACGTTGTTTTAGTTTCTTTGAGGTTTTCTTGTATAAACCTGTTCTTGTCGGATTTTGGATTTTCCAAAAGGTTGAATTTGATTTGATTTTTTTTGTTTTTTTAGGCTAAATTTGTTTGTTAGGAACATCCGGGAACATAATGTTAGGGGCGCAAAGTTATTCTTTGCCCGAAAGAGTCCTCCACATTTATTTTAATATATATATAACTACATTTATTTACTATAAAATAGGTTATTTAATTGATCTTTCAAATAAGTTTTAGTATATGTTACAAATTTATATTATTTAATAATAAATAGTGAGATAATATTTTTTACCCATGCTAAAAATTAACAACTAAAAAACAAATATGGTTTACAATAAAATATTGTTATAATATGAAAATAGCTAAACAACTTAATAAGTAAATGTGTATATTTCTAATTTAATATTACATTTTATCATTCTGCAAAAATTTAGCCAATCGCACAAAATTTTCATTCTGCATTTTTTATTCTGCAGTTTTATATTCTACAATTTTATTCTGTAATTATGCTATTAAGCAAATATGCATTGTAACCAATCATAACCGATATGTTAAGACGTTAATCAAGAGAGAGAGAGAGAGAAAATAAAAAGAAAGTTTAGGAAACTGATACTTTTAGTACATATAAAATGACGTCTAAATTTTATATCATTTTTAGATGTTTGAAAATTTTAGTTTTAATTTTAAAAAAATTAAATATGATGATAAAAAAATTATTGGCTAGTTGTTTAATATATAAAATGATATATATATATATATATGTGAGTATTTAACTGATTCTTACTTTAGTTAAATAATTTAAATGCTGAAAGCTAAAAATTAATTAAAAATAACATGTCAAATTTTGTTGAAGAAATCTGACCAATTTTCTCTTTTATAATCTTGGATTTAAGAATATATAATATATTAATTTTTGGCGTTTCTGGGAGATACCAAGTTCAGAAAATAATTTAGAGCTATTTGAACACAACATCATGATACAAAATATAGTTATGGCATTGTTGTTTGGAATAGGATATGTTGTGATCATCTTGGAGGAGTCTTTACCTTTCAATAAAAGCGGAATAGCACTTTTGATGGCCGTGAGTTTGTGGGTTGTGCGAAGCATCGGGGTAAGAAATTCATAGAGAAAAATGACTCTTCTATGTTTGTGTTAATCTCAAAACTCAAAAGTTTATCCAATTATGAAGAATAGCTTAAAGATGTTCATGTGATTAATAAATGTTAATAGCATGTTTACAGGCTCCTTCTCTTGAAAATGTTGTTTTAGAGCTTCAACATGCAACAGTTGAAGTTAGTCAAATAGTTTCTATTTGCTTGGCGCAATGACCATTGTAGAGATAATTGATGCTCACCAAGGATTTAAGCTGGTTACAGATTATATAACATCCCGAAAACGGAAAATACTTTTATGGATGGTATTGTTATTTCATTTCTGATCTTAAAGATATTTTGCTTTCAATCTTTTTCTTTGAGGAATGAGTTTTCTCTGTTGCTCTTGCTCTCGCATCATCTTTGACTACTTTGTCTTAATGGTTTCGTTTTCAGGTTGGTTTTGTGTCTTTTTCCCTCAGCTCGGTTCTTGACAACTTAACAACTACTATTTTTATGGTTTCTCTACTGCGAAAATTGGTTCCTCCATCAGAATACCGCAAGTATGGAAAAATCTAATATTTGTACTCTCTTTAATTAGTTAATTTTGGGTTTGAGGCTTTAAGATAACTCGCAATGGGGAAATAGATATGTCTCTGTAATGAATCTCAAGGACTCACCAACTCATGAAATTGACTTGAAAGAGATTATAATGCATCCAAATATTTAGATAATTAACTCCTAAATATATCCTTTACAATTGATGTCTTATTCATTAATTAAATTTTCATTCGAATTTATATATGGGTTTTAGGGATTTTGAGCTTTGAGTTTTTTTTTTAACTATCTCCTTTATTTTCGGTATTTGTTTTGATGATTGAACAATTTTAAAAAGTATATTTTTTGTAATCGACACGACAATGCTAGTATCCACACTGCTCCGGTACATTACATTACATTATCTATAGTAATAAAGTCTTTTCCTAATTTATATGGAGCAATGTATTATACTATTATTGTTAAATTAACGTTATAATTTTGTATGTTCAATATAACCTATGGCAGACTTTTAGGAGCAGTTGTGGTTATAGCAGCAAATGCTGGAGGAGCTTGGACTCCTACTGGTGATGTTACTACAACTATGCTATGGATGCATGGCCATATATCAACTTTTCCACTATAAAGGTTCTTCTTTACGAGTTTTCAATTTGAATTGGTTAATTTGCTTGAATGTGCAAATATTAATGATGATAGATGTTTTCTCTTCTTTTACCTTCGGTGGTTTCTCTAGCTGTTCCACTGGCTTTCATGTCAATGACCAGGTTTTAAACTCTTCTTAAGTACTTCTCAAAAGGTTTAGTGTTTTTATTGCAGAGGCTGATGATGTGATCTTCGTTTTATGTTTCTTCTTTCTAAGTGAGGTAAATGAAATAGGAATGAACACTTGTCATTCTCATACTCCATTATTAGCATCTGAAGAGATTGCTCCAAGAGAAAAACTTGTATTTGGAGTTGGTTTGGGAGCTTTGGTTTTTGTCCCGGTTTTCAAGTCGTTAACCGGATTGCCTCCTTTCATGGGTATCTTGTTTGGTCTTGGAGTTGTTTGGATTTTGACAGATGTGATCCATTATGGTGACTTAGAGAGACAAAACCTCACAGTTCCACATGCTTTTTCTCGAATTGACATACAAGGAGCTATGTTTTTCCTTGGGATTCTGTTATCTGTTAGCATGTAAACTGTGAGAAAATAAAAACCGGTCTAACCGGCAACATTTTTCGATGTATAACGTTTGTGTATTTTTTTCAGTCTTGAAGCGGTTGGGATTCTTAGAGAGATTGCAAAATATCTTGATGTACATATACACAATGTTGAACTCATTGCAAGTGTTATTGGTGTTGTATCAGCCATTATAGATAATGTACCATTGGTTGCAGCAACAATGGGAATGTATGATGATCTCTCAAAATATCCTCAAGATTCCGAGTTTTGGCAGCTCATTGCCTTTTGTGCTGGAACTGGTGGCTCCATGCTTATTACTGGATCTGCGGCTGGAGTAGCCTTCATGGGTATGGAGAAAGTCAATTTCTTTTGGTACTTCCGTAAGGTAACATATCTCCTTGTTAGCTTTCAACATAACATGATTGATAGTAACAAAATTTGGGTTTTTTCTTCTTCTTATTGTTCATGTAGGTGAGTCGTTTTTCATTTATTGGTTATGTTGCTGGTGTCGCGACTTATCTCGTGGTTCACAATCATCTTCTTGATGAGCTTCTAACAAATGTAGTTTAGATCCTTTTTCTCATTGGTTCATAGGCTACAAAAGATTTAGATCGTTTAAATGTGTATGAAGACAGTTAATTATCTGGATGTTTTAAGAACTATAATAGTAAATTGTGTATAACACATCATTGACATCAATCTCGTAAGTATTTAGAAGATTTTGTTTTTTGACATGAATGCTTGGATTGGTGAAATTGCATCCCTAATTATAATTGCGGAAAAATAAAATAATTCTGCATATTAAAAAATCGTGGAATGAAATAAGCTACTGAATAGTAAATAATCATTTATTTGCATAATAGATTTTTACTTATATTTTTAAAAGTCAAAACACAAAAACTCTGCATTTTTCCGCTTTGTTTAACATTATGAAAAATTTATTGGTAAAATATTTTTGGAGTTGCATTAGAAAATATCATTTTTCCATTATTCAGTATAGGAAATTTATACCATTCTTGTTATTATAAACTTCAGTTTGATTCGGACTGATAAATTCCAATTTAATTTTGTTAGTTCTTTGCCCTATATTTCTAACTATTTTTCTCAACAATAATTTTTCAGTTTAGTATAAAGCAAACCTGAGGTCAAAGACACATTATCAGCCATGTTAATACTGTACATGTTTAATATATTCATAGAAATTCTAATACTAGTATTATGGAAAACATTTAGGAAAGTGACTAAGAATTTGTTAAAAATTATATGATTACATTGTTAAAATATCATTTACATAAAAATTTAAATAAATTTATTAAATATAGAAAGGTCAAATGAAAAACTCTATAATTTAATTAGTTTTCAAAACTAAAAATAAAAATACAAAATTTTTTTAAAATGTCTAGTTAATAGCCAATCCAAATTAAATAAAGAAGATTTGGTATCCAATTATACCATATTAATTATTTTATAACTATTATATTCCACTTCTCATCTTTCTTTGATTTTATTTTTGTGAAAAAAATAAATCATCACATCATCTATATGAATAAAAGGTAACACTAAATTGTTCGCATATATTATGATTTAAAGTTTTTAAAACGATTCTAAATTGCTTAACCTATAAAAATGTATATGCTCATGGGATATGTGGACGAATGGTTTTCAAATAAATATTATAAATATCACGTGGATATGTGAACAGTGTCCATGATAATTTGAGTTTTATAAGTTTTTATATTATTTTGAGGATTCTGGATAAATTTAGAAAAATTGTTATGTTTTAAGTTGAAAATTATCTCACCATCTTGATACTTATTTTAAAAACTTTTTCACTTGTCAAATGTGAAAGAAAATTTACAAATCTCAAACTATTGTTAAATGAGATATATGGTACAAGATACCTAAACTATAGTATAAGTCACCGTGTAGATTAAAATTAAGATATTTAATTCATTTAATTATTAAAATCATGTTTTAATTATGAAAAAAATAATACGTGGGTTATAATAAATGGTGGAGTTAACACTTCTTTTAACGATTGTTACGATTGTGTGATATCAAATATCGGCGTGAACCTGAATGTCATGTTGAAGGTTTAAAGTAACAAAATTTTGACTTTAGAAATTTATAGTTGGAGTTCCACACTTTCAATGTTTAAACTATAAGTGCTAGCCACCTTATAAGTTTTGTTTATGGGATTTTCCCATAAATCAAATATGAACTTATATGTTTCGGGTCAGTTTTGCCTATTTTAATTTATTTTTAGCCAATTTGTTTTTCTTCTTATCTCTTATTGTAGAATAACTATAACATATTGATATTTGACAGATTTGGAGATCTATTTTTCAAAAATAAATTTATTATACTAATTTGATGTTTTGAAAAGTATTTGATATAATTATATGAATATTATAGAGAAATCGTTAGCATTTGCATTTACAATAAAAGTTCTGACCAACGAAAAGGTTTAAGACGATCCACAATTGCTAGTATCAATTTGAGCCTCCATCACTTTTGAATAAGCCAGGTAATTGTGATCATGAAACTATGAAAGTGATTCTTCGATTTGATAATAATGGAAGTTTACCTGAAAAATCTGTGAACCTCAAGTAAGGTAGGTTCAAGTACAAATCTCATCTAAAGCTATTTGACTATTGAAACTCAATTTTTAAGTCCTTTTGTTAGAAAATCTCATTATTTCCACAAATCACAAAAAAATTTTGTTAAAGTAGTTACAAGTGTGAGGTTTCGAGCGCAAAGTCTCAATGCTCCCAAGTCACGCGACAATGATACAATGAATGGAATTTCAGAGTGAACAGTACACATTATTTGATGGCTTGAAACTAGAACAACAGTCAAAGCTTTTGATACAGTATTTGCACTATATGGCGAAATAATTACGTGATTTTGTCAGATTATATTACCAATCACATTTCAGTAAAATGCAAATTTTTCAACTATGCAGTAAATTCATTAAAAAAAAAACAAAAATTATGCAGTAAATTTAGTGATAGCAAAAAAATGGCAGATTTTTAGTTGAATCAATATTTTATTAATGCATGGTTGGGTCACATCAGTTAACTTTTTTTCCACAATTTTGTAACTGTGCAATTTTATCAATAAAGTTAAAATCAATATACAGTTAGATTATACGAACGTACAGTATAATGTCAAATTGTCAATATATTCTCTGTTGGAGCCAAACTCAAAACTTTAGTTTACGTGAGCCAAACTCAATACTTTAGTTTACGTACGTGAATCTGATCTCTCATTGTCGAAATTTAACAAGGTGGCGGCAAATGATCAACAGTTCCAAAAAATTAAAGAGAAAAATTATACACATCCATCAACCATTGATATTTTCTCCTCCTCGCACTTATCTTTCTTATACACTATAAATACTCTTAAACCCTACACTAAATATTATCATGATCATCATAGACTAACTACCTATCTATCTATATTAATAAATTTGTGTTACTACTACAGAAATCATTTCATCATGGTGAGGGCTAAGAACCGCATCGAGTTCGACGTAGCGTTTCTCGTTGTTGTAATGGTAATGGTGGGATCGGTGTTACTAGCCATTGAAGGACGACCAGTCAAGGATGGTTCGAGAACGTTGACCCAGTTAAGAGAAACATCTGTGGTCAATGGAAGCGTAATGTCTTCGGTTAAGCCAGTCGAGTCCTCTATTCAAGATTTGTCGTGGTTAGCCACGGTGAAACAATCCGGGCCAAGCCCAGGGGTTGGGCATCATCGAGCTAAAGGCTACAAAATGTTTGGAAGAGCCAAAGAGTCTGGTCCTAGTCCTGGTGTTGGACACTAAAATAGCAAACCTCATGAATTGAAATTATACATAATGCAGATGTAACAACTTTATCATGTTTAATAGCTAGCCTCTAAGATGTAATCTTCTTCCATTGTGTATGTTTATCTCCTTTACTTCACTATCGCATGTCTCTTACATAATAATCATGTAATCAAAGCCTTGTTTTTGCCAATTCCAAGCCTTCCATTTAGTCAAATAATCTACTTATATTTTCACAACTTTCCAAAAGACAGTGAAAGTCACGAGCTTTGACAGCGAGACATGCATTTAATTGGCCCAAGAGAATGTTTCTTTAGATAAAACATCCTTGCATACTTTATGGTTCAATGAATTTTCAGAATCGCTATCAAAAAGGAATATTGAAGTGGAAGATTTATAGTCTTGATGAATCTACAACTAAAAGAAAAGGCCAAGTGTTGAAGAGACTTTTGGTGAAGGAGAGAGTCTCAAGAGTCAACACAAAGAATAAAGTCACAAGATAGCCGATAACTCTACAATTCTTAATTATCCTAATTCCTAAGTTCCATGGAGCACCCAATATCAAATACAACATTATAGGTCGATGTCCTACTCTAACACAATATACAATATGATATTTAAGATGTTGATTTCTAGAACTAAATCCTTGCTTCCAAAATCAGTATTCCTAATTAAACAATTTTCATAAAGGAAGAATTTTGATTAACTGCTGCATGTTAATCTTCAGAAATTGTTTATGGATACCAAGATCGAGGATAAATGGCCCATGTCAAGAGATTGACTATCAAAGTTTATATTGCTTTTTCTCAAAAACAAAAAAAAAATTGATATTAATTGCTACGGTTTTGGACACCATTTTATGGGAATTCATCATAGGCTAAGCTAAGTGCTATGACTTTAATCAAATATACATCCATTGGTTAAGGGGGCTTGCACAACTTTCTACTTCCTTCTCAATTGGGCTGGATAGAGTTTCTCATCGATACTTTAGAAGGAGTAGAGGGCTATGAATATCTTATTTCATATGCCAAAATGATACGGCATAAAATGAACTCTTTGGATTGCAAATTAATGTGAAGAAACAAGACATACTCACTTTCTACTTAGTTGATGATCTCCTAATTAATAATATTCTTTACTGGTTCATTATCAATCAGCTCTGTCCAATGCATTCTTCAGGTGTTTTATAACTTCAAAACCCTTTTATTGCCTAGATGTGAATGCTAAAAATCCATGGTTCTTCGGTAGTGGGCTAAATAAGTTTCTCTTTTTTCAATCTGTATTTGGTTCAAATTTTGTTCTCCAATGGGTTTTTAGTAGTTTATTATCTATTATGGGCCCTTTGTGAAACCCTGCTGGCCGATTCTTCATCATTCATTTTAATAATAGAAACCTTATAAAAATTGATTATCCTCTCTTGGCTTACTAAAGTTTACGATATGCATATTAAATTTTACGATACACAGATCGATCCGCATCTTCTATTGCTTTATCAATATCGTAATGGCGTTGTATACTTGTATCCCATTATATGCAAGCTCTATTATATGTGGTTATAATTAGCTGGCAGGATAAGTAGATTTGGACCATTTCGCAATTGGCTCTAAACCTTTTAAAATAGGGTTTACGACTTTTGGGTTAAATCAAAGGAAATTAGTCCCTCTCACATAGGTACACCAAAAGCTCTCTCATCTCATGTGTGTTTTTAAATTTAATATTCAAAAACTTTTGACTCGAATTTCTTTTCGTGAAAAAACGACAACTAACCTTTTCTCGTGATGCATGATTAATTATTATCTTAGCCTTTATTTGAAACTATTTTATTAATTGGATTTTGGATTATAATTACAAGATAAACATGCATGCACAAACCTCGTCTTGTTTCACCAAACTCAAAAATAAAATAAAAACCAATATTGGTAAACAAAAGAAACCTGGAACTGATCCGACAGTGGCAGTAATTGTTAGGGATTTTGGGAATAATTCATATTTTATTTTGGAATATTTAGTTTTTATGTTTTGTAAGAAAAATATGAACAACACAACAAAAGAAATATGAGCTGTGAAGCACGTGTGAAGGAGAGAGAAGCACGTGCAACAAAGACAGTGCAGGGTTGACCGGAGACCGTAGGGTCGCGATAAGTGGGAGACGCACTGTCCCCTACACACGCCTTTTACGACGCCGTTTTGCGTTTGCCTACCAAAAATTATTTATCTGATTTTAAACTATGGTTTTTATATATGAATATGCAACGACGGTCGAATCTTTTTTATTTTTTAGTGCTTCATGTTTTTTTTTTATCTTATCTTAATCATAGCTTCAAATCTTGATGACTTGATCTATGGAATATTTTTTTCTGAAGAATTGATTTTGCCAAATTTGAGGTTTTTTCATAATTTGTCAATATTTTGACATTTAGTTTTTGTTCACTTCATTTCCACTCAAGCATTAATTTTCATGGGTTTCGGTGTGTTACATCCAAATTTTTACTAAAGAGAGACAAGAGATACAAAGTAGAATTCTAATGGAGATAAAGATTAACCTATTGGATGTTGCTCAAATAACTTATTTTCAATTGGAAACTATCCTAAGATACTAGTTACTACATATCTCCTCAAAGGAAGTCTTTTTCTTGTTTTCTTATGAAATAAATCCAATAGTTTTCTACCTTCATAGTTGATACTACTGGTGCCGGTTCGTTTGGAACTCTTCCAAAAAAAATATCAATCTTAAAAACCTCATCCATAGAAACGTAAATAAATATATGCTAAATATTTTCATGATAGATGCAAACTTTTTCGATCATGAGAGGTTTTTTTTATGTGATGTAGTATCCATGAGTGAATTCTAAATGTTTCAATACACTTTTTTATTTTATTTAAGAAAACAATTAAAAGATTTCTAAATTATTATTTTGAAATGGGTGAATAACTCCAGTAACTAGATGATATCGCTCAAATTAACCCTAGAGCTACTCTCTCAAATTAAGAGATCGATTTTAGTACTTAAGGGTCAAATTTCACAGAGACTCATGTTCGCACAACAGATTTTCAGTTTATAAATTAAGCTAAACAAGAAAAATTGTAATTAAAACAAAATCGCAAAGCAATTAAAATCGAGGTAACTTCAGATGGAAAAATAGCTAGACTTAGAAAAATTCTCAGATAATTCAGAATTACAGGTTAAATAAATTATCAGGATTGTTATTAAGATCTGTTCTCGAACTCGAAATGCAATGGTAAATCAATCAACTTGTGATGCAGAGATTATCTATGTCTAAATTTAGAATTCCAAATCTTTTTACTAAATTCTTCAATTCAAACAAGCATTAATTCCAGGTTCGATTGTTCACAAAATCCTTAAACCAAATCTCTTTGTGAATAGTTATTTTGCTCATCTAAGATAGTTCAGACAATCAATTACACTCTCATGTCAACTAATCAATCTAAGATCAGATTTTAGGTCATGAATCTAGAATCAGCAATAAACACAATCTAAATGAAGAACTATATTGATTCAATCCTAAATAATCATCAACCTAGCAATTCATCTTCTACCTTTGAAAACCCTAAACCTAACAAACAAACTACTCATACATGATCAATGAAACATAAGTCATAGTTTGAATAGATTGCATAAAATAAATCAAGAGTAGAAATAAGAGTTTATAAATCTTCTCCAAAACTCTGAAAATGTGGCTGTAGCGTAGAATAAAGCATATGTTGAAACAATGACCTTAAAATCCTATTTATTACTAAAAACACGAAAAAGACTAAATTGCAAATAAAGAAAACTTTGGGGCAGTTTTGCAACACCAAAATTGCTCTCCAAATTTGTTTCTTCAGCCCAGCTTCTCGGTTTGCTCCAAAGTGCTCTAATATCTCCAAATAAGTTCAAAACATACATAAACCTGCAAGGACTCTAGAAATACCAAAAATATTTTCTAAATAAGACTTATATTAGGCATGGGCGTTCGAATACCCATTTCGGTTTGGGTTGGGTCTTTCGAATTTTCAGGTTTTCAGGTTTAGGGTTTGAGGTACTTTTTGGGTATTTTTATTTTTTGGATTAGATTCGGTTTGGATCTATGCGGGTTCGGTTCGGGTTCGGATACCCGAAATATTGGGGAAAATAAGAAAATGATTAAATTTGAATAGAATTTGGGTGAAATTTGAATAATGTTTTTACAAATATAATTAAAAAAATTCTTATAATTTAGTTATTTTGAGTATTTGACTATTTTTGTTTTAAAATAATTGATATATCTAGCTTTATAATTGTAATTTTAGATAATTAGGATATATTAAATCTAAATATAATTAATATTTGTATATATATTATTTATTTGAGTATTTCGGATACCATTTGGTTCTCGATTCGGTTCAGTTTTTTGGCTATAGGAATTTAGGGATCTTTTAGATATTTCTAAACTTCGGTTCGGATATTTTCGGATCGGTTCGGGTCAGGTATTTGGGTCTGGTTACTTTTACCCAAACCTAACTTATATCATGGTTGAAAACTCATAAAAACCACTAGACTCATGGCAAATATTAAAACTTAGGCTGCAAATAGTTGAATTAAATTAACAAGTTAAAAGAGTTGAATGAGCATTCATCTAATATTTTACTATTTGAGATAAATAAGTTGAAAAAATTGTTCTACCCATTCAGCTAAAATTTTTGAACAAATGTACAAATTACAAAGAAAAAGTGTTCAATACATTCATCTACTATTTTAGAGTTAAAAGAGTTGAATAATATTTAACTCAAAAAAATTTCAATAATTTTTTTCAACTCATTGCTACCATTTGCAGCCTTAGAGTGTGAATAATGGAAAAAAAGCAAAAAGAAAAAATATCTTCTCAAGTTTTACAAAACCCACAATCATGGGGTAAAATTTTCTTCCAGCATTTAGAAGGTAGAGCTTTTCTACTAGAAAATTTTACTTTTGATATCAAAAAATAATTATCTTCTTCATATCGGCCCATTTGTTTAATTGATTATAGTAAAATCCAATAGAATTTGTATCAGATATGTGATCTAGAGTTGATGAAAAAGGTATATAAAAAACAAATACATAATAAAAGAAGATATATTAATAATGGACCAACCTCTTTTGTAATTTGTTTAGCACTTGGACCAAGCTGGACCCAATTTTAAACATTCATGTCCTCACTGTTCATTAAGATTCTTTGACCTTTTGACTCATCCAATATTTTGGCTGTAAGTCTTTATTTTATATTGGCGAATTCCACCATTTAAAATCGTTTTTTCTAATGGTTGGATTTACTAGGGGAATTTAATACTGCTTGTCATATACTTATAAATCAAATAAAGTAATTAAACTTTTTCGTTTTTGTTTTCGGAAAGATACAAATAGTCATATTCTGCTATTTTGTAGCTCAATTGTATATAACTGTATTTGTTTAAAATGAGTTGGGAATTTGGTATATAAAACCTACGGTCGTGGGAGCTCTACTAATTTTAGTGCCTCTCCTCTCCTCTCTATTTACAGTTTTCATTAAGTTTCAGAAACTTTTGTAGATGTCAAAAAAAAAAAAAAATTTGCAGTTTATTTTGTTATTTCTCATTCTTAAAGAAAAACAAAATTTTGTTTATTAAAGCCTTAACCAGTAAACTATACTAGTATATTATGAGTATAACATAAACATCAACCGTCAAAGTTATACAATGCTACGGAAATACACTACAAGAAAACACTGTGTTTTCCGATCAGAGTTTGCGTCAGAAGTTGGTTGGAATAAGGGAACTCAATTGGTCAAAATCAGAGAGTCGGAAATGAAAATTGGTCAGAATTTTTGACCAATTTCCGACAAATAGTTTCCAACCAATTTCTGACCATTTTCGACTATATATATTGATTAATTTTTTTTTTAATTTGGTCAGAAATTGGTCGGAATTTTTTTATTTTTTTTTGTTTTTAAATTACCAAAGTTATATTTAAAATTTTTAAAAACGGAAATAAATTTGAAATATTTTAAAAGTGATATTATATAGAAACGAAAATAATTTGAAAACAAAATTATATTTTAGAGATATTATAGAAATTTAAAATTTTTAGAAAGTTTAGAGAGATTTTTTTTTGGTGAAATAAAAAAAAATGATTTGAAGGTTTGAGAAATTTTAGAAAGAAGTTAGAGAGAAATTTAAAGGTTAAAAGTGATTTGGGAAGAAAAATTGTGTGAGTTATATAGAAACGCATCTATCGGAAATTGGTCAAAAAATTCCGACTAATTACCGACCAATTTTTCGGCTAATTTCAGACCAAAATAAAAAAATTTTGTTTAAAAAAAAATTGTTTAAAAAAGAAAATTTCCGACCAAATTTTTTCGACGGCTTTAAATTTCGTCGGAAAATGGTCGGAATCAATCATATTTATTGATCTAAATATTTTTGAAAAATATTTGATTAATATATGCAACGTCAAAATTTAGAATAGGTTTCAAACCATATCATATTTCATTATAAAATAAAATAATTACTTCTCACCAGGTCATCTATATATATTTAAAATAGCCTCAAATAGTTTGAAAATCATGTACACGTTTAGAATTTTTTAAAAATTAAAATGCTGTAAGAAAATCGGTATCTTAGTTATTATATTCATATTCATGAAAATTTTAAGAAAATATATGATTTTACTACAGAACTTTATATGAATGCACCATTTATGCGTAATATAAATTATTTGATTTATCTATATAATTTTTAATTCTCTTAGTTATTCCTCTTCACAGGACGAGAGGTGGACAAAGCTATAGACAATAATCACAAACCTCTTTAGTTGTTCCCATGAGGCCAAGCCAATGACAGGCAGATCCTGTTCTTCTCTTCTTTACTCAATTTAATATAAGTAAATCATTTA
Organism: Cardamine occulta; assembly: GCA_028015245.1. Classification (NCBI taxonomy): domain Eukaryota; kingdom Viridiplantae; phylum Streptophyta; class Magnoliopsida; order Brassicales; family Brassicaceae; genus Cardamine; species Cardamine occulta. The sequence goes on from CM051362.1 coordinate 9,974,024, forward strand.
TTGAAAACAAAAATAAATAAAAAATAAAAAGAACAAAAACAGAAGAAATAGAAAAGAAAACAGACAATAACACGGTCCAAGTCCATGGATCTTATCCCTCCTCCCGAATTTATTTGATTTCGATATTATTGTCTTAGAATATTTGTCTTCATTCGATGATTTATTTATCTCAAATAACTCTGTAAATTCTTGTACTTTCCCGACATTACCAGAAGCAAATTAAAACTCCAACAAAAGTTACGGACTGGATTTTTGTTTTCGTTTTCGTTTAAATTATGTATCATGTGTGAACCAATCACCAACGTTCACATGAAATATATATGTATTCATGCATAATGTCTTGTTTAGCATCTGTAATTAAGTCTACAGTCTTGTTATTATGCTATTGTTTATTTTATTACGATGCAGTGGCTAGTTTTATTTCAATTGAGAAAAATCTTATTAGATGTCAATATTGTCAAAGTCTAGGAAAAAGGTAACTTTTGAAGTTTAAATCCTTATTAACATTGACCTATTCGAGGATTGACTGTAAAAAGTGAAAACAGGATAAAAAGAGTAATTTCCATCGGCGACGTAAATTTAAAAACAGTCAAAAGATTTTCCATAAAAGACAAAACAGTCAAACTATTTATTTGGTCTGCTTATGATCTATTTTGCTTATATGATTATACGCTTGATGTAACAGAAGTGAGTGGGAGCTGTCTTGTGGGTCCCAATTTCTTTCCCAGTCTTTTGCATTTTAGTTTGACCAAATTTATTGATTTTATAAATAAAATACAACACACGATCGATATTTATTTTATTTTCATATAAATATGGTAGATAATAATAAATTTGGTGGTTGTGGTTACTGTATACAACGGGTGATAGATAGATAATAACTTTTGTTAATAAATGTCTCTAAATTATATTTGAAAACATATTTTCAAGATTTTTTTCTTGGGTTAAAAATTTAAAATGTTATATCACAGATTTCATATTGTTTGCGATATCTATTTACGAAACCGAAATCATATGTACTTGAATATAGATGCCTTAGGCTTCACTTCTAAGATTAGATATTTTCTTCCTACAAAAAGTGTGATGTTTTTCAACCATGTGTATTGAAAACAAATTAGATATGAATAATGCAACAGCAATGAATGATGTTTAGTACTCCCTCCATATTTAAAAGATTGATTTTCTATCTTTATTTTCTTGTTTTTTTTAAGATTAATTTTCTAAACTTTTTTATTTATTTTTATTAGCAAATTGTAAATTTTAAAAAATATTAATTGAAAATCTTTGAGTTGTTTAATTTTTATTAGATAATATATATGAGAAATTATTTAAAGTAAACAGTTAATGTATTTACTACTAAGTATTTATTATTTTTTTTAATTTTGGTGAAAACCTCATAAAATCATTCTTTCTAATAGGGTGAGAATATTAATGAAAATGGAATAGAATAGGGATTATGATTTATGACCTAACAAAATGTTTTGTGCGGTTCTAAACCTCGACAAAATGTTCTATAAGTACACACCTGCTCTTTTTAATACATCTTTCGTATCATTTAAGTATGTTATAAAACTTTACATTTTACCAAAACAAATGTTTTTTAGGCAATTTATTTGTGTTTCATTTAAAGTGTCTTATATTTTCAGTATAATAATATAATATATATTATTTTTCCTAATAAACCTTATTTAAAAATTAAAATATATTTTTAACTATAGTAATGATAAGTAATACGAGTATAAAATAAACATATCTTAAGTATTTTACAATTTCTTTTAATATGTGTACATTAAGTGAAAACATTACTTAATATTATTCTCTCTATTTTACGAAGATGTTTGTTTTTAATCCTCATACTTGAGCAAATTTAAAATTTTCATCATTTTTATTTTAACATAAATTTTGCTTGATTTTACTCAATTTGTTTAATATTCATAACTAAACTAATCCAAATATATTTCATTAATATTGTTGTTAATGAATTTATAACTACAAATTTTCATGAAACATAAAAAAAAGCTGAAATTGATTTTTTAAAAATTTAATTACGCCATCTGAACTAAATAGAGTAAAACCTCTATAAATTAATACTCGATAAATTAATAAACACTATAAAATAATAAAATTTGTTGGTCTCAAGTAGGACCAGTGTAAAAATAAATCAAATTCGATAAAAAAAATAAGATAATAAGATAATATATTTTTTTAAATCTCTATGTAAATATATGGTCCTATTAATAACATAAATTAATAATCATGTAAATTTGCATATATATATATATAAATAATATATTTTTAGCATTTTAATGAATTTATGTTAGAACTCATCACTAACTTTTCTTATATAAGAAAATATTCTATTATATTTAAAACTATCTTATTGGTATAACATATACTCCTTCTGTTTCATTTTATTTGTTGTTTTAGGTTTTAGCACACAAATTAAGAAAACATTCAAATTTTCTTTTTTACCCTTCATTAATACACTAAACAAATTTTTTCATTGGTTATCACATTAAAATAATAAGGGTAATAAAATAAATTTTATTTAAAATCTGCATTGGAAACCCAAAACAACACTTATTTTGTAACAAAAAAACTCTAAAACTACAAATAAAGTGAAACAGAGAGAGTATAAAATTTTCATAAAAATTCTAAATATGCATAATTTTTATTTCAATAGTAGTATAGGCTGTTTAAATACAACAATTGAGATCACTAATCATAAATTTAAATTTATATTAATCATTTATATAAGTGAACTCATTTATTATCTTTGTTATTTATTATCAAAATAATTTTTTTTTTTTTTTTTAAATTAAAACTTTCAAATCTAAAACTATTTAAATTTGTAACATCCAAAACATTAATTTAACTTAAATCAAATTGTTTTAGTTTATACATTTTTAATTTTCAACAAAACTCTCTATAAATTAATAAATAATAATTTCTAGTATAAATTTTAATTTATTAATTTATAGTAATATTAATTTATTTATAAATTAATAAATATTAATTTATAGAGGTTTTAGTGTAACAACGTTATAAAAGGCACACGTGTGGAGCATAGCCTGCGCAGATAAGATCCTTCGTCTTCCTTCTCTCTCAATTCCAAAATCCTCAAACCTCAGAATTTTTTTTAAACAGTTCCACAAAAATTCCTACCAAACAAAAAAAATGCCGGGGAATTTAGAGCCGTTGGATCTTGGAATCCAAATACCTTACCATTTCAGATGCCCAATCTCCTTAGACCTAATGTCCGATCCAGTAACCATCTCCACCGGCCAAACTTACGACCGCACCAGCATCGACTCATGGATCGCTATGGGTAACACCACTTGCCCAGTGACACGTGTCCCTCTCTCCGACTTTACTCTCATCCCTAACCACACTCTCCGCCGTCTTATCCAAGAATGGTGCGTCGCTAACCGCTCTAACGGCGTTGAACGGATCCCTACGCCTAAACAACCGGCGGATCCAATCTCCGTTAGGTCTCTCCTCAGTCAAGCCTCCGCAATTTCGGGAACTCACGTCTCCGTTCGCTCACGCGCCGCCGCGATTCGTCGTCTTAGAGGATTAGCTAGAGACAGCGAGAAGAATCGCGTTTTGATCGCCGGTCATAACGCTAGGGAGATTCTCGTGAGGATTTTGTTTGCTGATGTTGACGCCGGACGTGAAACGTCGTCGTCGGAGCTTGTTTCTGAATCGCTTGCTCTTTTGGTTATATTGCATATGACGGAGACGGAGTGTGAGACTATCTCATCGGATTCGGGTCGGGTCGGGTTTATGACCCGGTTACTATTCGATTCTTCGATTGAAATTAGGGTAAACGCCGCCGCGTTGATAGAAATGGTGTTGACTGGATCGAAATCGATGGATCTGAAATTGATAATTTCCGGATCCGATTCAATTTTCGAAGGCGTTCTCGAGCTTCTCAAGAATCCGATTTCATCACGACGAGCTTTAAAAATCGGAATCAAAGCGCTCTTCGCTCTCTGCCTAGTGAAACAAACGCGAGACCTCGCGATCTCCGCCGGAGCTCCGGGGATACTAATCGACCGTCTCGCGGTGGATTTCGATAGGTGCGATACGGAGCGAGGTTTAGCGACGATGGAGCTTCTTTGCCGGTTACCGGAAGGTTGCGCGGCGTTTGGAGAGCACGCTTTGACGGTGCCGCTTATGGTGAAGACGATATTAAGAGTTTCGGATAGAGCGACGGAGTACGCGGCGGGAGCGTTGTTGGCTTTGTGTACGGCTGAGGAACGGTGTAGAGATGAAGCTGCGGCGGCGGGATTAGTGACGCAGTTGTTGCTTCTGGTGCAAAGTGATTGTACGGAGAGAGCGAAGAGGAAAGCTCAGATGCTTTTGAAGCTTCTCAGAGACTCTTGGCCTGACGATTCTCTCGCTAACTCCGACGACTTCGGTCGTAGCGAAGTGGCGCCGTTTTGAAACTTTTTATTTTATTTTATTCTTAACAAGTTATTTATTCTTTGTTAGAAATTTAAGAGTAGTCTTAAGCCATTATGTAATTAATTTATAAAAACCAACAAAAAAAAACAATCAATAGTCTTTTTCTTGCTAATTATTTTTTTTTGTTGGCAAACTTGTTAAATAGCCAATGGAATTGGTTAGCTACACATCATTTTCCTCCTCTAAAGGATAATTCTAAGTCATCAAAATCTTTTTTGTTGTTATTCACATGTATGATTCCAATTTTCAAGTAATTGGTATGTTAAGTTTGTATTATGAAGGCAAAAGTTTGATCTATAATCATTGTTTTGTTAATTGTTCTTAGGTTTTCAAGCCGTTGAATTTGAAAATCTACATCTCAGTTGGTAGGTATGCATATATTTTTATATAATTTTATTGATATATATACACACTTAAGGAATGTAATGCAAGTGGTTATGTAGTAGCCACTAGCCACTTTCATTTTTGTATTTGGTTCGTATTTTAATTTCATTATATATATCTGTTTAACATTATAGTTTGCTTTCATTATGATTTTAAAAAACAGACGATGAAATATGGTTCTCAGTTTGGTCCTGGATTTGGCGACCGTATTCGGTACATTACAAATGAACCGGAGATCTGTGAGTGGTGGATCTGGGCCTGAAGTTTGTTTTAGCCCAAGTCCATTTCAAGTGTGTGTGGATGTTGGGTTTGTTGAACAAAACTGGAGTTTACCTTAATATATATGAACTTGATATAAACAAACAGAAATAAACACACGATGAAACTAAACTATATCAAGTTCATATGTAATTATATAAAAAATACACTATATATTTTTGTCTTACACATTTTCTTGATAATGAGCTTTTTTGTTCTAATTTTTGTTGCAAAGCTTACAACATAAAATAGTAATTATGGGTTTTATTTTATTTTTGAGCCTTAGACAAATGTCCATGTTATCATAGGTGAGAAACGGGCATGCATCCAATGAAAATAATAGTAAAAAAAATAGTTCTTTTTATATTTATTATTAAGAATTTCATAAAATTATAAAAAATTATTTTATTAAACAACTACTCCCTCCGTTTCATATTAGTTGTCGTTTTAGATCTTAAAACTCGTTTCATATTAGTTGTCATTTTATGTTTTCAATGCATATGTTTGATAAGATTTCTAACTTTGTCCCTTTTGTTTTAATGTCTTGACCAATGAAATAAAATCAAATAAATATTAATTAGGGATAAAACAAAAAAATCAAATGTTTTCTTAATATGTGTGAAACAACTTTAAACGATAACTAAATTAAAACGGAGGGAGTATTAGTTATTAAAAAAGGTGTGGCCTTAAATTATCTACGATAGTAAAAAGTAGAATTTGGTGGCCCTGAAAAACGTAAAATAAATTAGTGGTCATAATCAGTTGCTTAATCCACTTGTTTTTTTTGGTCGAGTCTGCTCAAGGATATCCGAGGTAGGTGAAGATTCTTTTTGAAAGAGAAAAGCCATACAACGTAGTGTAATTGGATGTCTTCGTTCTTCTCGATGCATGTAGCCTCTGCCTTGTAAGCTTTTCTCTGTGCTGCTCGCCTTTTGCTATCATCTCTTGTTGGTAGGAGGTTTTGTAATTTGCCTATGATTTTGTTTTCAACTGAAATTTTCATGAATGCTTTGTTATTTTCCCCCGAACTCTATTGTTTTTATTTTTGCATTTTAAAATAAAATTCTTCTTTGGTGGGAAAAAAAAACTATTTTTCATTTTATTCCATCTTATCCTCAATATATAGAATTCAAGATCATAATGTAGTATGAAAAATTTAGGACAAGGTGGGAATGGGATGACAAATTTGTTCACTCCCAAACTTGAGAATTGGTGAGAAGCCCGAAAATAGATTCCATCATTTATACTTATATTTACCCAAACGAATATAATGCATTTAAAAAAAAAAACAATCTTAACCTTAAAGAAATGGTGCGCTTAAAAATGTCTCATTGGACAAATATTTGCCAATACATTGATAAAGAAAATATGGAAAATATCATTACAATTACGAAAAGCAAGTCACTACAACAATGTTCGCACAAACATTCTCTTATTATTTTTATTTTTTTAAAGGAAAAAAATCTCTCTGCCTAAACAAAGAGATGGACAAAACAAAAACCAGCGGAGAAGACATAAAACTCACAGACCAATCACCTTAAAAACTCAAACCGAAGCAGCCAGTCTCATCAAAGAGACAAAACATACGTCGCCAGTTCGTTAGCAGCTTGCTTGAAGATTTCCACAACTCCAAATCCATTTGCCAATAACTGACTCTCATAAGTTGATTTTACCTGTTTCATTACCACCAAAAAAAAAGTATCACCACATGGATCCTATGATAAAAAAAAAAAGTGTTTTTATATAAATACTTAATACCATATTTTATATAAAATATGTACCTGAGCGTGGATCATGTAGGTCCTTAGGAAACGATTAGAGGAGACATTAGCATTCAAAACTTCGATGTTGTGCTTCTCAAACAAGTAGCAAACATTAGTGAAAACCCCTAATTTGTCTTTAGGGCAACAAAAGTTGAAGAAAGCTTCATTCCCACTGATATTCATCACGAAGTTACGGTTGGACCAACTATCGAACCCCGCGACCGGGTCATTACAAGGGTAAGGCAGGTTCACGGCAGCAGCACTGGAAGAAAATATCTGATCAGCCATGAAAGCTTCACGGGAGTAAGAATCTGGTGCGGTGGTGCCTACAGTAAGGACTTGGGGATGGTTTGATATTGTTGGTGTGAGGAGATTTGTTGGAGCTGAGGATGAAGATGGAGCAAAAGCAAAAGGTGTGTTTGAGGGAGATGAATATTGAAGTTTCTCAAGCTTTTGCCCATTGAGTGTTTCCAAGGTCTTTTCAAGGGATTTGATGGAATTCACTGCTTCATCTACTATTGTTATTTGATTTGCCTGTGGAACATAATTAAAATATTAGAATATAGGATTATCCATAAACGTAAGAAATCCAACAGAGAAATGTACAGATTAGTTCATTGTCATTTACTTATTATTTTATGTACTTTTATAATACAAGACGTTTTTTTACCATGGTAATTGGTGGATTTAATTTAAATAAGACTCCGATTCAAATTATTTTAATGTATTTAAATATTAGATCTATAATATTTAAGAAAAATAGAAAAAAAAATACGTTTAATAGAAAAAGAGAAAAATGGATCTAAGATGAACAAGAAAAGAGTAATCGAAAGCTTAACAGCTTTGCTAAATTAAACCCAATTTAAGTGACATATATTGAATATAAGTTCTTATAAAAAGCAAAAGTATGTGAAACTAAACCTGAAAAGGAACAAGCGTAAGCAGTTCAATAAATTGAGATCTAAAACATGACAATCGGCAAGAGAAAAAATAAAATACGAGAATCTTATAATTAACATAAAATAATTTTATGATAAAGTACCGTCTATTTGTTCGATTGATAATAATCTGAATGAAGGTATAAAAAACAAGAAAAATAAAATAAAACTAATGAACTAGATAAAATTGATGAGTTTTATTTTATTTCATTTCTCACAAACACAAAAAAAAATATTTTTCTGCAATTTTATATGCTTCAAATTCATAGGAATGAATACCTTAGGGGGGAGGTCGGGAAGCAACTCATGCAGTTTAGAAAACATGTCTCTCATCTTCTTCCTCCTTTCTCTTTCAGTCCGAAGATGTGCTTCATGATCAGGTGATTCTTCTGCATGATCATTTCTTTTCGCCCTTTTTTTACCTTTTGCAGCCGTCACAGTCTGAGAAGGTTGTGATGGAGCCGGCGTTTGCTTCTCTGTTCCTCTGTAGCCGCCTCCGGAATCTTGAGCATTAGTCATATTGACTTGAATGCTCATTTTATCCTTTTTGCCTTCTTGCATTTATTGTGCTTTTATGAATGTCTTATAGTATATAGAATAACGAGAGAGAAGGAAATGTTTAAGGATGGTGAAAGAAAGAGAACTAAGAGAAGAGATATATATAAGAGAGTTAGGTGAGCTCATGACATAAAAATCAAAAAGAGTGTATGTTTAAAAAAGTTTTTTTTTTTCTTTTTTTTTATGAAGTTCTTGTGATTTTTTTTCTTTAATAAAATAAATAAATAATTGTTTAGAAAAATAAAATTTCCTTAATGAACATCTATTAGTAAATGTCAGTCAAAATTTTTTACGCGTTTTCTCTATCTCTAAATATTTTACCATATATACAATGTCTGTATAGTATAACGGACTTACCATATATATTATGCCGTATAATATAACGGACTTACCATATATAATGCATTGGTATAGTATAACGGCCATATATCCTAGTCAAACTCCGCATCTAATAATATTAGGGGCCTCGATTTTTTTTAATGATACTTGATTCCGCTAATAATATCTAATTCCAAATTCAATAATAAAAATATCCCAATTTTCGGTCCAATATATATTACATAAAATTTGAATTTAGCTAATAAAACAATGACTTTGTATTATAAATATGATCACATATATTTGTCAAAAAGACTCAGATTTATATAATAGTTAAAAACTAAATAAAAATAATAATAAACTAATAAAAAAAATTATTTAATAGTTACCCCAAAATTTTAACCTTTAAAAGATATTGAACATTAGTCTAAACAAAAAAAAGAACAATACTTGGGTTCACCTCCTCTTTCTGTAGCTAATCAAAATATACCATGACATATTATCTAAATAAAATAATTAGATTAAATCATTAATCATTTTTTCTAAATCTAATCAATAAAAATATACCAACTAAGATTATATTTAAATATAAATAATAAATTACAATTACAATTAAACAAATAAAATAAATTTAGAAAAATAAAATAAATTAAGAAAATAAAATCTACTAGTATCTCGAGATCACGACATACCCTAATGCTATGTTTCGGCCACTCGTTTCGATGTTTCCTTTGGGTTCGCTAAGTTATATCATTAGTGTATATTTTTATGAAAAATAAATTACGAAAATAAATATGAAAGACAAAGAAAAATATACCCTAAGAGATACAACTCGGCGAACCCAAGAGAAACTATGAAACGAGTGGCTGAAACATAACATAAAATAGTTTAGGTTATTTCGTGATCTCGAGATATTAGTAAATTTAATTTTCTTAATTTATTTTATTTTTCTAAATTTATTTTATTTGTTTAATTGTAATTTTAATTTATTATATCTGTTTAAATATAATCTTAGTTGACATATTTTTATTGATTAGACTTAAAAAGAGGGACTAATAATTTAATCTAATTATTTTATTATGAAAAAGTGATAAATAATTTATTGATTAGATTTAAAAAGAGTGATTAATGATAATATTACAGGATATATTTTGATTGGTTACAGAAAGAGGAGGTGAACAAATGGGTTTACCCCTAGAAGTGAATCCAAGTATTATTCCAAAAATAAATAACCATTAATCTACTTGCGATTTATAGACAATAGTATTGCGTATTGGATGGTTTGTTAGAAAGCTAATAGAATTTGTTAACTAGCCTTGCAAATCACCACAAAAATTATTTTTGTTATTTTCATGTTGTTAGTTGCATGCTACTAAAAATTACTTTGTAATACGCTATGCATATCCAGTTAGAAAAGAAAGTATAGGTTAATAATACACTCTTCTTTTTTGTTAAATTGTTAATAATACTTGACTATGAAATTCAACGAGAGCTCTAAAAAAACTGAGCGTATCTTGGCGACAACAATAGTCAGAGCAGAAATTATAAATTTCTTTCCATCTACCACCACTCAAAATTCATGAAGCTGTCCATGAATATACATGATCTAAAATAACAGGCTTTGCGATGAAAAAAATGCACGTATTAACGTTTAACTTCCACAAATATACAATACAGAAATACGGTTTCAGTGAAAAACAAAATTTAACATAGAAGACAACAAAAAAAAACATAGAAGACAATTGATTCGCGTATTATGCCACCACACCCTAATTTGTTTTTAGCGTATTTAGTTCTCAACGTTCGAAAACCTTATAGAACAGTTTAAAAGATGTTAAAATATTTATATTTATAAAACAGTTTTAATTGATCAGAATAATAGTTGTATATTTACCCAAACGAATATAATGCATTTACAAAAATGCATCTTTACCTTAAAGAAATGGTGCGCTTAAATGTCTCATTTGCCAATACATTGATAAAGAAAATATCATTACAATTACGAAAAGCAAGAAATTACAACAATGTTCCCACAAACATCTTCTCTTATTCCTTTTTTTTTTTTTAAGAAAAAAAACCTCTCTGCCTAAACAAAGAGATGGACAAAACAAAAACAAAAACCCGCGGAGAAGACATAAAACTCACAGACCAATCACCTAATTAAAAACTCAAACCGAAGCAGCCAGTCTCATCAAAGAGATAAAACATACGTCGCCAGTTCGTTAGCAGCTTGCTTGAAGATTTCCACAACTCCAAATCCATTTGCCAATAACTGACTCTCATAATTTGAGTTTACCTGTTTCATTACCACCAAAAAACAAAAAAAACCATTGTAAATATCACCACATGGATACTGTGATAAAAAAAAATTGTTTTCATATAAAATATGTACCTGAACTTGGATCATGTAGGTCCTTAGGAAACGATTAGAGGAAACATTAGCAAACAAAACTTCGATGTTGTACTTCTCAAACAAGTAGCAGACATTAGTGAAAACCCCTAATTTGTCTTTAGGGCAACAAAAGTTGAAGAAAGCTTCATTCCCACAGATATTCATCACGAAGTTACGGGTGGTCCAACTATCGAACCCCGCGATCGGGTCATTACAAGGGTAAGGCAGGTTCACGGCAGCAGCACTGGAAGAAAAGATCTGATCAGCCATGAAAGCTTCACGGGAGTAAGAATCTGGTGCGGTGGCGCCTACAGTAAGGACTTGGGGATGGTTTGATATTGTTGGTGTGAGGAGATTTGTTGGAGAAGAGGATGACGATGGAGCAAAAGCAAAAGGTGTGTTTGAGGGAGATGAATATTGAAGTTTCTCAAGCTTTTGCCTTCTGAGTGTTGCCAAAGTTTTTTCAAGGGATTTGATGGAATTCACTGCTTCATCTACTATTGTTGATTTATCTGCCTGTGGAACATAATTAAAATATTAGAATATATGATTATGCATAACGTAAGATATCCGACAGAGAAATGTACAGATTAGTTCAGTGTCATTTACTTATTATTTTATGTACTTTTATAATACAAGACGTTTTTTACCATGGTAATTGGTGGATTTAAATAAGACTCCGATTCAAATTATTTTAATGTATATAAATATTAGATCTATAATATATAAAAAATTATACGTTTAACATGAAAAAATTGCAGGGTTTGCAATTAGTTTTAAATGGTTTGCTATACTATATACATAACATCCAAACAAAAAAAATTAGGAAAAGGGGAGAAAAATGGATCTAAGATGAACAAGAAAGAAAAGATAAATCGAAAGCTTGACGGCTTTGCTAAATTAAAACCAATATTGGATATAAATTCTTATAAAAAAGCAAAAGTATGTGAAACTAAACCTGAAAAGGAACAAGCGTAAGCAGTTCAATAAATTGAGATCTAAAACATGACAATCGGCAAGAGAGAAAAAAAAACGAGAATCTTATAATTAACATAAAATAATTTTATGATAAAGTATCGTCTATTTGTTCGATTGATAATAAACTGAATGAAGGTATTAAAAAAAACTAATGAGTTTTACTTTATTTCATTTCTCAAAAAAAAAAAATCCTTTTTTGCAGTTGGATAAGATTAAACGATGATTCTCTGATAATAAAATGTTATTTTCCAAAAAAAAATTGTTATTTTCGACATGAAAATGTATTTTGAATTATATATTTATACGCAGATCTACAATTTTATATGCTTGAAACTCATATGTGAAATCTCGTTATAAAAATTAATTTGATTTTGTAGGTGTGAATTATCCATCAAAAAATACAAGCGTAATTAATATATAAATTTATTGCAGATTAGAATAGAAAAACAGTCATCATTCAATAAATTTTTATGTATTTATCCAATATATATTAAATCAATACCTTAGGGGGGAGGTCGGGAAGCAACTCATGCAGTTTAGAAAACATGTCTCTCATCTTCTTCCTCCTTTCTCTTTCAGTCCAAATATGTGCTTCATGATCAGGTGATTCTTCTGCATGATCATTTCTTTTCGCCCTTTTTTTACCTTTTGCAGCCGTCACAGTCTGAGTTTCCAACAGCTGAGAAGGTTGTGATGGAGCCGGCGTTTGCTTCTCTGTTCCTCTGTAGCTGCCTCCGGAATCATCAGAATTGGATATGCCCCACACAAACCTCTCTTGTGCCGAGTCTTGAGCATTAGCCATATTGAATTGAATGCTCATTTATGAATGTCTTATAGTATATAGAATAATGAGAGAGAAGGAATTGTTTAAGGATGGTGAAAGAAAGGGAACTAGAAGAAGAGAAATATATAAGGGAGTTAGGTGAGCTCATTACCCAAAAAAAACAAAATACAATCATAAGAGAAGCCGTTACATGACATAAAAATAAAAAAGGGTATATGTTTAAAAAAGCTTTTCCTTTTTTTCTTTTTTTTTATGAAGTTCTTATGATTTTTTTAATAAAATAAATAAATAATTGTTTGGAAAAATAAAATTTCCTTATTGAACATTTATTAGTAAATACCAGTCAAAAACTTTTACGAGCTTTCTCTAACTCTAAATGTTTTACCATGTATACAATGTCGGTATAGTATAACGGATTTACCATATATAGTATCGGTATAATACAACAGACTTACCATATATACTGCATCAGTATAGTATAACGTCCGAGTACCCTAGTCAAACTCTGCATCTAATAATATTAGGGGCCTCGAGTTTTTTTTAATGATACATGATTCCGGTAATAATACCTAATTCTAAATTCAATAATAAAAGGATTCTAATTTTTGGTTAAACATATATTACATAAATTTTGAATTTGGTTAATAAAACAATGATTTCATATTATAAATATGATCACATATGTTTGTCAAAAAGACTCGAATTTATATAATAATTTAAAACTAAGTAAAAATAATAATAAACTAATGAAAAAAAATTTAGTTGTTACTCCAAAAATTTAACCTTCAAAAGATATTGACACTAATTTAAACAAAAAATAAATAACCATTAATCTACTTGCGATCTATAGACACTAGTATTGCGTATTGGACGGTTTGTTAGAAAGCTAATAGAATTTGTTAACTAGCCTTGCAAATCACCACACATTTTATTTTTGTGATTTTCATGTTGTTAGTTGCATGCTACTAAACAAATACTTTGTAATACACTATCCATATTCAGTTAGAAAAGAAAGTATAGGTTAATAATACACTCTTATTTTTTGTTAAATGGTTAATAATACATTTGACTATGAAATTCATGAGAGCTCTAAAAAACTCAGCGTATCTTGGTGACAACAATAGTCAGAGCAGAAATTATAAATTTATTTCCATCTACCACCATCAAAATTCATGAAGCGGTCCAGGAATATATGTGATCTAAAATAACAGGCTTTGCGATGAAAAAAATGCTACGTATTAACGTTTAACTTCCACATACAAATATACAATACAGAAAATATGGTATCAGTGAAAAACAAAATTTAACATAGAAGACAACAAAAAAAACATAGAAGACGATTGATTCGCGTATTATGCCACCACACACCCTAATTTGTTTTTAGCGTATTTAGTTCTCAACGTTCGAAAACCTTATAGAACAGTTTAAAAGATGTTAAAATATTTATTTATAAAACAGTTTAATTCATCAGAATAATAGTTGTATATGAAATGCTTTTTCTTAAAAAAACGTTTAAAGATAATATACTATTTTTTTTTCCGGGATTTCGTAATCCTACAGTTAATGGATGGAGATATATTTATCAGAGATCTCTAACATGGTGAAGGTAGTAAAACCATTCGTTGCGATCTAGTGTGCCAAAGGTAAAAAATTTCATCATGAGAGTTAGTTCAAATAAAACAAAATATTGTGAATCCTTATAATTAATTTGTTGTTGATTCGTTTGTAGAACTGATCATTATGTTTCTAAATGTACATGAGAGTTATATTCACTGGTTGTGATTCTTGTGAATGATAATATCATTATTGCTAATAACCTATATATATATAATCACCATCATTATTACACATGTATAGTTAGTTTTTTTTTAAACTGAAAATATTGAATTAATCATGTATAGTTAGTATCTTATGAGTTATGACCATAGTTTTTTTGTTTCTTTAATCTCAAATTATGAAATTTTATTTCCTCGTCAAAATTTCATTTGTAAAATTTTAATTATTAATCTAAAGTCATTAATAACAAATATTTGAATCATTTTAGTCTATTTTTTTGTATATATTAGTTTTATAAATCTGCACAAAAGAGAGGTCAAGTACCTAGTTGTACATAAATTTCAAACCATTAAACAACACTTCATAGTAATAAATATTTATTTGGCTGGTATAAAAATGGATAATAATTTTATAACAAATAAAATAACAAAAATTTAAATTTATTACAACTTAAAGCCAAATTCTAATTAGCTCACTAATCAGATATTTTTATGTGATCTTTGGTTTGATTAATTTAAGTTGTTTATAATTTTTATCAAAGAAGTTGTTACTTTGATTTTATAAATAACAAAAAGTGAAATTATCATCGTTAATTAACTTGTGATTAGTTTAACTTTCTAATAATTATATGGTGGTAAAAGTAAGCGTTATCTTTATGGTTTTCAGTGCATATAATCATTGATAGCCAGAAATTGAAGTGTCGTTTTTTTTTCTCTTTTTGCGTAAAAAACCCACTTTTTGAATTAAATTAAAATTGTATGAAACCGTTCATAGTCATTTACAAGTTTTTGTACTTATTCCCTACCAAATGGAAACAAACTGGTTTTTTAATTAAAAAAAATTGTATATATGACAAAATAAGAAATTCTTAAATTGGGTAACGTGGCAATCATTCACAGATCACAAGTCACAACTGACACCAAATATAGGGGTTAGCGATCAAAAAGGAAGAAAATATTTTTCTTTTGTTAAAGAGGGAAACAAAATTCCATGAAGTGTAAGTTTTGTTAAATTGAGTAAACTAAAAGGTTACTGTTATATAATTCCCACTTTCCCCCTTTTACATCAGTTTTGTCCACATTTTATGTATAGGAAAAATCACATTCTCTATACACAATTTATGTATAGAAATACACATTATTAGGTAAATTTCTACATTCTTAAGAGTAAAAAATGTATAAGAAATAGACAAACAACTCAGAATAAGGTATGAAATCAAATTTTTATAAAGTATATTTCTTAGAACAGCATGTTTAAAATTGCAACTGATTATACCATCTACCAATAGACCCACAGTTCAATCCCTTAATACAAAGCAAATGCCAGCAATAGGTTTGCTTGCACGCAGGAGTCCAACTCTCTTCTTATAAATTGTAGTATAACATAAAAGCTTTTGGGCCCATTTAAATAAAAAGATGAAACATTTGTTTTGTTTATTTAGAGATAGAAGTTAGAAACTGACAATTCTAACCAATTCAAATCGAATAATCACATCACAAATTAACTTTTTCTATTGTATTTCAATCAATGCTAGTTTAAAAACATATTTTTACATTGTAGTGAAAGAAAATTAAAGATTTTTTTTTTTGGTTTAGACTCTCATAAAAAATTAATGAAAAGAGAAAATATAAATATCCCACACTACAAGAAATCTACCGCGTAACTGACGGCAATTTCCGTCGGAAATCCGTCGGAATTAGCAAAATCCGTCGGTTATCCGTCGGGTTTTTCCGTCGCTTTTATCTCGTCGGAAATAAAAATATCGTCGGAAAGCCGTCGGAATTTCCGACGGAATTCTGACGGAATAGGGAAATCAGAAATCCGTCGGAAATCCGTCGGTTTTAATGCCGTCGGTGTTCCGTCGGTTAAAAACCGACGGAACACCGACAGAAATCTGATTCTTATAAACCGACGGATTTCCGACGGATCTATAACCGACGGCAAACCGACAGATTTAAACCGATGGATTTCCGACGGACTTCTGATTTTTATAAACCGACGGATTTCCGACGGATCTATAACCGACGGAAAACCGACGGTTTTAAACCGATGGATTTCCGACGGAATTCTGATTTTTTAAACCGACGGATTTCCGACGGAATTATTGAATTTTTTTTAATTATAAAATCGAATATTTAAAAATAAATTTATTAATTTGTAAAATTTGTTTTATAATTAAAATTAAAACAAATTTTAAAATTAAAGAAATAATAATAATGCAATAATTCAATATTTCTAAAATAATTCAAATAAAAAAGGAAAAAAAACTAAAACTACGGAAGCGAGATAAGAATTCCGCCATTTGTTGCTGCAATAACCGGTTATCCGCCTCCAATTTGCGTGATCTCGCGTTCGCTTCTTGTTGGAGGCGATCCGCTTCTCGTTGGAGGCGATCCGCTTCTCGTTGGAGGCGATTTGCTTCTTGTTCTTCTGCGAGCTGTTGCAGCTGCATCTTCATAGCTTCCATGTCAGCGTCTCATAGCGAGCTGTGCCCTAATATCTGGAGAATCGTTGAAGAAACGCGAAGTTGCGAGAAAAAAGTCGTCGTCCGGAAGACCAAATACACGACCTTTTGTCTTCGGAGTACACTGCGTAAGAAACGAAAATCTTGTTAAAAATTAGAAATTACAAAAATGATATAAATATATATTTTACTTACCTCGTAGACAAATTCGTTAATCTTCTCGATTGGAAGATCGGTCATTGGAGGCGCTTCGATGATTGGCTGAGAAAGGAGGAAGTCTTCCTTCATCTTCTCATAGTTGTCAATGATCTCCCGAGCCAGCGGATCTTGGATTTCATGGTTCTTCCTGCTGGTATCGCATCTTTGAGCAATGTGATAGCGGAAGGTGGGACACCGTCTTGGCGAAACTACAAAAATGAAAATTTAGTAAACTATAAAATTATAAAATTTTAATTAAATAAAAAACTTACCAGTTGTTTGGCCCGTGTGACCAAACTAACCGCTCCTAGATTGTGCGTCGCCTTGCCTTTTCCTTTGCGATCGCTGTTTAGACGCAGAATGAGTTGTGGAGCTTGTCTTGGTCGGTTCTTCACTCCAATAAGTGCATAACCCGCTCCATAGGGCCGGGTTAGAAAGCAACTCCCTTGGGACATCATTCTTGTGCCACTTCTCCTTCCACTGCGTTCAGCTTCCACGTAATACATTCTAGCTGCTTTTTTATCGAAGCATCGTCTAACGGAGGCGGTCATGTGGCTATCCCAAGTAAATTCTTGCTGCAAATCAAAAATTCAAATAAAATAAATATATTAAATAAAAGTTAAAATTTTTTTAATATGAAGTACTTACCGCAAATTGGCGAAACCACAATTCCTGATCCGCTATCGGCATTTGGTTGTAAGTCGGGTACGGATGACGAAGCATTCCATTGAGCATCCGATTAATGGACTTGGAAATCCCATTTCGGAATCTCCAAACCTACAAAAAGAAATTAGTGCAAATAATTTGAAATGTAACTAAAGTAATTTGAATTTAAAAATACTTACCATGTGTCTCTCCTCGCGATTCCGGATGGAGACGAGGCAATCTATCTCGTCCTGGGTGAGCGCCAGAGCCCTCAACGCTCATCTGCGATGGTGCAGCAGGTGTAGGCATCGGCTTAGACGCTGTCTCCGGGATCTGTGTCTCCGGGATCTGTGCCTCCGGGATAGGTGTCTCCGGTATAGGAGAACTCCTCGAAACGGAAGTACCTCCCCGGCGACTACTACGTCCACCGTGACCTGAACGGACAAACCTACCGTAATCCCTATAAAAATTTTAAAAAGTATCAAACATTATATGAAAAAATAAATAATAATGAAAATAAAAAAAAAGTTTGAAAAAATAATTTAAATTCATTATTAGACCAAAACAATTCTACTTTTATGGAAAAACTAATAAATTACTAAAATAAAAAAAAAAAATTTATTTATAAGTATTAATTCCAAAACAATTGAAAATTTGTTAATTCTTGATTTATAAAAAAATGAAAAATTCATGAATATAATTATAAATTACTAAAATGATTAAAAATTATCAATAAAATAATGATAATTTTCTAAAAATTATAATAACATACCAAAATTAAGAAAATATTAATGCATGAAAAAAATTATAAATATTTCAATTAATAAATAAAATAAGAAAACAAATAATTTTAATAAACATAACAATCCTAAATCTAACAATTACAAACCTAAATCTAACATTACAACTCTAAATCTAACAATTAAAACATAAATCTAACATTACAAACCTAAATCTAACAAATCTAATTTTCTAAACAATCAATCTAACTAAAAACTTAACAATCAATAATATAAACTTCAAAACTTACAAGTTTGGGGGATTTTGAGACATAATGATGATATATTGACGGAAATCCGGAAGATTGGGAGAGGTTTGGCGATTTTGGAAGTTTTCAACTCGTCTGCGAAAGTGAGGAGGAAGAAGACGAAGTCTGTATATATTACGATATTTCCGACGGATATTTCCGTCGGAAATCCGTCGTTTTAAAAAAAATTAAATTACGCACGTTCTCGATAAGGTTTCGGAAAGGTTACCGCCTAAATTTTTGGGAATCCGTCGGAAATCTGTCGGAAATTTCCGACGGATTTCCGACGGATAGGTGAAAATTTAGGCATCGCGGGAAACGAAAAGAGTTTCGCGGTTACATTTTTATTTTCCGTCGGAAATCCGTCGGAATATTCCGACGGATTTCCGACGGATAGTCAAAATATGCATGCTTTCCGATTGGCCAGTCAATCCTTAAACGGGGACACGTAACCATAAACCCGTCGAAATCCGTCGGAAATTTCCGACGGATTTCGACGGGTTTGTGGTTTTAGTGGTTTTTTACGCACCGTTTCAGTAAACATATGTTTATAGTATTATAAATTCATGTTTGCAAACACAAATAACTTATAGAAATCTTTAATTTGACAAATTTCAAAAGTTTAGATGATTATTTCGTATTTGGTAAACTTGTACATTAACTATATGTTTATCTATGAAACACTTTCGATCGAACCATGTCTAAAAACAAAATCTTTTTAAAATATGTTATATATCACATAATTTAGTTTATTTTGTCAAAGTTTGTTGTTAACATTGTCTTGATGTACAAGAAATTATAATTTGACCATGTAAACCCCAAACCCGTCGGAAATCCGTCGGAAAACCGACGGATTTCCGACGGTTTTAGGGTTACACGTGTCTTTTGAAAGATAAGGGAATGCGTAATTCGACAAAAAAGTCCTGAACCGTCGGAAATCCGTCGGAAAAACCGACGGATTTCCGACGGGACTATTCTTTTAACGAAAACACGTGTCCGTTTTTAAGGTTTAAATTATATTACCGTCGGAAATCCGTCGGAAAAACCGACGGATTTCCGACGGGACTATTCTTTTAACGAAAACACGTGTCCGTTTTTAAGGTTTAAATTATATTACCGTCGGAAATCCGTCGGAAAATCCTTTTGGGGGTCATTTTAAAATTAATTTTAACTGGTTTAATGAGTTGTGTGGGTTTGTTAATGGGTTTGTTTAGGGAATTTTTAATTTCGGCAAAATCTTATTTTATTAAAATTTGTTAAAATATACAAAGCTGAAGTTGAGCTTATAAAATGCTTCGGCACTGCGGTTTTCGAGGACCTATGGTTTACACCGTAATGTCAAAATTAAATAAAATACAAAATAACAAATTTACAACTTTCATGTAATACCAAAAAATAATACAAACCACGGTGATAACTAGTCTTCATTAGATGATGATGATGACCCCTCGAGTGGAATTGAGTCCGAATCCTCATAAAATTCACCTTGTTCTTCTTCCGAGTCGGAAAAAACTAAACCAAATTGTGTGAAATCAACAACAAGATCCAGAGCACAAGAAGGCTCAACTGGATCCATTGGAACAACTTCGCTGGCTGTAAAGGATCATGTTCGCAACTCCATAAATTCTTCCTCAGGGGTCACTTTAGTAATCAGCGCCAAGGATCCGTCTCGTGTAACTCGAGGGTAACGAATATAGCACACCTAAAAATAAAATATTAGTTTTGTAATTATTATACCTAAATAAGGAATTGAGTATTAATTACACTATTATTAGTACCCTACCTGCTCAGCTTGTGATCCTAGAATGAATGGGTCATACGTTTCTAGTCTCTGACTTGAATTAACAGACGTAACACCAAATTGGTCTACATGAAGCCCACGACAGAGTGTTGAATCATACCAATCACACTTGAAAACAATGCACCTCAAGTCTAACATTCCTGGGTACCGTACTTCCAAAATTTCTTGAAGAACGCTGTAGTAAACATCATTACCAGATTTCACTGAAATACCAGAATCTGAAGTTTGCGTTGTTCTTCTCTCGTCATGAACCCTAAACCCATATCCACGACTGTAGTATCTAGGATAAGAAGTTGCAATGTAGTTTGGACCATTAACAAATTCCAATAACCATGTGGGAAATGTCTCCGCTTATTACTCCTTCCGAAACCTACAAAAATAAGTTAGATATTAGTATTTAAAAATAGTTTATTAAATGATTTAGTGTTTTTAAACACTTACGAAAAATTGCAACCAAGACATAAATTCCTCTTCGTTATGGACTTGAAGCTCGTCTTCTGTCTTATCCATATAGTACCAGCGTATTAATGCCATGTAAATCCATGACGAAAACCAAAATAGTTGACAAGTTAATAATAACATATAAAATAATCAATTATACATTAAATGACACAAAAGAATCCTTGTTTACCTTTCAGATTCCGTAATTTCTTCACAATTGGTTAGGATATACGTATGCAAGTGTTAAACTCCTGTTGAGATAATTTACGCCTTTTTCCTTTTCCACCGACTCCCTAACTTGGGAAAATAACTCTGGAACAACGACGGGTAAATCGCTCTCACCACGATCATCATGGCGACTAGGACGTCTACTCTTCGCATTTAACCATCGGGAAGTAATATTCAGCAAACTGTGAGGCCTCTTCGTTGATGCTCAGGCGATAATAGATCCCTCTACTCTACTCAAATTCTTAACCTTTTTCTTCAGATGAAACATATACTGCTCAAATGGATACATCCAACGGTATTGAACCGGGCCTCCTAGTTCTGCTTCTCGTGGGAGGTGGCTCGGAAGATGTTCCATCACACCAAAGAAAGATGGTGGAAATATCTTCTCCAAATTACAAAGGATCACCGGATATTGGCTCGTAAATTTTGGATTCCCTCAAAAGAAGTGTTCTTGTGCATAAATCGCGAAAGAAAGCACCTACTCCTGCAATTGCTTGGTGGACGTCTTTATGGAGAAGATGAGCAAAAGCGAATGGAAGAAGCCTCTGCATCACAACGTGAAAATCATGACTCTTCATACCAGTAAACTTTCCTTCTCCATAATCGATGCAGTTACGCAGATTAGATGCGTATCCATCAGTGAATTTAACATCGTCGTGAATCCAATCAAAAAATTCTGTTTTCTTTGCTACTTCTAACCGGTATAATGGAAATGGACATTGACCATTTGGGGGCACTTCAAGAAAACCTCGATCGCAATATGCTGGCAAGTCTAATCTAGATTTCATATTGTCTTTCGTCTTCCCTTGGACGTTTAAGACTGTGTTCATGATGTTCTCAAAGAAGTTTTTCTCAACGTGCATCACATCAAGATTATGCCGCAATAAATGGTTCTTCCAGTAAGGCAATTCCCAAAATATGCTCTTCTTGTGCCAGCTATGAAATTCACCGACACCATAAATAGGTTCATGTCCATTACCCCCACAATAAGGAGTCGTCTCAGCACCAAAATCTCTCAACTGTTCCAATAAAGTTTCACCGTCTATCTCAGGCGGTGGACCATCAAAAACTTGCCTACCCTTCGTAAACATTGTTCTCGAACGACGATACGGATGATCACTCGGTAAAAATCTCCTATGACAATCAAACCAACAACTTTTTCTACCATGCTTTAGTTGGAATGCATCTGTGTTGTCTTGGCAATACGGACACGATAATCTCCCATGTGTTGTCCATCCAGATAACATACTATATGCTGGGAAATCGCTTATGGTCCACATAAGCACCGCACGCATCTTAAAGTTTTGATGGGTCGAAACATCATACGCTTCCACACCATGCTCCCATAGCATTTGTAACTCATAGATCAATGGTTGGAGGAATATATCAAGTGATCTCTTCGGATGCTCTGGGCCGGGAATAAGAATCGATAGATATAAAAATTCTCTACGCATGCACAGAGATGGAGGCAAATTGTAAGGGGTTACAATTACGGGCCATAACGAATACTTCCTTCCATGCTTCCCAAATGGGTTAAAACCATCTGTACATAACCCGAGGTACACATTCCTTCGCTCATACGCAAACTCTAGATACAATGGTTGAAAATGTTTCCAAGCTTCGTCTGAAGGATGTGTAATATCTCCATCTTGACGATGTTCTGCATGCCATCTCATTGGCTCTGCTGTGCGCTGAGAAGTATATAACCTCTTCAACCTCTCTGTTATTGGTAAATACCACATACGTTTATATGGAATTTGAATTCTGCCACTACTTTCCTGATACCGTGGTTTACGACAAAAACTACATCTTTTGCGGTTTTCATCTTCTCTCCAATATAGCATACAGTTGTCGATGCACACATCTATTACCTTATACGGTAACCCAAGACCAGATACAAGTTTTTGTACCTCGTAGTATGATCCGGGTAAAAGATTATCTTCTGGCAATAAATCTTTCGCCCAATCTGTTATCGCATCAACGCACTCCTCCGCCAAATTGTAATCCGTCTTAATCGTCATCAATCTACTTGCGGTGATAAAGGCGAATGACCTTCTTTACACCCTTTATATAGTGGCTGCTTTGCAGCATCTAACATATCAAAAAATCTTCTTGCTTCTACATTAGGTTCTTGAACCTATATCTTTCTTCACCGCTAAACTCGACATTCTCTAAACGCATCATTCACCATCTGCACGCTCCCTACACCTACATCTACTTCCGTGCTACCTCCTAAACTATCTGAGACAGTTGGTTCACTAGTACTACCATACTCAACATTTGTTTCTCCATGTAAATACCATATCTTGTAACCCGGCGTAAACCCATTACTATACAAATGATGCCAAACTATCTCTATCGCAACATTACGAGAATTCCTACAAATTGAACATGGACATTTTAACTTACCTGATTTTTGAACACGCGGTTGCTTTCCCGCCACTTCCATGAACCCGTATATGCCTCGTGCATACTCCTCGTTCAAGTTGTTCGTCTCCGGATCCATTAATGGTTCGTCCATCCATGATCGAAAATATCTAGACATATTTTTCTCTTTTTTTATAGAATTCGTATTAAGTAAACAAGAAATGAGAGAGATATGAAATTAAGATTGTTGTGTAATGGGATAGAGAATGGGAGAAACATATATATAAACTTCGTTTCGTCGGATTTCCGTGAAATCCGGCTTACAACGGTAAATTCAACGGATACATTAACGTTCATATTTTCCGACTTTTTTCCATGAGCCGTCGGAAATCCGTCGGAATATAACGGCATGGATATCCGTCGGAAATCCGTCGGAATACAAATATCCGTCGGAAATTCCGTCATAAATCCGTCAGAATATAACGCCTCGGATTTCCAACGGAATTTCCGTCGGAATTTTCCGACGGAAATATTTCCGTCGGAAAATTCCGTCATAAATCCGTCAGAATATAACGCCTCGGATTTCCAACGGAAATATTTCCGTCGGAAAATTCCGACGGATTTCCGACGGATTCCCAGAATTTTCAAATCTCAGGAATCCATCGGTAAGCCGTCGTAAATTTCCGACGGAATTCTTGTCCGTCGGAAAATCCGTCGGTTTTGCGGTAGATTTCTTGTAGTGCCAATATATTTAAGTAGGCAAAACGATTTAGATTTAAGAAATTTTGGTGGTTTAAATCCAAATAACTGTTACTATAGTATGAGTATGGCACATAGATGTTAATTTGGGTAAACTAAACCCACTCCAATTAAAACCCATCTCATTTTAGTGTAAACCCATATAAACTCATTTAAGTTACAACCCATTTAAACCCATCAAAACTGTTGGATTAAGCTTGAAGTTAGCTTGATCTAAAAGTAATATAATCCTAAGAGAGTTAGGATTTAAGATCTTATCCTAAGTGAGTTAGGATTAAGATAAATATTTAGGAGTTATCTAAATATGGTTTTGGTATTAATCTTATATATTAGGAGTTCTAATAGGATTAGGATTTGTGTTGACCTCTCACTATATAAGGAGATGCTAGGTTGTGGCATAACTTATGTGAGTTGAGAGATTGTAAGAACTACGTGGGCTTGATCCCCTCTAAAGGGTACGTAGGCAACCTTGTGTTTAAGGTGCAGCCATCCAATAAAATTTAACAAAAACAACATTAACCTATATATATCCATTTAACTGATATCTAGATATTAATAAATTATTCATTATCTTGATTCAAAATTGCATTTTCTTGCTAGAATTATAAAATAACATATTTCTGCCAAAATTGTGGAGTTCCATTTTCGATCAATACAGCGGAATTATGGTTTCCACCAAACCACAAATTGCATTCTACCGCCAAACCTCAAACCGCATTGTCCAAAAATTTATTTTTTGTATTTTCACGCAAAATTCACATTTATCCCACCAAAATCGTGTTTCTGCATTTTTGCACCAATATAATTTTTCACATAAACCCCACATTTTCCACCAAAATTGTGTTTCTGCATTTTTGCACCAAAACCATTTTGTTTTCTCACCAGAAATCGTGTTTCCGCATTTTCACACAAAAATTAGGGTTTCACCAAATTCGTGTTTTCATGTCACAAACTGTTCTCCAGCATTTTCCCACTAAAATTGTGTTTTTTGCATTTTCTAAAATCATAAACGTGTTTTCCTACAAAATGTGTTTTGCCATATTTAACCACCACACACTGCATTTTTGACAAACTAGTGTTTTTCTCCAGTCTCCTACTGAAATTGTAAATTTGAAGTTTTCCGTCAACTTAAGGAACTGTGTTTTTCTGCCAAACCCACATGTTTCTTCCAAAATTAATCTTAATTATAAATATAATATTACATCATTATTATTATTATAGATAATTGATATAATCTTATTATAATGATATTCAACTACATTCAGACAATATATGTGATTTTGAAGAACATCTTCTCCAAATAATGATTCAACAACATAAATTTTTCTCGACATGCGGTTCTATATATACGACATCTTCATTGTAGACATGCTCTTTCTGCAATACTCAGATATATGACGGACATCTCTGCATATGTGACATTCCCATGATAGACATTATTTCCCTGCAACACACGACACCACGACAAACTCATCTATCTGCAACACTCTAGAACCTCTGAAAAGTTTTGCATCCACTAATGTGTAAGAAACTACAGTCTTTGGGAATCGAACTCCAGACTTTGTGTATAAACATTAAACTTTACACCAATAGGACAAGAG
This sequence comes from Cardamine occulta, assembly GCA_028015245.1. NCBI lineage: Eukaryota > Viridiplantae > Streptophyta > Magnoliopsida > Brassicales > Brassicaceae > Cardamine > Cardamine occulta. Next base: position 10,000,174 of record CM051362.1, read on the forward strand.
TGCTTCCACAGTTGTAAATATAACTTAATTCATAAGAAAAATAGGAAAGATAAATGGTTTAAATGGGTTACCCATTTATTTTTAAGCCATTTAATAAATAAGTTTAATTGGGTAAACCCATTTAACCTCATTTACCTTTTATATGATAAATGAATTTAAATGGTTTTTCATATAATTAACTCATTTATTAAATAGGTTTCTAAACCTATATTAAATGATAAATTACTTTAAATAGTACTAAATGAAATTTTTGTGTCACATTTAGCACACATTTTCATTTAGATCACAAATAGCATTTTATAAAGTTTCTAATTTAGTCTTTTTTTGGGTTAATTATTTTAGAATTTAGTGTATAGGTTTTAGGGGTAAGGGGTAGATTTTAGGGTTTTCTAAACTCTAAACTATAAATCCTAAAACTTAAAAATATGAAGTTAGAAAATTTATGCTATATAAGAGAATTGTCTTTTAATAAAAATGATATATTTGACCTCAAACAAAATGTGTTCTAAATGTGGCACAAAAACTTTATTTTGTGATATTTAAGAGAATTGTCCATATTAAAATATATATGTATATATATATTTGCATATATTTTAAAATATTTTATTTTGTATATTAGTTGAGAAATTGAGAGAGGAATTGAAAAAAAAATGAATAAACAGAAAGTTTTGCTCACAAAATGATATTTGTAAATAACATTTAATTGATGAAATTATTTACATTTATATCATTAGAACCATAACCATAAGATATTACCTTGGTTGAACTATAAGAGTTGTTTTACGATTTTTTCATTATCAAGAAAGCTAGATTCGAACTATTATGAATTTTTACTAAACCTGTGATTACCTTAATTTCTAATAATTACGGGGTGGTAAAAAGTGAACGTTATTTTTATAGTTTTCAATGCATGCAATCATTTATAGTCAGCGACTGAAGTGTCGCTTTGTTCTCTTTTGGCATAAAAAAACCACTTTTAAATTAAATTAAAATAGTCTAAAATTGCTCATATTCATTTACGAGTTTTTGAACTTATTTCTTACCAAACAAAACGGACTGGTCTTTTTAATATATATAAAAGACAAAATTGGGAATTTTTGAGTTAGGTAACGTGGCAAGCATTCACATATCACAACTGAGTAGAAATATAGGGTTATAGATACATACAAAATTCATTATTACTACAGTGTATGTTATTTCTAAATTTTATTAAAGAAGTTGTTACTTTAATTTTATAAAGAACCAAAAAGGTGAAGAATCCTTACTTAACTTGTGATTAGCTGAAATATCTAATAATTACGGATGGTAACAGTGAGCATTATCTTTATAATTTTTGGTGCATGTAATCATTGATAACCAGAGCCTGAAGAGTCACTTTGTTTTTTATCTTTTTGCGTACGAAAACTAAAATTATTTAGATTCTTTCCTATTCATTTAAGAGTTTTTGAACTTATTTTTTACCAAATGGAAACATACCAAGTTTTTAACAAAGTTTTATATTTAAAAAGATAAAATTGAGAATTCTTGAGTTAGGTAATGAGGCAATCATTAACGTATCACAACTGAGTAGAAATATAGGGTTATAAAATACATACAAAATTTATTATTATTATAAGTTATTTCTAACTTTTGTTAAAGAAGTCGTTACTCTGATTTTATAAAGAACAAGAGGTGAAAGATCATTAATTAACTTATGATTAGCTTAACTGTCTAATAATTACGAGGTGGTAAAAATGAGCGTTATCTTTATAATTTTTAGTCCATGTAATCATTGATATCCAGAAATTGAAGTGTCGTTTTCTTCTCTCTTTTCGCGTAAGAAAACCACTTTTTGGATTAAGCTAAAAAAATATATATGTTCATATTCATTTATGAGTTTTTGAACTTATTATTTGCCAAATGGAAGCATACCAATTTTTAAAATAAAATTGCATATAAAAGATAAAGTGAGATTCTTGAGTTAGGTAACGTGGCAATCATTCACGTAATCTAGTTGAGTCGAAATCTATGATTTAGCGATCGAGAAGGAGAAAAAAAAAAGCATTATTCTTTGTTAAAGAGGGAAACAACAATCCATTAAAATAAGTTATGTTAAATTGAGGAAATTAAAAAGCCATTGTTATGTAATTCACTTTTTTTTTTCCTTTTTCATCATTTTCCACATGTTAAGTATAGGAAAAAACACATATTCTATACACATTTTAGGTATAGAATGCACATTAATTATTAGGTAAGTTCCCACATTTTAATGTTAAAATGTATAACAAAGTACAGGTAACTAAATAGATGACTAAAAAAAACTCAAAATAAAGTATTAAAGCAACTTTTTAATAAGCTGTGTGCCGCATAGTGTATAAAGTAAAATTCTTAGGACAGTAAGTTTAAAATTGCAACTTGTTTTATCATTTAGCAATAGACCTACGGCCCAATCCCTCTACTCGAAAATATTGGTAGCACTAAGTTTGCATGCCACGCAAGAGTTTAACTGCTCTTTTTAAAAATTGGATAACATAAAAGCTTTAGGGCCCATTTATCTAGTTTAAATAAAAAGATGAAACATTTATTTTGTTTATTTAGAGAAAGAATCTGGCAATTCTAACTCAATTCAAATCACACAACAAATTAACTTTTTATATTGTAATTTTTCTTTTGAGTTTTGTCAAACGCGTGAATGTGAATTCAACTCTCAACTAGTTTTGCTGCATTTGTAACATCGAACCAAACGTTTTATACTGAAAAAGCTTAAAACGATTTAAACTCAAGACAAATACCAAACAAGTTCTAACCAATGAGCAATGGTGTAGATGACAAAAAAGAGTGAGAGAAACGATCCAAAACTTCCCAAAAGTATTAAGAAAATCAAAAACACAGAAGGATGTAATGCAACACTCTAGCCAAAATCAAAAACTTAAAATCCAAAACTTTCAAGAACAACTCTTTGTTTATGATTCTCAAAAAAGAACAAAATAAACTGAGGTCTTTCAGATATAAATAACTAAGAACTCAAGGCACGATGTTGTCTCCAAGAGACAGAGAAGCTAACTGATCAGCTGCACCACCAGCTTGCTGCTGCTGAGCTACACTCCTCAGAACATCCATTGCTTCTGCAACTTTAGCTTTAAGTGCATCAGGTGATTCCAGCAAGTGAAGCACCTCGGTTTGGTCCATCTCGAGAAGCATTCCCGTGACTTTAGCTGCAGATTCTGGCTCGAGCTGCTCCACAAGCGGGTATAGATTCTCACCAAGCATCTGTGTAAAAAATTAGAACAGGTTTGAGTAAAACACATTTGTCGCAAGTGTTTTTGCCATTAACCAAAAAAACAATTATTTCATTTTACCGTTCTCTGAATCTCTGGAGTTGCATTTGCAAGTGATGAAGCCAAAGCCCCAATAGGGACAGGTTGAGAAGCAGACGTATCACGATGATGCACACCACCACCACCACCAGACACGTCATATGGAACAGAAAGCATGTTTGGAGCAAGACCAGGCATTGTATTTACATCTCGCTGTGGATACCCCCGATACATTCGACCTCTTGGATGCATCTAAACACAGATATAAGCAAAATGTAAGAATGCTAATGATTTCCAAAAGCAACAATTGCTGCAAACAATACTTAACCTGCTGCTGCTGCATCATTGGAGAAGGTTGTTGTGGTTGTGGAAGAGCTCCTCCTCTTCTACCACCACCAGGTCGCAGCTGCTGCTGTTGCTGCTGCTGTTGTTGGCCTTGTTGCATCATAGGCATGAAGAAGTTTGGCATTGGGGAACCACCAGGTCCAGGTCTCATACCCGGTACAAGCTGTTGTTGATACCCATATCCAGGCTGTTCGATACCCAGTTGGAGAAGAAAGTTATAAGATTGGTTTCACATGTTTTTTGCTAAAAGCTTTGAGCTTTACCTGAGCAGGAATCATAGCAGGAGGTCCTTGACCATAGAAGAGTTGTTGACCCATTGGTGGACCACCTGGTGGATACATTGGCATCCTAGGACCAACTGCAGGTGGCATATTAAGCGGCCTCATCTGTGAAAATTGAGCCTAAAATGCCAGACACAGAAAATTGATCGCGATGAAAATAGGATTATATCAATCCTTTTCTAAGGTTAAAAACAGCGTTAAGTTAACCAGACCTGTAACCTAGCTTTACGATCTTCTTTCCGCTGTGCAAGAGCAACATATAGAGGTTTGGTAACTATCATTTTTCCATTCATCTCTGCAATCTGAACCAAGGAAAAGAAGACAATGTTATGTACTGAGATCCTTCTGGAGAAAATGGGACCAATAAAATTCGCCAAGTCTTCTTTATATTTTAGCCACTTACAGCTCTAGATGCTTCCTCGGGAGTTGAAAATGCAACAAATCCAGATCCTCTGCTCACTCCACTAGGGTCACGCATCACCTGTCAGTGACATTCAAATGTAATATATTATAATCCAAAATTTGCTAAAAATAATCACAAGCAGCGCTTATTGTTGTATCAGTTCACAGACCTTGCATGATGTAATAGTTCCAAAGGGAGCGAAATGTTCTCTGAGCTTCTCATCTGTGACGCTCTCATCCAAGTTCTTAACATACAAGTTCGACCCCTGAGACTTATCTGCAGCCTCCTTCAAACTTTGCTCAAACTTTTGTTTGAGTTCGGTTTCCCTCTCAGACTTCTTTTGGGCTTTCCCAACAAACCACTCCTTGTCATCAAAAGTCTTTCCATTTAGAGCCTCAACAGCTCTGGCTGCATCATCCGAATTCTCAAAATTGACAAATCCAAAGCCTTTAGACTTGCCTTCAGCATCTCTCATGATAACACAGCTTGTAGTCACTCCAAACTCTCCAAAAACTTTGTTCAGCTCTTCATCACTCAAGGACTCAGAGAGATTTTTGACATAGACATTGGTGAACTTCACCTTCTCACCCGAAGGATCTCTCTGCAGCTTGTGAACAAAGGGTCCAACATAAACTTGCTTATCATTAAGAAGCATTCCATTCAATTGCTCAATGGCTCTCTGAGCTGCTTCTTCAGTGTCGTACTGCACAAACCCATAGCCTTTCGACTGACCAGAGGGATCAACAGCCACTTTGCAAGATAGAATGGGACCAAAGGCCGAAAACGTCTCATGGAGTGCTTTGTGATCGATTGATTTGTCAAGATTCTGAGACACAGATAATAAACAATGTCAAATAAGACATCCATGGAAACAAACTTTGAGCTAGGAAATCAAACTAGCCAAGATTCCTTTCCAACAGAGCATAGAAGTTCAAATATGGACAATGATAAAAAGATTTGTACCTTAATAAATATATTACCAACTCCGCTTTTACGGAGACTCGGATCACGAACAGAATACATAACTCTTATAGCCCTCCCATTGAGACCCATGAAATTCAGCTCATTCAATGCCCTGGAAGCTGTCACCAACCAGGAATATTAACATCAAAACAATACTTATCATTCAATTCTGTAACACAAATATTATTGAATCAACTTATTAAACCTCATAGTTCAAAATCTCATTCAAGACCTCAACGAAAACCAAAGAACATTAAAAGCCAACTACGTTATCAAATGTAAGTAACCACTCTCCAAAATTAACCTTAAAGCTTCCACTTTTTCATAGAAAGCTCCCAAATCTAGATTAGCATTTGATTATAACACATCAATGAATGCAAATTCGTTAAAACAGAGACACGATTTAACACATATCCCTCAATTCAATTGATGAGCTACAACGACTAAATCCCAAATCAGATTAAACCACCTTAATCTAGAGAAGCAATAAGAAAAGTTACCATCTTGAGGAGTGGCATAGTTAACATAGCCATAGCCAAGAGATCTCCGAGTCGTCATGTCTCTACAAACACGAACAGAAACCACCTGACCCGCTTGGCTAAAAGCCTCAAACAGCTGTGAATCCGTCACGCTCGGGTCCAGATCGCCAACATACAATGACGTCGTCCCTTGCTGCGCTGCTCCGGCCGCAGCTGCCGCCGCTCCAGCCGCAGCCGCTGCAGCAGCACCGGGAACAGCAACTCCACCGTTGGCATTTTGACCCTGATGTTGAATCTGAGCCATTTTTCAAGAAATTTCTCTAAATTTCCTTATCTATCTTCTTCTTCTCTACGAATTAGCTCAATCAAAATACAAAAATCAGATACTTTTAGAAGATAAATTTCTCAACGCCGGAAAATAAAAAATTGAGACTTTTTAATCGGAATAAGAAATGGGAATGGATAGAAAACGACGGCGAGAGTTGCAGTGCTGAGCTTTGATAAAAGGGTCGGAGGAAGTGACCTTATCAGAGAGAAGCTCAAATGAAAAAAAAACTGCAAAGAGGAGAAACAACTTTGAGGTTTTCGATATTTATATATGGAAGATTTCACCAAACCCTAAAAGCTTTGATGGAAATTGAGAAATCTCAGCCGTTGGATTTATTCTGTCGTGTCGTGTTTTGGGTCCCATTTGGATTATATAGGCGTTAGGAAATATCTGTGGATGCTTTAGTAAGCATTTTTTTTTTTTTTTTTAATTAAATTACTTTCCTAATTGTGGTCAAAAACTATAATTGTATTCAGACAAAAGAGGCATAGTGAGATACTGAGATTAGGAAAAGAAAATTGATTAGTGATGTTTTTTCACTATTATTAGTCTGTAAGTGATGTTTTGGAAATATAAACATTATTTACGAAAAATCCACCAAAAAAAAAAACATTATTTCAGAAAATCTGTAAAATTATTATATTAATTAGAAAATCTGAAAAAAAAAAAATTTTGGTTCAGACAAATTTAATTATGGGTAATACCATTAAATAATCATAAAACTTTATAAAAATCAGTAAATGGTTATAAACTTTTTTTACGGAAAAGTACAAGATGGTTTTCTTTTTCTATACAACATGATTTTTCTATAAAATATCACTAAATTAGGGATTATTTATTTAGTGACACAATATATTAAAAGTAATATGAATAGTTAATTCTCACAATATTGATATCTCTCCACCTGTTAACATGTAATACACGGAACTAAATTTATACAAACGAAATTAAAATATGGGCCAAAGTATTTGTTGAGGTCTTGAAAAGTATGGACCGAACATTTAACCCGTATATTGGGCCCAATCTTGCATAAACTAAAATAATCGAACATTAGGATCCTCTTTTCATTTTTTCATGTTTAATATATCTTTTTATTTAATGGGTAATCCGAACTGTGAACTTGTTTGTACCGTACAAAGCATACCATAATAAATATATGGACCGAAGCCCAAAGTTAGTTGGCCCAATAATTGTGTTTGTTTACGTCTTGCTTTCTCCGAGAAGAAAATTTAGCAATGGTATGTATGTACTTATTAATCTTATCAACCGCGCAGTAGGATTAGTAACGTCAACGAGTGTCAATTTTCGGGGTGAAACTAGCTTATCAGAATAATAATGTTTTCTTGATGATTCTTCTATGGACTATGGTTAAGTAAAAAAAAAACAAAAATCATTGGACTTGTCGGAAATCATATCCGGGTCGGAAAACATTTTGGAATAATAATGTTTTTTAGCTTCATTGGACTTGTCGGAAATCATATCCGGGTAAAAAAAAAAAACAAAAATCATTCGATTCGGATAATCGGATCCGGGTATATTATATCCGTGTCTATTATCCGGATAATAATGTTTTCTTGATGATTCTTCATGATTAAGTTTAAAATAAAACATAAAATAAAAATCATTGGGCTTGTCGGAAAAACGAAACATGGGAGAAATAGTGAGTGGGAAGAGTTCTAAACTGAATAGAGTAAAATAAGCTATGGATTCCCTCGTGACCAGGTTATTATTATTTTAAGATAACATTTATTCGCCTGCCTCGAGATCCATTGAAAATCTAACAAAACTATCCACAAACCTCACGAAACTCTTGCAAAGGCTTCCTAGCTCACGAAATAGTTCGATGATTGCCAAAGCTTTCCGATCCAATGGTCAAACTCACTCACTGAGTTCATCAACATGTAGCAAAATTTGATGATCCCAGACGAACTTTCCCAGTAATGGGTTAATCATCCAATTCCAAAGAATCTCAAAAGTTACATCCTCAAACAAATTAATATTAATTAACTTTTGTCTTGTGTTTAGTCGGCAATGATGAAAAAGAAAAGAAAAGAAAGAAAGCAGATTGGGTCAGCGAAATGTCACATGTTGGACACAATTAAACAAATACTAATAAGTACATTTTTAAATAATGCAAAATTTTGTCTTTCGCTCATTGTTTTTTTGTCAAAGCTTTTGCACGTATCAAAGAATGTACATAGATAGATCCGGTTTAATAATGTTGGTGTATATGGTTATATTTGGTTTAGTTAGGTACTAGCTTTTGGTGATAAGTTGATGAAAATGAATACACGTTCACGAAAATGATACTACATGCTAACCTTCATATACTTTACAAAAAGCTAGATCTAATGTTTTGAACTTCTGATATACTTCTTTATCAAAAAAAAACTTAAACAAATATCATTACAAATTTGGTGTACTAGTAAAACAATTTAAAGTGCTATATTTCACTTTTTTTTTAAATTCAATTTCAACATTCATACTACGCATAAACTTTTTTCGACCATCCAGTAGAAAACAATAAATAATTATTGGTACCTCCCACTACCCAAAAGACAATACCCATTGACTTGTAAAGATTCTTAGTCTTCTCTATTTCATTTCTCTAAAAAAAATCTATAAACATGTTAGTCCCAAACTTATCTTCAACACTCACCACAATTCAATGGCTTCAATTCCCTCAATTATTTTCCTCCTCCTTTCACTTTCACATCTTCACTTCACTCTACCTACCACCCAAAACCACCACATCACCGACAGAAAATCCTTAGAAATCGGCATAGGAGGCGGTGACGACGGCGATCCACCACTGTCACCATCACCAGAACCTGAACCAGAACCCGCACATTGTCCTCTTCCACCTCCTCCTCCATGCCCTCCTCCTTTACCTCCTCCTCCATGCCCTCCTCCTCCATCTCCTCCTCCTCCACCGCCGCATTCACCACCTCCACCTCCGCCTTCACCACCTCCACCGCCGCATTCACCACCTCCACCTCCGCCTTCACCACTTCCACCGCCGCCGCTTCTAAGCTTTGAGAACGAACTACTAGAGAGGGCCTATTACGTTCTTCAAGATTTCAAGAACCTAGTCACAGATGATCCAAAGAAGAAACTGGCTTCTTGGAACGGCAACGACGTTTGCAAATACGAGGGAATCGAATGCGCGATGTACCCACCAAAAAAGAAGAGAGCAGTCGCGAGCATCCAGATTAACGAGTTTCACTTGGGAGGCAAGAACCTTCGAGTAGATAGCTTACTCAGAAAGGGCCAGTTAGACGAAGTCACCATCTTCCACGCAAACTCCAATAACTTCATTGGTTCTGTGCCTAACATAGGCCACTTGACTTACTTATTCGAGCTTGATCTTAGCAACAACAAACTCTACGGAGATTTTCCAACTGATGTCTTGAAAGCAGTGAATCTCACGTTTCTTGATCTCAGGTTCAATGGTTTGTCTGGCGTTGTTCCTCCTCAGGTCTTTAATCTCGATCTCGACGTCTTGTTCATCAACAACAACAATTTTTTTCAGAGGCTTCCAGACAATATTGGATCCATGAATTCTCTCTACCTCACTTTCGCCAACAACAGGTTTGGGTTTTAACTCTTTTTTCTTTTTATGGTAAAATTTATGTCTTAACACTTTTTTTTGCGTCGTTTTGTCTAATGAAATCAAAAAGGGTCATTAGAAGTTGTATATAAAAAGAAACCAATCGATAGGAACTTAATCTGTGATAATCAATCAATAAATGGATAGTTACATTTAGTGGTTTTTATTTTTAAATCGATAGTTAGGTCAGGGGTTTTCTCTATATTGGTCATATCCTAATGTACTATTATCGTGGAGATACATTTTTAAATATAACCTAAGACCTAATAAAAATTATATCAAATATCATTGGTAAAAGATATTTTAAAGAACAAATCTACATATCTCACTAAGAGTAATAGATTTCAACACAATTTAACTCTAAAACTATTATCTACTCATATAATCACATATATAATCTTACTAAACACAATACATCTAATTTTTCAATTAAAAATTTTTCTTAACAAATTTATCAAAAAAAAATAGTCTCACATATTGTTTAGGTTAGAATCTACTAGTAAATTAGAAAGAGGGACCTAAGTGAAGAAAATTTCGTTATAAAAAGTTTAATCAGCTGTATTAATTAATTATTTTACAGTTTTATAATGATTTTTTTGTCACATCAATCTAAATTATCCTCATATTTTTGTTTGATTTTTCGCCGCGGCTTACAGCTATTAGAGTGTATGATTATTGAGTAGCTAAGTTGTCTTTTATTGTGATGTGACGCAGGTTCACGGGTCCAATTCCCGCAAGTATAGGCAACATCAAGAACCTAGAAGAAGTTCTTTTCTTAAATAACCAGTTAACCGGATGCTTACCGTACCAAATCGGAAACCTAAGAAAAGCCACTGTTTTTGATGTTGGGTTTAACAAGTTAACCGGTCCAATACCGTACTCTTTCGGTTGCTTAGACAAGATTGAACAACTCAATTTAGCCGGAAACCATTTCTATGGAACCGTACCAGAGATCGTATGCGAGATTGCTGGTCTCAAAAACCTATCTCTCTCCGATAATTACTTCACTCAGGTTGGTCCGAAATGTAGAAATCTCTTAAAGAGACACACTCTCGACGTTGGTATGAATTGTATACTCGATCTTCCCAACCAGAGAAGAGCAGATGAATGTGCTAAATTCTTCAAGAAGAAACAGAATTGTCCTTATTCTAATACTTTCTTTCTGGTTCCTTGTGGTAAGGATCCAAACCGGGTTAAACCGGACCAAGAACGATTGGAGGAAGAAAAAGTTAAAGTTTCCCATCCGGTTTCTTACAACGCACTTAACCCGGATCGAATACGGAATCTGTAATCTTGTTTTCCTTTATTATGATGTTTGAAGAAAACTATATATAATGCCAAGATGTTTATACACTGAATAAATGCATTTGTTGTGTAGTTTCAAATCATTACTATATGTATTTTCAATTGTTGTGCGCTCCATTTTTATTTCTTTTATAATATACCTTTAAGCTTTAATTATTCTACTATTTTCATGCATCTCTCTTTTTTTGTTTTAACGTCTTTTTATTTACTATCACTTTAAACCAGAGTTTACAAAGTTACAGAGAAAATATTCATATACATACACTTTAAACAAAGAAGCTAAAAAACGATCCAATGTATGAAACAAATTTTCACTTTATAGTCCACTTTGTCTAATGTATTCTATTATAACTGAGGGGTCTTAAGCCGAATATAGACTAATCTTTTAAGTTTGTGTAGTGCTCGATGTTGTTGTTATTCAAAATATTTATAGTAACCATGATCAAAATCGTAATGAGAAGATTATATGAGTCTTTCGTCTACTTACCATCATTTTTTATGTATGGGATTCTCATTCTTTTTCAACCATGCAAATCCTCCATTATCTTATCCACTCCATATAAATCTTTTTAATATTATCAATCAATGTTATATCTAAAAATCAATAGTCAACTAGAGTTTTGTTTGTACGCACTACGTAGTATATTGAAGAAAATAAGAGCAATATAATCGGTATTCTAGTTTTTGAATTTACAAACTTAATTGATATATACATAATACATATATAGGTGTCAACAACAAGTGAATTATTATTGTAATCTAATTGGCGCAAGAAAATATAGATAGAAATGATTAATTGTACCAGACTCACAAATTAATAATCAACATCTAACATGTAGCTATGTGTTTTATTTATGTTTTGGAGCTTCTTAAATGGACCTACTCAAGTTATGGGGTTCCTTTTGAGTTGGTTCCCTTCGTGAACATGAGTTGGAAATCTTGTTATCTCAATTAGTTGGCAACTAGTGTTAAAGGAAACAAGTTGAACCATGTGTTATTGTAAATAAAGGGCACATAAAGTGACAGCTTACTTTTGTTTCATCTGCTCTCTTGTCATTAAACTCTTAAATGTCATTTTGAGCAATAACAAATAAGACTTTGAATGGATGCGGTAAATAGGACGGACAAAACTATTTACGGACTAAACCATTTATTTTACCATTCATAATTTATAATTCGTAGTAATGCGGACATAAAAAAGTAAAAGAAATCCGTTGCAAACCAATTGTGGTTCATTTTTACAAAGAAATAAACTAAAACCGCAACATAGTGTGGACCGTCCCAAAAATAGATGGTTTAATCTGATGATAGTTTTGTCCACCCCGTCCGCAACAACCATTGGAAAGATAAGTTTATCACATTTCGAATTACCACTCTTTTGTACAACTGATTTACCTAACTCGCTTTCTTGATCTCACCTATTAACTAGTCTGTAACATATTATGCATGATCTTTGCATTGTTTATGATTAAGCTAAATATTATAAATATAACTATACTGAATATGTTAAAAAGAAATTGTATTGTGTATAACACCAACATACCAAGGGAATTGTTGGCTAGTGGTTTAGCATTTGGAATTGATTTCATTGTGCCCATGACTCCGGGCCCACGGAGATTAGGGTGTAGTCCCGAACTTCGAAGTTATTAAAAAAAAAAACAAAACACATCTCCAACATATATTTTTACAATTTGTAAAATTTCTATTATAATACTTAAATCAAAATGTTACAGGTATCTCTATATATAGTGGCGATGGTTGAATTAATTCATGTTCTTCATATATTATTCTAGCTATCATCTCAATTCCAATACAAGAATGTAAAATATAAAAGTTTACATGGATTATTTCTTGCGGTTGAATTTTAAGACCGATTGTTTAACTCTTTCAAAGTTACAAAAATTTGACTCATGTTGAGATATAATTTATTTGATTGATTGACAAATATTATAATTTTTTTATTAGAAATTTGATATGTTTCTAATTTTCATGAAAGAGTTAAAATTTTTTATAATAAGATATTTCATGTGTAGATAACATCTTATTATTCTAATTTTAGAATTTTAACTATTGAAATGTTGTTAAGTAAAAACTAACATGGTCAAAGTTGTTAAAGAAAATTTTGTGTTCAACATTCTTGTTCACTTTTGTCATATATATGAGAAAATTTTAGAATAGAGAAACTAACCGTTACACTAATGTCGAGGAAAAAAATCAAACCATACACTAAGACTTATGAGAGAAGTGACACAAAGGTGACAACAAACATAGAAAGCTCAACTTTGGGTCGGTTTGGACCAAACCATTGACTAAAGCTTTTGCTCATGCGAGTTGCCTCCGGTGGCTCAGTCTTTTTTACTATCCACACTTGCCGTCCACCTACAAATCATATAGAAAATTTAAGAAACCGTAGAATTTACATAACAACATTGGATTCAAAACATATAAACGACCTTGCACGCTGCAAAGTTATCGCAACCGCATATCAAGTTGCCATTCGCAACATCAACCGCTTGTGGAGCACCTCCACCATCGCTTCTCTGAAACACATATATACACAAAATGTTATTTTAGTTATAATAGAGACGAAATCCAGACTAATCTTCGAAATTTACAACTGTTTATACCTTGTAGAAATCGACCGCTATGAAGTTAGGCCATCGCTGTCCCGCGGCTTGGTAACATGTCTGGATGGATTCAAGAAGAGAAGCAGAGTTTTGTTTACATGCTACTATCACATCCGCAGCATCAGGGAAATGGTTAAAAAGAACAAGAGATTTCGATTTATCTTTCATCGGTTTTGATTCAGCTCTATTTGAACACGCTCCTACCTTTAACCCTCTATCCCCATCTACAAAAAATTTCATTCATTAACAACAAAAATGTTCATAGAAATTTATATATAATTTGATTTGCAATTTTGCATTATATCTAGGACTCACATTGATTCTCAACCATATAGTTCCATTGATATGCAATCCCTTCGTTTGCTTCTTTACGTGAATCAGATGTGAAAACTAGCAACCGTTGGTTTTTTTGTACCATGTCGTCAAGCCTTGGCCAATCCCCTCCATTTTTGGGCATCCTAGTTACCGGAAACATGAACTTTTGTAGCCCGGCCGCATTAAACATTTTTGTTAGACCCTTAGGCGATTTCACATAGTCTTCGATGATAATAGTTACAACTTCCTCCTTGTTCTTCTCTAGAAACACTTGAAACTCTCTTAAAACGTTAATCGCCGGTTGCTACCACATTGTACACAAAACAAAAAATCACAAAAAACTTTCAACATTTTTCGCGGTGGACCGACCTTAAAACACATAACAAATCTAAAAATTGTATTAAAACTTACGAAAGCGGTGAAATTGAAACATGTTCCACCGAAAGAATGGCAAAGCCAAACATCGTTTTCGAAGTCATACATGTCGAGCATAAAACCTCTTACACCATTCTACAATAACCAACAAAACCACTTAAAAAAAAATCACACTTTGAATGAAGAAATCTTTAAAGGGTTTACTAAAGTTTGAAACTTTGTATTGATTTATGGGAAGAGTTTACATTGAGTTGGCTTGTGATTGAATCTTGCTGATTAGTAGGCGCCAAAATCAAAGAACCGGTACTTGATATTGCTCCCAATCGAGCAAATGAGTTGTGAGTTGTTAACCATGAGTACTTGTTGAAAGGCAATCCCTTTACCTTTTTTTGTAATATATTCAATCGATTTTATTCATCAATTAAAACGAAAATTAAAATAGTCAAAATATTTATAAATTGATTAAAAAGAAAATGTTTGAACCTTGGAGATGGGGTTGATGGGTTGTGTTCGGGAGCATCTGGGTCTGAGTTCATTCTTGGCTAGACATGTTTCGCAATGTAATCCAGCGTCACAGTTTTTGTTTAGTAAACATGTTTTTCCCTCCTACGATCCAAAAAAAAATCAAGAACAAAAGTTAACAATTCTGATTTTCATCTTACCCCATTGTTCAATTTAAGATCTTTAAAATGCAAATTAGTACATTTAGATGACTGATGATTCAACATAAGATCCTTTAGAAGACCCATTTTCTTAGTCTCCATGATTAGCAATATATTTCTCCAAAAACAAAAACATAGATATAGGGAGACAAAGATCCTCTGTTTTGTTAAAGAATAAGGATTATACACCAAGGAACTAGTTTTGTAAATTTGTTGTAAAACATTAATTCGGCGTGATTATAAATTTGATGAGATTTGCTTACCTTAAGAGCAAAGGAAATCTCAAAGAAGAAAAAAGCTTGAATCAGTAGAGCTATGAGAAGGAACAGCCTTTGAAACATAGTTTTCTTCGCCAAAATGTAAAAGAACCAAAATTAAAGAGGAAGAAGAAGAAGAAGAAGAAGCAAGCAAGCAGCTACTTCATCATCACTGTTAGATTAAATTTTGTGGTTTACATTTGCGTATATGACCAAGAAACAAATAAAATAAAAAATTTTAAAGTAATAATCTGAGGAATTTAAGGATGCAAATAGAGTGAACGGAAGTGCGTGCGTGTCGGTAAAGACATGATGATAATAAAAGCTGCGAAAGTGGGTTTGTTGGTTTGCCATTTCTTTTTTCATGGACTCTTTCTTTTGGTTATTTTATTTTACATTCTTAAATATATGCTTAGGATCCGCCCGATGGACGAGTTTCTTAATTTTAAAATAAATAAAATTTAAGTAAAATTAATTATTAAAGTAAATATGTGTGCTTAGTGATTTATCTTAAAATAAATTTAGGAGAAAAAGTAGAAATCATATTTCGTTAGAGAAAAAACTTTGGTTATTAACATATTTTACATGAATAAATTAATTTATATATTATAATTTTATTATTAACATATCAAAAATATATACCACATCCATTAGTTTGATCCATCTTGTCATTTGTTTTTTTGGTCACCGTGTAAGATATGTATTTTAAAAATATCAGAAACCAAAAAACCAAACCGAATCCGACCCGACAAAAATCCAAAAGTATTATAAACTTCTCTATCCGAAGAATCAAACTCAAACTAAACCGAGAATTGAATGGATACCTTAAATATTCAAAATACAACTATATATCAAAAACCATTAATAATATATAAACTTGATATAACTCAATTATATACCATATAATTATAAACTCAAAAATATCAATTATTTTTAGATCAAAATAACCAACATACGCAAAATACAAAAATATTTGAAAGTCATAAGTTATATTTGTAAAAATTTAACCAATTTTTAATATTTGTTTTCTATTTCGTGTACTAAACCTGACTCAAATACAGATGGAACCAAACCAAACCGAATGGATCATATGCCTCTAAACCCAAAAAACTGAGAAACATGAACCAACTCTAACGTCCAGACCAAGTATGAGATGTAAAAAAAAGATCCAATGATTGGTGGCTATGTTCTCACTCATATCTAGTGAAACGTTGTTCTCGCAAGATCTTAATTGTCCAATCTGATATCCTCTTGTTGAGATCGTATCTCGGTTCCCAACATAATATCTTTTCCCTTTCGCAGCTTCACTTTGCTAGAATCTTTCACTATTTCTTGTCTCATGGCGTTTTCCGACAACATCTTCTAGCTCCACCCTTCAGTCACCAGCTCTCAATTTTATTATTTTCTCGGGTCTTATACCTTAAGATATTTGGTTTTCACAGCTTTCTTTCTTTTCCGTTATCAGATTCTTATCTACCATCATTTTTAATCTCTAATAGAAGTCCCACCGACTTGCTCCCTCCTCTAGCTAGATCCAGATAAATGTATGAAAATTGGCTCCATATGAACAACTCTCTCAAAATGTATTTCCGCCTCGTTTTGGACTTATTTTTAATTGTGAGAGAACAATTTTTGCTTTCTTCCTTTGAGAGAAATCATTTACACACTTTTTCTCCTCTATGGAGAAAACATTTTCTTCAATTTTCATGTCCAAGAGAGATGTTGTTTTTTTTTTTTTTCGTAAACCGAGAATATCATGTATTTTTCTAACCAATTTCTTATCTTATGTCAATTATATGTAACTCTTGTTGATAAACCCGATAAAACTGTTTAACAGTCGGTTTTGAATATCATTTAGTACTCCTAACATTCTGCATATTAGATCATCTCCTAAAATTTATTTAACACTTAACCAATTAGAATAATAAATTAGATTGGATTATACTAAATCTATTTTGTTCATTCTGCAACAAAAGTTTTATATAATAAGATTAGATAAATTAACAATTTTTTTGGTTTACTTTTTTCATTTTTAAATTATTTCTTAATTTTAATTATTGATTAGATAAATTAATAAATTCTTGTTTAACTTGTTTTTCCTTAAGATAGGGTTTTAAGTTTTATTTTCGTTTTTGTATTTGTTTTAAAATTATTTCTTGATTTTAATTATTGATTAGATAAATTAACAAATTCTTGGTTTTATTTTTTCCTTTTAAAATTATTTCTATTTTTTGTTTTTAGATTTGTTTTAAAATTATTTTTTAAATTTAATTATTAATTAGATAAATTAACAAATTCATGGTTTCTTTTTTTTTTTATTTTAAAATTATTTCTTAATTTTAATATTGATTAGATAAATTATCAAATTATTAGTTTTTTTCCTTTTAAAATTATTTCTTTCTGTATATTTTTTTTTAATAATTGTTTTTATAAATTTGACACTTGACAAGATCTGAATTATTTGTAACACGTGTCATGATCTCGTGAAATATAATTTTGACACGTGTCGGCTTCTCGTGAGTGCAACCCAAGTTTATATAATAAGATATATATATAATTTTTTTTAATATTCATAGTCCCATAATTTTCAGTACTTAAATGTCATTGGTCTAGAACACTGAATGAACTCTACCAACCACAAAATTGAAACCCTACAAGAGCTTTGGTTCTCTCTAATGGCTTATTTTTTTTAATGATATTTAGGATTCGAATGGTAGTTACGGACCAAGTGGACAAAACTATCAGCGGACCAAACCATCTCTTTTTTGGGGCGGTTCACGGACCGCTGCGGTCTTAGTTTATTTATTTGAAAGTGGACCGCACTTAGTCCACAACGGTTTTTCTTTATTTTTTTCTGTCCGCATCATTGCGGATTGTAGCTTATGAATAGTAAAAATTAGCTGTTTAATCCACAGATGGGTTTGTTCGCCCCAACCGCTGCATCCATTCAAAAAGTGATATTTTTATAAATGAGTTTCTTTGCCAAATGTAGAACTAATTAATTATTCGAACTTGAGTGTGGGAAGAGTTATTCAATACTCTTCCAAGTAATTGAGCTAATTGCGCTTGAATGATAAAATGAATATTATCATTGTAGTTTAACTATGGACATTTAAAAATATAATTTTTTTTGACATCTAAAAATGTAAATTAAAGTTTGTGAAACAAAACTAAATTATAAAATGACATTTACCAAAAAAAAATTGTTTGGCCAACTGCAACTTATTTACAATACAACAATGGTAATGGAAAGACATAATAAAATAATGTGAGTTATCTTGTAAATTCTTATTTTTGGTGGAAGTTATCTTTGTTAATTCGTTTTCTTTTTTTCTCAGAAAGACTAAAAAGTACCAAAAGAGGAAACGGCTTTGAAGCATGCAGAATCTTGACGGAATTAAAGGCACATATGGAGGATATGCATGAGCCCAAATACTACTCTGTAAAATTTGCACGCAATCACATACCTTCTTCCGGACAGAGCTTGGCACGTCAATTGTTCCAACCAGTATATTTTTACAATCCTTAAAATTTGTTATAGAAAATGTGAAAAACCATTGATCCATTCAACTAGAAGAACCAACCGGCCCAATGTAGCCCACTTTGCTACGATTTTAAACCAAGTCAAAAATAACAAAAGTTTATAAAATAGTTTGGTCTGTTTTTTTTTCTTTCTTTTATCAAAAAGATATTTGTTTTTGAGTCCAGAACCGAACAGCTTGGGATAGGTATGAATCCAACTGGAAGTTATAATTTATAAATCATGAAAATTTGGCACAAAAGGACGAACAGTTATGATATACTTTGAAAAATATCGATTTTTGTTTTTCCAAACGGTCCTGTAATCTTGTTTTTATTGTGTAGCCGTAGGGACCCAAACTTCAGCTCTAATCTACATATTTGCAACAAACAACTCGTAAAATCTTTTATACACCTCTTCTTATTTGTTTTCCTTTTTTAACAATTTTGTACTAACATACAATTTACACTTTAACCAAAAAAAAACCATAAAATCTACATAATCATGTAACAAAGACTGGCCTAGGATTAGTAATAGTAATGATTGCATAATTATTAGTTACTCAATAGTTACGGCCTTAGGGAGCGTCACATCACCTATTTCCATGGTGTCAGATTCTTATCTAGCCCTAGACATAAATTACACCTTGCAATGAGCCATTGACCATGTACGCTTTGTATATGCTATTTCAAAATGCATACAATACAATAAATCTAAACCTAACAAAAAGTATTGTAGTTGAGGCCTGAGATATGACAGGGTGTGCACATGTGACTGACCCCACCACCGTTATGTAAAAGCATTTTGCCATTTGGGGGTTCACATTGTCCATTGCTTGTTGCTTTTTCTTTTTTGAATTCAATGTAGAAAATTTATTTCCAAACTAGAATTAGGATACCTCATAATTGAGGATCAATCCCAATTCCCAAAGCCCTCATCCATTTTATCCAAGTGTCCCTTTCACTTACCAAACACTTCATAAATATATATATATATATTTTTTTGATAAGAATGTAAATATTTCATATAAAATAAAAAAAGATAGGAGTTACAATGAAGTAAATCCTAAAGTTTTTTAACATGCTAAAAAAAGATAAAAAACATGAAAGAAAAAACAATCAATCCACCAACATTAAGAAAAACAATTACGTTTTAAGAGTTAATGAAGTGATAAATGATTCTGAAGGATCTAGAAGAAGATGCATCAAGGAGGTGGTTTCATGATGTCAAACGGCAATGATCGAGACAAAGATAATTCTAGCGATTGGAAACCTTTCACCGGTAATCCGTGAAAACTGAGCCGTCAACGGTGAAAAAACACAAAGCACTCAAAACACTCTACCAAGCTCATTTCCCCGAGGTCGGCTAGCACAGTTAGGATACCTTTTTGAACACACCATGAGCTCTCTCAGAACAGAACCACGCGAACCAAAGGAGAAGAAAACGCACGCTCACTCTCCCAAACTCTTTTCCCGAGGTCGGCTAGCACATAGCAAATAACAACCAATACGCACAACGCTAAACCCCCCTAAGGTCTTACTAGCTCCTCCAAAAGCCCAGAAAACTAAGCCTCAAACCAGACGCACAAGCCAAAACTTATCCTACTCCATAAAAAGAAGCAAACAAACAGCAAGAGAACAACATAACCAAGACTACACAACAACAAGGTGGGAAGAGCTACTAACCGGAGAGGAAGAGCTCGAAGAACAAGCCATTAGCAGGATCGATGAACCACGAGAAAGGAGAAAACTCCTTAGCAGCTTAACCGGTGAAAACAGGAGGACATCGCTAGCATGACTCCAATTTTCAGAAAAGCCGCACGAATGACACAAGGAGGTCAAGTGCTCGAGAACCAACAACACCCACCCACCTCTGTCGCGTCCTAAACAAGATCTAAAACTCAACCGAAACACAAAGATAGTCTCCGGACTAGAGCAATCAGAGAGACAGGACTCCGAGACTACACTTGACCTGACACATAACCCAAAGAGGCCACAATAACCCTCCAAAAGATCCACTGCCGTCCTCAAGCAGGTGAGATCGAAACGGAAAGTCACTACACCAAACACCTCCTCGTCGTCACGCACCGGAGACATCCAATAAGTGCTTCAAAAACTTGGATCCTGAAACCAAAACAGAGAAGAAACAAGGCAGCCGCAACACCACTGAGCGAACAAACTCCTTAGTCGGCTCAATCGAAGTAGATCTGAGAAGATCCACCAGCACGTGAAATGATTCACAAGAAGAACTCGTCGACAACTCCACCGGAAACCTTGTCGTCCTCTAACAGAGGATAACCAGCTGAGAAATCGACCACAGCCCCCACACATAACCGCCGTGCTCCTAAGACGCCGACTTGGAGATCTGAGCTACTCAAGACCCCCGAGCTATGATACACGGGGATGGCATTTGGTCGCCGTCTCACGTCTCCGGTATGTCTCGGAGACGAGTACCTGATGGGGACAGCAAGGAAACGTCCCCACGACGTCTCAGTGAAAGCAGGGACGGGAAGACAAAGACGGATACGGGTGCGAACTGATCCAGAGACGTTTCAGGGATGTTTTTAAACAAAATTAGGAAATTTAACAAATTTTTAAAAATAACTAACACAAAAAAAAGAAATAATGTGAATATTAATAATTAATTAGGTTTTGCTATTTAAACATCTCTGATCTCTCACTTTGTTTCACGACTTTTCATCTCTGATATACTATGGAACCCAAGTTTTGGTGGGCTAACTTGGTGCTCAAACTCCTCTCCTTCAGACTTTGGCTTTTAAGGTACTTCGACAACCTAGTTCTTCTTCTTGTGCTGAGGGTAACTGGAGTACTTATTCATTCATTCACTCACTTAAAAGAAACAAGTTGACTACAAGCCGTGCTCAAGACTTGATTTACATCCAAAACAATCTACGTCTTTTGTCAAGAAATGCTGGTGAATATAATGATGAAAAGACCAAGAAGTGGGATGTTGGTGGAGATGAATTTGATTATATGGAAGATATGAGATTCTTGGAGTTTTCGAACCTTTCATTAGATGACTCGGATTTTGAAAATGAATTTGGTCAATAATTAGTTTATTTTCGTTGTTTTAAGATATTAAACCAAATTATTCTTTTATGTTAAGACTTATATTTATAATTCAAAGGTATTTTTCTTATATATTTATTGAAGTATCTCTTAAGTACCCGTATCTATAAAATATTTACTTTGCCGTTTTTCGTCCCCGTTTCCGTACCTGTTCCAGTGCTACTTAGCCGCCGAGGACGCCAATAGCTAGACCAGAGCAACGAACCAGGACCTCTTACAGCACCGGCTAAAGCCGGACACCGCAGAGGGAAGCAGATCTACGGCGAAGAAGAACCTTCGGTGAGATTTGGAGGAAAAATCACCGCACGTGAACTCACGCGCCCAACTCTCTCAGGTGACCACTTCATAAATACTTGGTTTTTTTTTTGAACAAACAATACCTTTCTTCTTTAACCAAAAAAATAAAATACAATACCTTTCTTATCATCCTAGGAAAGGATAAAAGTATATTTATTCGTTTTTATCAGAAAGTAAATTTGTTTAATAAATTAATATTGAATTAACGAGTTGTCTGTTATTATATGAGCAATGAATTTTTCTAATCTTTAAAATCGAATGAAAACAAACAAAATTGAATAATGAACGTGAGATAGACATCATGATAGAAACATGCGAGCTCCACTTTGATTTGTTTTGAATTTATCATCCTATCACTAATCATGCATTTGTGTTACGTTGTGTTGGTCCTAATCATTTCACATGAAAGAAATTAAGCTAATAGGATACATTTTCAAATATTTAAACATTTTGTCACAAACGACAGGAAATGATAAGTTATATGAGCAATGAATATTTAAACATTTCGAATATGGATTGATTGTGGTATATTAATGCATTTAAAAGAACCTGCAGGTTACAAACGAGAAGAAATGATAAGTTAGGGCCTTTTTACAAATTCATCGTTTTTGAATCACGACTTGAATAGTGATAAGTTGAGAATTTGTCTCTTTCCTAGACACTTGTCAGTGAGAATACAGAGCCTCGAATGTCATATTCACAGTAGGGAGGGACCTTCCATTAAACCCTTTTATAATCTCTCTCTCTCTCCCTCAGTCTGTCTAGTTTCTCTTCTTGGCAATGGTGGTGAATAGTCAAGCTTTCTTGTTGGCATTAATTGCATTACTTGCGACACAATTCCCTTCACTAATGGCTACAGGTTTCTCTTTTTTTTTTTCCCATTTTCCTCTGTTTCCTTCTCTCAAAAAGCTTATCTTTAAACCCTAAATCAGGATATAATGATGTTAAATTTGACTAAAATGTTGAATTTTAAGCTTCTGCGTTTTGCAAATTTTGTTGCTTTCTTTGACTAGATAGATAATTTGTGCATAATTCTGGTCCATTAGTTGTTTACATGCAAAATACTCTGTTTTTGAATTGAAATCAGATCTTGATAAAAACATAAAAATTCAAGCTTGATCAAGCTAGTGTGGTTAGAAAGCTAAAAGCTTTAAACTTTTGGATTAGCTTTCTAGGTTATAAGGCAAGTGGGTTCTTCTCTATTTCAGATACTAATGCTGCATTGTTGTGTGTGTGTTTTGCAGATTGTCCATTAGATTTCACTTCATCAAATTTCAGTTTAGTAGCTTCTGTTTGCTCCAACATAACCAACAGAGGCAAATGTTGCCGCTACATGAATGCTTTTGTAGCTATATCCGTAGCTCGTTACGCTAACTTATCAACTAATCTTGGAGTCACATCAGATTTATCTGAAACCTGCATTGGTTCAATCTCTAGAGCCATGGAGCTTTATGGAGTCTCGAGAAACGCTACTAGTTTCTGCGGTTTAGGAACCAAGATTCTTGTTAAGTACAACTGTGAAGGTCGAACCACTGTAACACAAATGCATCAGTCTCCAAAGTTTGGTCATGTTTCAAGAAATTGCAGAACACCATTTTCCCCGGGACACCAATGCAGGAAGTGTTTAAATTCTGGTATTACTTACCTTCGTAATCTCATAGGTGCAGAGACTAATAATGTTACATTGAGTACTTGTCGTGATGCGACTTACGCTACATTAGCAAGCCGAGTTGATAATGCATCGGCTCTTGAACTCCTTAGTTGTTTCTTTCAAGTGACTGAGCTTAGCATTCCTTCAGGTTAGACACAAGCAATTTTTCTGAGTATCACACTAGTTTTTATGTGTTTCTTTTTTTCTGATTTCATTCGCATATCGACAGAATCATTTCCACCATTGGCAAGTCCAGAAGCTCCTCCAAGCACGGCTGGTGCTATTAGTCCAAGCAACAATGATTCTCAAATGACTAAAAGTGGAAACAACAATCCATATCACTTGACATTGGTTCCAACCATTGGGATTGTTGTTACAGCTGTTGCTCTTACGATGCTTGTAATCCTGGTAATTCTTATCCGTAGAAAAAGCCGGGAACTTGATGAATCCGAAAGCTTGGATAGAAAGTCAATAAAAAGAGTTACTTCTTCCCTGCCTGTATTCAAGATTCATGAAGGTGGGGGAAAAATAAAGAGTTCTTTGTTTAATTATATCATACCAACAAAAAAGACTTGAAAAAAATCTTCTATCTGCAGATGATTCTTCTTCAGCTTTCAGAAAATTCAGCTACAGGGAAATGAGAAATGCAACAAATGATTTCAACACGGAGATTGGTCAAGGAGGTTTTGGAACTGTCTACAAAGCCGAGTTCAACGATGGATTGATTGCAGCGGTAAAAAAAATGAACAAAGTCTCTGAACAAGCTGAACAAGATTTTTGCAGAGAGATTGAGCTTTTAGCTAAGCTGCATCACCGTAATCTCGTTGCTTTGAAAGGCTTTTGCATTAACAAGAAAGAAAGGTGAAGAAGAATCATACATTGCTTTTTCGCCTTCTGCATTGTGTATTCATACTCATCCTTTTCTCCCAATCTTACAGGTTCCTGGTCTATGACTATATGCAAAATGGCAGCCTAAAAGACCATTTACATTGTATTTACATGCTTCTTCTACCTTAAGCTTAAGAATCCACAATGTTGAAAACTTATCTTCTTTCATTTTTTTTCCTTTGCAGCCATTGGAAAGGTTCCACCTAGTTGGGAAACAAGAATGAAAATAGCAATCGATGTGGCAAATGCTTTGGTAAATATTCCAAAGTTTTTCATCTACATTTTCTCTGTAAGCTGATTGATAAATATATGTTTTACAGTTTTTGGTTCTTGGCTGCACGTTGTTCTCTCCTCCAGGAATATCTTCATTTTTACTGTGATCCTCCTCTATGTCACAGAGACATTAAATCAAGCAATATATTGCTCGATGAGAACTTCGTTGCTAAAGTATGTACCTTTGTGTTGTCATCTTTGTTACAGAAACGTTTTGACTTGGGATAATTAGTGATGATGTTTTCTTGGTGCAGCTTTCAGATTTTGGCCTTGCACATTCATCTAGAGATGGTTCTGTTTGCTTTGAGCCTGTGAATACCGATATCCGTGGAACTCCAGGTTAGGGAGAGATATAGATCAAAAACGCAGCTTTACTCCTTTATGATGGAAACTGAGTTTTAAAATCTGGAGTTTCCTTTTTTCAGGTTATGTAGATCCTGAATATGTAGTAACGCAAGAGCTGACGGATAAGAGTGATGTGTATAGCTACGGAGTGGTGTTGCTGGAGATTATAACCGGGAAAAGAGCAGTGGATGAAGGTAGAAACCTTGTGGAAATGTCTCAGCGGTTCTTGGTGACGAAATCAAGACACCGGGAATTGGTGGATCCAAGAATCAAAGACTCCATTGATGATGATGATGGAGGAAAACAACTTGAAGCTGTTGTAGCAGTTGTGAGATGGTGTACTGAGAAAGAAGGCCGGTCTAGGCCATCGATTAAGCGAGTCTTGAGGATGTTGTGTGAAAGCTGTGATCCGCTGCATAACGGATTTGCTAAAGCTGTTGAGGAAGAGATAGGATGGGATAGTAGGAAGAGAACCAATTTGAGATTTCAAAAAGGCGATAGCCAGAAATTTGGTCCATCGTCTAGTACAGCTTCAAGGTCAAATTTCAGCCAGAGTTTACCTCACTCTCCAATAAATGGACTCTCTTTCTGAGTTAGTCACTTCTACTCCATAGCTGAATCTGAAAGTTTACATATTTATCTATAGAAATTATGAATTCATATTGAAAGCTCTCATATTCTGCATTCTTAGTAGATTCAGCTCAAAAGATTTCTACATTGTAAGCGTCTCTGTATCTCTCCTGTACAGTAGTAGCACTATCTTCTATTACATTTTAGTCTCCCAAGTCCCAAGCTAAAAGCCAAAGTCTTCTTTTTTGACGGTTGTTGTATTACTTCTTTTTTTATTTCACCTTCTTACCAAGGACCGGTCAGGGTTCTTCTCAAGCATTGTGTTTTAGCCAGCTGTGGGCACTGTTTCGATGATTCCTTCAGCTGCAAATTCAAGAAGCAGTATCAGTGAAGAATATCATCAAAGGGAGAATATTAGACAGATACAAAATTTCTGGAAATGTAAAGAATCTTTTGCTGGTGGTGGTGTAGAGACAAGGTTGTTGTAATACCACATAAAGAGAGGGAAAATGTTTTACCTCATTGTTCTGGGTTTTCATAATTTCAGCCTGCAATATTGGAGAACCTCGGTTAAAGAAGTGAGGCGGCTAGATTCTACAAGGAGAAGCAATGAAAAAAGCAAAAAATGGTTAGAAAAAAAACCTGTTTTATCTGCAAATCTTGATTCGTCTGCTTGAGACTTTCAATCTCGGCTTCCAGTTCTAAGGTATAAGCCTGAGGTTAAGCGGAACACCGCAATCAATATCAATTTTCTTGAAAAGAAAACAGTAATGAGAGTTTGGTTAGATTAACACTTTACCTGCTTTCGAGCCCTTGATCTCGCAGCTGATTCCCGATTCTTGATCATTCTCTTTTGCCTTCTCTCAACAACTTTCTCCAGGCTTGTATTGCTTCTTCTTCCTCGACTTAACACATAAGGAACTGGTGATGACCAAGTATTGTTTTCTGCACTGCTTGTCCCTGGAGAAGTAGCTGCAACAGTAACCCCTGCTCCTCCCATACCACTATTACTATTGACCTGACCATCAACACCAGATTCAAATAAACTCCTGTTGACCATATTTACAGGCGCCATTTGTTTTGGAAAAATAGTTGGAGGCATTCTCTGATGTGGCTGCTGCATTGTTCCACCAACTTTGAGACCTAAACCAGGTGCTTGATTCAATACCATAGAATTATTGTTGTGGTTGAAGGATACGTTGTTTTGATCCGCCTGACCAAATCCAAACCCCAAACCAGCAGCACCATTGTTAGCATAAAACCGGCTACTACCGTTTTCGTTATGTTGAGCATAACTATTATCTTCTTTCACAACGCCAGCGCGGAGCAAGAAATCCTCCAAAGTAATTTCTCCTAAAGTCTGTTCCCTCTCAGGTGCATCCATCACATTACTACCTTCTTCTTTCAATACCAAGTTATTCCAAACCTCATCAACAGTCTTCTGACTAAGCGTTCTTGGCAAAGTCAAGGAGCCTTGCCTCTGTAAAACATTCCCTCCCGGAACATAACCACTAGGTCCAGCGGCTGCAACCGAAGATGTAGTAGTCATAATGGCTTGAGTTTCCCCAGCAGTCCATATGTTCTTCAGTAACTCATCCATATTCATTGACCCAAAATCTTTCCCTGGCTCACCTAATGTAGTCTGAAACTCATCAAATGTTAAGGAATATAACGAAGACTGTCTCGCCAATGGCTTTGACTGGTTAGTATTATTATTACTACTCCCATTCCCTCCAGAAGCATCGTCGCCTAAGTTGTTGAAATTCATGAGAGTACCCATATGAGACCCTTTTTAGCTTTAACTAAGAGAAAGTAAGACCAGAGGATTAGGATCCGGTTTAAAAGTAGATCACACATCTACATGTCACATTGTGATTATGTAAATTTGCTTTATGAGCAAGCAGACACCAAAACAAAAGAGAGGAACTTTCATATAAATGTGTAAACTGTCTATAGTTTAAAGCCAGAAGAAATCAATCATATCTAGCAAAAGAAGATCAAGATCAAAATCCAAAGCTCTGTGACCATTCTTGAATGTAAGATAAATCAAGAACATGACGGATCTACAAAAAAAGAACATGACGGAACAAGTCCTAACTCTAGTTCCACTACGAATAGTTACTTTTTCATTACTACTACTACTAGTTGATTTAGAACATGTTAATTATTATGAATCAGACCAAAAAAATTGATAATAGTTCAGAGGATAATCAGAAAAAGACAGATCTCATAAAAAAAACAAAAAAAACGGATAAATCAAAATATTAAAAAGGAATTAAGCTTGAAATTTTCTCACCAACTAATTAAGATTGGAGATTGCGAAAAATCGAGAAGAGGTGTGGGAGAGAGAGACAAGTGTGCTTTCTACTGCTTTGACACGAACTGCCATTTTAAGGGTGTGAGCTTTTTCCTCTTAAAGGTTTTTTTTTCTAGATATTTTGTTTTTTCTAGATATTTTGTTGTCATTTTTTTGGAATAAAGTAATAAATATCTTTTTAATTGGTACTTAATTGAGCTGACATCCACGTTGATTAGTAACCAATAAGAAGCTCAAACGTGTTCGAACTTTAGTCGTTGTTGGTCTTTATTCTTTGCCTTCGTAGGATTTATATTTTTGAAGAGAAAACAAACATAAGCATAAAGTATGCGTTGTTGTTATCTAGCATAGGGTTGGAATCTTTTGGAAGTTATATTTTTCTCCATTGCACAAAATAAAAGGTTTTTATAAGAGTTAATTGATCAATTAATATTCATAAATAAACTCTGGATGGTTAGGTCAAATCGTAATTAGTTGTAAATCATTAGATGACTACATGCATGGTGTTTTATGTAGATGTTACTCTTTTTTTTTTGGGGTGTAACTATGTGGATATTACTTCATTTCAACAGTTTTGACAAAGTCGTTTGTGCCAGTAAGAATTAAACCAAAGTCGAATAGCTTTGTTCACATTATATCTATCGAGAAGAATATGCCTGGCACAAACGAGTAAAACTTATGTAGAGTTGCATGTTTAGATATTTGGAACTCTGATATTTACAAATCAAAATTAAATTTATATTTTTATATATTTCAAGATAAATATGATTTCATGAAGTAGACTAGATATAAAACCATAAATGCTAATCATAAATATTTAAATTTTACTTTTATTAAACATAAATGCTACAGAAAATGGCAGAAGTGGTTACTGATCTGATCAGTTTGGGTCCCAAGGTGTGCAAATCTTGATTTCAAGCAATAGTTATATCTAAGCAACCCATAAAAGAAAGACTCTTGCGTCGAGTTTAATACAATTCATTTCTGAATTTGGAAACTTGCCATCTCCTAACTTGGTAACTGGGCATTGTCTCACAATGTTGATTTCAACTTCTTTATAGCTTTTGATAACGTATCCTTTTAAAAGAATTATCTACTTTTGTGTCACATTGGACCAACGTATAGAATGAGCATCAAAACCATGATAGAGTCCACCTTCATTTATATCATGTATGTGATCATTGGTAATTTGGTATTGTAAAAGATTATACCTTTCAACAACTTTATACTAAAAGAAATAATTGTTTACAAAATGTTTCGCTGCTTAATGTTTCTCTTTTAAGATACAAAAAATTAAATTATATAAAATATCAAAATTTCTCAAAACTTAGTTTTTTTTATTCGCGTTTGAATTTGATTTAAAAAAAAATTGAATTCGCTTAAACCAATATTTAAAATTATACTTAGGTTTTTAGATTGATTATTTCAGTTAGGTTCAGATCAGGTTAGATTGTTTTGTCCTTATTGAACACTTAATTCTTCTACATATGCCCCAACTTATTTATTTAGTGACATGTATATTGTAGATTGTTACATATGTTGAGAAATAAATTTCTTCTCAAGATCACTTCCTATAACACATCCTTCGAAGCATCATTTACATCCACACCATCGGCAACATTTCATTCAAAGTTTTAGCTCTATGATCCTAATTTGCGACATTCAACACTGCCCATAAAAGTTCAATTGAACTTCTTCATCAATGATGAAATATCAATTGCTCTGATTTGGATTGGTGTTGGTTTCTTAAGATTTTAACATTTACCACAAGGACCTAGTTTGTCCAAAACCATCATTTCTCCTATGTGGCTTTTATTGAAAGAAAAGTACTTAATTTCTACCATTCCTTCAATGAATCTGGTTATGTTGAGCACATATTGAATGTGTTTTGTCCATCATAAAGCATGTTCTCCTTGGACATCTCTTCAGTTTTTCTAGTCGGCTCTAGTAGCGGAGGCACTTGCTCTTCAATCAGCTTTGTTTGCGGCTCAAGCTGCTTATATTTTTCATGTGGCTTGCTTCTCTGATTACAAAGTACTTATTCGTCTTCACAATTCCGGTGGTCACTCTAACGAACTACATTGTATCCTCGAAGATATCCGATTTACTTGTCTCTTCTTTTTACATATTTCCTTTTCTTTTATTCCTCGATCAAAGAACACAATTGTTGCTGCTCTTGCTAAATAAGCTTTTGGTGATTGTATCTCCCTCATTCAATGGAGTTTGATCAGTCTATATTAATATAACGAAAGGTTGCACAAAAAAGAGAGTATGTTCTCCTCCTGTTACAAATTTTCCTGTTGTTATGAGAGGACTTGTTGCATGAAATAAGGTTTTGAAGTCTATTATACTAGGAGTAGAAGCGGTGGCGCTAAAGTTGGTTATATTCGCAGTTGTTTCAATTTTTTATGTCACTCTCTATTTTTAATAGCGAGATCAAGAAACTCCATGGATTTCTCTATAATATTAGGGAGAGATTGCATTACTCTACTCTTTTTTTTCCATCATAGTTTTATCCCACATGGTTTTTTCACAATAATATTTTTAACAATGCAGTAATAATTATCTATTCTTAAGATATTATTATTTTACAGGCTGTTATTTTATCTAGATTGGTAAATTTGTCGACTTACTTTGGTTATAAATACATGTTTTGCATATAATTTGATAATAATAGTGTGAATGAGAGACAAGTGTAAGAGCTCAAATTGCTATACTACGTAATAGATTGAAAATCAAAAACATAAACGGTTAAGAAAAGAAACTAGTGGAGACGAGATAAAACTCTCTTTCCCACTATACAATCCACTATCAATTGATTTCGCAAACACTCGAAAATCAATTCTAATCGAACTAACTCTACAATACTCTCAAGACATTTACTTTTAAATAGAGAGATTGCTAGAGTTTTCTTTTATTTTTGCTGTATATGTGTAACCAACGTTCAATATTGAAGAAGGCTTGAAGTGTAGGGTTTTTATAGAGTTTTTGATTACTCAGGTTTGAATTTGTTTTTTCACAAATCACCCCAAATCAAACGCAAAACTAAGAAGGTGGGTGACGTGAAGAAGCAACTGTCTCTCCATGAAATCAATATTTCAGGAATCGTGAAACGAAGAAGAGCGAGTCTTAAAGGATCACACTCCTACTCTTGTTCTGGAGCTTCAACTTGAGCTTAACCACATCATTATGGCCCATTTATATTCACATACATTTTTTGATTAAGCGGAACAACTTCATTAAAAACAATCGATCCAACAATAAGGAGGTGTATTGGAATGAGTATTTGGAGAGATTTGAGTTTTAATGACAAATCATGTGTTATTGAAACATAAATTTTAAAATATCTTTTAAAATCCAGTGTTATTGGATTAATGATTTTAAATTATATCCTCAAATCCACTGTTATTGAAAACATGATTATGATTTGATTTAAAAGTTTCATGTGAGATTTGAGGAAAATTTTTAATTAAAAATACAAATACCCAAATCTCATGGTTTTATGTGAGATTTCAGAAAATTTAATAACAAAATTCCTAATTCACCAAAATTTCACCAAATTATCTCAAAACTTATTAAAACTCAAATCTCTCCAAATATTCAATTCAATACGTAACTTTCACCTCTTCTCTCTCACCTCTCTCACCTCTCACTCTTATACTTTCACCTCTCCTCTTACGTGCTCCCACCTCTCATATACAAAAAAAAAAAAAAAAAACTTAAATACGTTGGCTAATTCGTAGCTCCCTCAATCACCATAAAAAACTTGTGCATTGACTTTGAAGCTAAGCGTAAAAATTCACAATAAGATAATACACTATTGTTCAATTATTCAGTTCTCTCATATTTCCTAAATCAAAGTCTCTCACTGCAAAACCAAAAACAACATTAAACCCAAACTAACGAGAGAATCTTCTTTCGTTGAAACCTCAAAAAGGCAAAAACTTTGTTTTCTCCTGCCCGTTAATTCATCATTCATGGGTGATTTCTCGAATATTCGAGGACCCAGAATTGGAGCTACCCACGATGATTTGCCAGTAGTAAATAGCTCTTCTTCTTCGTCTTCTTCTCCCTCTTCATCGATCAAACGAAAATTATCGAATTTGTTACCAATCTGCGTGGCTTTAGTAGTCATCGCCGAGATCGGGTTTCTGGGTCGACTCGATAAAGTCGCTTTGGTCGATAAGTTGACTGATTTCTTCACTCAGTCTCCGCCTCCGCCACTCTCTCAATCTCCGCCGAGTAGATCCGATGGGAAGATCGGATTGCATACGGATCACTGCGAGGAGTGGTTAACGAGAGAAGATTCAGTGAGTTATTCTAGAGATTTCACTAAAGATCCAATTTTTATCTCCGGTAGTGAGAAGGTAAACGCCACAGAGACTCATTATGTTCTATTTCAATTTCTCTGGAAGATTTGATTGTTCATTTATTTTGCCTGATCTTATGTTTGATTAGTCAAGAGAACTAAAAATTGTAACTTTGGAGATACACAAAATTTAGGCTTTTTTTACTGATGATCATACTAATCTTGTGAATTATGGAATGAACAAAAATAAGGTTTCATATGTGTTCTTCCTTGGGCTAAATATAGTAGGATGATTGATTAGTCAAGAGAACTAAAAAATTCATACTTTGAGCATCTTTTTACTGATGGTTCCAGTTGTTTCTCAATTGTAGGACTTTCAATCGTGTTCTGTAGATTGTACATTTGGAGATAGTTCAGGTAAAACACCAGATGCTGCGTTTGGATTAGGTCAAAAACCTGGAACTCTAAGTATAATCCGTTCTATGGAATCAGCTCAGTACTATCCAGAAAATGATCTCCCACAGGCACGACGGTGGGTAAGCACAATCTTATTAACAGTACTTAAATGTGTGTTCATGACATTTTTTATGGTTGAATGTTTATAAATTTACTTTTTTCTTACATTCTTGTTCATCAGGAGAGGTTATGATATAGTGATGACTACTAGTCTTTCATCAGATGTTCCTGTTGGGTATTTTTCATGGGCGGAATATGATATTATGGCTCCAGTACTGCCTAAGACTGAGAAAGCTATTGCAGCTGCTTTTATTTCCAATTGTGGTGCTCGGAATTTCCGCTTGCAAGCTCTTGAAGCTTTGATGAAGACTAATATAAAGATTGATTCTTATGGTGGTTGTCATCGGAACCGGGATGGGAAAGGTAACATAGAAAATTAGGCAAATTGTTTAAACTTAACATTGGAAAATCAGTGAGATGTCTGTTTGATGTGATTCATTGTTTTTATTGAATTCATATAGTGGACAAGGTTGAAGCTCTTAAACGATACAAATTTAGTTTGGCTTTTGAGAATACTAACGAGGAGGATTATGTCACCGAGAAATTCTTCCAATCCCTTGTTACTGGTATGTTCTAGAATCCATCTCTCTCTCTCTCTTTGTGAGCATATCTTACAAATTCTTGTTGGTGATGTCATTAGAGAAAGAAGTATTTGTTTCCATTAGTATTTGATTAGAATGTTAAATATAAACTTAAGCAATTTCTTCTCAGGATCCGTCCCTGTGGTTATTGGTGCTCCAAATATAGAAGAATTTGCGCCTGCTTCAGACTCTTTCCTTCACATTAAGAAAATTGAAGATGTAGAGTCAGTTGCAAAGAGAATGAAGTATCTCGCTGCTAACCCTGTTGCTTATAATCACACACTAAGGTCCGTTAATTTTTCCATAAATGATTGTAAATGTGTGTAGTTATAACTTCTTCTTGAAAGGTTCATGCTTCTGTTTTGATATAGATGGAAGTACGAGGGTCCTTCAGATTCTTTCAAGGCACTTGTTGATATGGCTGCTGTACACTCGTCTTGTCGTCTCTGCATCTTCCTCGCCACAAGGGTCCGAGAACAAGAAGAAAAAAGCTCTAATTTCAAGAAACGACCTTGCAAGTGTTCCAGGGGAGGATCAGACACAGTTTATCATATATATGTCAGAGAAAGAGGCCGGTTTGAAATGGAATCCATCTTTTTGAGGTAAGAAAGCTTATCTAATTAACTACTTAATTAAACCCTGGGTCGTGTTTTAACTGCCCATACCGTTCTTGTCCAATCCAGGGGTAAGAATCTGACGCATGAAGCTCTAGAATCTGCGATTATAGCCAAGTTCAAGTCTTTAAAGCATGAGCCGGTGTGGAAGAAGGAAAGGCCTGTAAGCTTAAAAGGAGACAATGAGCTTACAGTACACCGGATTTACCCGCTTGGCTTAACGCAACGACAAGCTTTATACAACTTCAAATTCGAGGGAAATTTGAGTCTAAGTACTCACATTCAAGACAACCCTTGTGCTAAATTTGAGGTTGTCTTCGTCTAGTTTCATTCCTACGGATGTGTATCTAGGTATCATTGCAGCTATGAAGAAATTACTCAGTGCTAGAATCGCAAAGTGCAAGAAACCGATTAGATGAAATGAAACGAGAGGTTAATTTAGTTATGACATTGGTGAATGCAGTTTGTTTAGGCAAGACAAGAGGTCTCTGTATATCGTTCTGACATTGCAGTGAATTTGTTTTTGATTTCCACGTGCAACGATGTTTGAAGATGTAGAAGAATTTGGGGCGAATTGCCGAACTAACCTCGTAGGTTTTTAAACTTGCCAGAATAACCTCCTAATATATTTATTTTTGTGTTGATTTATTTTTAATGCTGAAATGAAGTAAAAGTCCAATATAGCCATGTAAAGTTACGTTAATTACAAAAAAAACAATCAATTCTTTCAACTCCTCCACTCGCTCACCCTGTTCTCCACTCGCTCATTCTCCTACAGAACTGAGAAACTTTTCGTTCCAAATCAACATCTTACGAATTCAAATTTCAAAATCAACATCTTTCGAATTCTTCTCATCTTCAGTTTCTTCTTCTTCTTCTTCTTCTTCTTATTCTCATCTTCGGTTTCTTCTTCGTTTTCGATTTCTTCGTCCCGTAACATCTTCTTCTTCGTCGTGGGTTGTTGTTGGATTTTTGGATTTTTGGATTTTTGGAAAACATAAGGTAAACTATGAAATTTTGTTCGATTAAGTGTAACAGACTCTTCAATTTCGGGATAGAGATTAGTATTTGTTGGTTTTTCTTCTAATTTGGCGTTTTTCTTCAATTTAGGGTTATTAAATTTAGGGGTTTTGGTTTCGGATTTTCTTCAAATTTGGCTAAGGGTTAATGTTTATTACCGTAAATTGTTATAGATGTGAAGTGAATTTATGTTATTGGATATAATTGATGAAATGCACAAATCGATTTTGGGTTTAATGTTTTGTAAATTTTCGACTTGTCAAACCCTGGTTAACTATGACTTGTATTGCATGTTATGCAGAGTTAAGACCATGAGGACGAGAGATGGAAAAGGTAAGGATGGAGTAGATTTGGAAAACACAACCGAAAGCATGGAACTCGGTCCCTTTCAATCCAAAAAATAAAAAAGAAATCAAATAAAAGAAAAAAGCAAAAGGTATGATTGTTTGAATTATTTGATTACGATTATTAATTATGAATTTGTTTAACATGTAATAAAACTAGTTTAACATGTTTTTAAATCGTTTTTCTTGCACCGTTCTCAGGAAGTAGGCCCATCGGGTACACATACTGGTAGTGGTGAGGAAGAAATGGTAAGTACTATTGTTAAAGTAGAGTTAAACTAGCAGCTTTTGTGTTTTACATGTTAAAGCAGTTTTAAACTAGAGTTAAAGTAGTTTTATATGTTAAACTGTTGTTAAACTATGTATAAAGTAGAGATAAACTTGCAGCATTTGTGGATGACATGTTAAACTAAAGTTAAACTATAGTTAAACTAGTGTTAAACTGTTGTTAAACTAGTGTTAAACTGTTGTTAAACTATGTATAAACTAGAGTTAAACTTGCAGCCTTTGTGGATGACATGTTAAACTAAAGTTAAACTATAGTTAAACTAGAGTTAAACTAGTGTTTAACTATTGTTAAACTGCTGTTCAAATACTTATTTGACTGTTTTGAATGTAGGTACTGTACAGCCTATGGGATTCTTCTTTGAGCCTAGCGAGTTCTCAAAGATTACGAAGTTGATGCAGTGTGATCCATGAAGAGTGTGTCGAATTCATAAGGAATCGTGGCGGAAATGAGCTTAGGTGGTTCATGCGGCATCCACAGTTTAGGCACATCTTCCATATGCCTCAGGAGAAAAACCGGAAGGTGATGGGTGCTTGGACCTTAATCCAAAGAATGGCGAAGACGGAGAAGCCACAACAAATGTGGTTTGTTGTTAATGGAGTCCCAATAAGGTATGGTCTTAGGGAGCATGGTCTTATGTGCGGATTACACTGCCAACAATATCCGGATTACTATGAAAATCTGGAAGGGAACATGCTGGTGACTAAATATTTTGGGAAGGATGCTAACCCTTGGCGGATCATGTTTTTTAATAAGATGTCCTCGATGAGTCCTTGTGAGGATAGGTTGAAGATGACTGTTTTGTGGTTTTTACAGTGATGATTAGGGGAAAACGAAGGTGTCAGGACCAATAGATCCGTTTATTCGAAAGATTGTCAATGATTTAGCAAAATGTGTGAGTTTCCCTTGGGGACGTCTCACATTTGAGGATTTAGAAAGGGACATCCTGGGAGTTCATAACCGGATGAAGGGTAGTGTAAGCGCAAGTACTGTTGTTGCTGGATTTATTGTGTCATTTGAGGTAAATTTGAATATGTTAAATTAGCTAAAATATATGTTAAACTTAGTGTAAAACTATGTGTTATGTACAGTTACTCCCGTTTGAAGCCATTCACAATTTGAAGAAGGTTTTTAGAGAGAGAGTCCCATGCGAAGACCAATGTCCGAGGATGTGCAAGGGGAGGTTCAAGGAATTGCACAGAAAGGGTTTCGGGTTGGGAGACATTTACAAAGCGCTCGGGGATTCCACGGTTAGTTAAGTTTAATGTAGTTTAACTATAGTTTAACTTAGTTTAACTTAGTTTAACTTATTGTATGTATATGTCACAGGATATTTCAAGCATATTGAAGGCTAAAGGTGATGAGCGGGATCTGTTGGAGGAAATAATGGGTGAGGAGGATGACTTAAAGTATGACATGATAGTTGACGGTTGGACCACCATTATAGCGAAAGGTGGGTGTATATTGTAGACGGATCTCTTGGAAAGAGATCTGGCGCATAGAAACCAGCCTACTCGTGCTATTGTTGTTCCTCCTACTCGTGCTACTGCTGATATTGCTTGTGATGCTCCTCCTTTTGCTCTTGACGATCAAGTCGCTCCCCCGGGGGTGCGTGAATCAATTGCTGAAATATCCAAGGTAGTGATGGAAGGGTTCAAAACCGTTAATGCTAAGCTTGGTGAGATGGAAGTTAAGATTAATACTTGTTCAAGTAGGATAGATCTCCTTGAGAAATTGAAAAATCCTGGGAGAAGTAAGTATAATTTTTCAAATTATTTTAATTAGTTTATCTAGTTTAACTGTAGTTTATCCTAATAAAATAGACTAACTCCTTCAACAATTTATATAGAGAGTTCTCCTATTGCAAATGTTTATGATAAAGCTGCAGGGAAAAAAGTGATTGAGACTGGTTATGATAGTGATGAAGAGGATGATACTGGTGATGAGGAAGATAAGGTGGAAGAGGAGAAGAAGAAGGTGGAAGAGGAGAAGAAGAAGGTGGAGGAGAACGAGGAGGAGAAGGTGGAAGAGGAAGTAGGTACAGTTGTGGCGCAAGGAAGTGGTGTGCCCGAAACTCAGTTCGATGATTGTTCCCCACATGGTCCTAGTGGATATACAGGGTTGACTGGGTTTTCAGGATTTACTTCTAATATTTTTGACAGTTTTGTTGCTCGTCCCACTGCTACAGAAGAAAATGGTAATCTTGCATCTTCAGTTTAACTTAAGTTTTACTTGATAGTTAAACTTGCGTTTATTTGTTTGTGCAGTGATCCATCTTGGGGTCCCATCAGTGGTTGAAGAGGAAGAAGAGAAGACGGAGCCACATGCAAATGATGATGATGGTACGTTCTTCATTATTAGTTTAGTAGTTGTTTAACTTTGTAATTAAAATTGTGGCAATATCAGTTTGTCCAGTGATTAATCTTGGGTCCCCCAAAGAGGAGGAAGAGAGGGAAAAGAGGGAAGAGACACATGCAAATAATGATGATGGTACGTTTTAAATTTTAGTTAACCTTGAGTTTACCTTGAGTTTACCTTCAGTTTACCTTGAGTTTACCTTCAGTTTACCTTCAGTTTACCTTCAGTTTACCTTGAGTTTACCTTCAGTTTACCTTGAGTTTACCTTCAGTTTACCTTCAGATCCTCTAACGGCGATAGTTGTTTGGCGTGAAAGTATTCCTCTAACGGAGACTGAAGGAGTATCCAAGAAGAGGAAGAGGATCAAGTCGGCAGCACTTAAAAG
This sequence comes from Cardamine occulta, assembly GCA_028015245.1. Classification (NCBI taxonomy): domain Eukaryota; kingdom Viridiplantae; phylum Streptophyta; class Magnoliopsida; order Brassicales; family Brassicaceae; genus Cardamine; species Cardamine occulta. The sequence continues at coordinate 10,038,783 of CM051362.1, forward strand.
TCCTTACACTGAGGCGAAAGGAAAAAGAGGTAGAGGTGGAAGAGGTGGACGTGGTGGACGTGGTGGAACCGGCAGGGGAGGTGCCAAGAGACAAAAAGTTTAATTGGCTCTAATGTTTACGTGGTTATGTTGGAACATTGTTGAGTTGACTTACTATGTTGTTTTTATGCTTCATACTAGAACATGGATTTAGTAATGTGGTTTAACTCTAGTTGACCTTCAGTTTAACCTAGTTATAATTCAGTTTAATATAAGTTTACCTTCAGTTTAACATATTTTAACTTCAGTTTAACATATTTGAACTTCAGTTTAACCTAGTTTAACTTCACTTTAAAATAGTTTAAAATTAAAACACAATAAAAATGTTTTTTATTAAATTGAATAATTTTTAAAAAAAACGGCGCCGTCATGCCGATATATAAAAAAAAAAAAACGGCGCCGTCATTTGTTTTTTTTTTTTTCATATAGTTTAACCGCCTAGTTTAACCAAAATTCTAGTTTAACAAACTTATACATAGTTTAACTTTCATGCTGATAACAATAAACTTAGTTTAACCGTAATTTAAATGATTTAAATTAGTTTACCTTTAAGAAATAGCGATTAAAAACACATATAACATCGTATTATGCTTCAATATATATTAAATAGAAGTTATTTTTTATTTTCACTTTCATATGATAGTAATAAGTAAGTTTCATACATTGTATATGGATTTAACTAAGAAACCCTCCTGAACGTGAATAATAAATGTATTTATAAAAAAAAATATTTTTATACCATATTAACAATAAACTAAGATTAACCATATGTAGTAGACCGTTATGAATGTCGAAAAATAAAGTTGGTCAATATAACATAGTTTAACAGTAGTTTAACACTAGTTTAACTTTAGTTTAACAGTTAGTTTAACACTAGTTTAACATTAGTTTAACACTGGTTTAACAGTGGTTTAACACTACTTTAACATTTAGTTTAACACTACTTTAACATTAGTTTAACATTAGTTTAACATTAGTTTAACATTAGTTTAACATTAGTTTAACACTGGTTTAACAGTGGTTTAACACTACTTTAACAGTTAGTTTAACAGTAGTTTAACATAGTTTACCGATGGTTTAACGATAGAGTTTAACCCTAGTTTAACAAGTCTAACATAGTTTAACGAGTTTTGCCTCGGTTTAACATGTCAAACCTGATACATACCAAACACATCAAGCAAATAATCAGATTAAGTAGACAGATTAAAGTAAGCTCCTAGTCTGCTTGGATCTCTTTTTGCCTCGATGTTCTCCAACCGGAAACCTAGCCTTTTGAGTTCTTCCCTTTTTCTTCTCGTAATCTGGTGGCAAGACGCATTTACCAGCAATATGAGGTGGAACTTCCCATGTTGTTTGATTTGGAACTGGATAAATGGTCTTACAGATGGCCGACACCGATTTTCGATAAAATAATAACGTGAGCGATCGTGTAGATCAACCTCTTCAGTTTTTGCCTGAAACATACTTGCAGCAATCGCATGCTCACATGGATATTTGTCTATATCATAACACCTATAGGTACAACTTTTGCATCTCAAATCAACCATGTAAGGTTTCCCATCTACTCCCATCACATTGTATTCAAGCATAAAACTATTAAGCTCATGGACTACTAACTTCTTTGCAATCTCACATCTATTATGCAATATTTTATAAATAATAGGTACCAGTTTCTGAGTACGTGGCACCTCCGCGGCAGGCTTCCTCTGCTTGTTGAACCATTCAGAAATCTTGGCAATAATCGAATCAAACAATGGTAGCACCGAGTAGCCCCTTTGATTTTTGAACACACTATTGATAGATTCAACAGAATTAGTATTGCATATGTTGTACCTTTCCCCTGGAAAACAGCATCTTGCCCACTTCCAATCGTCAACACTTTCATCCAGATACGTAGCACACTAAGGATACCTTCTCCTAAATTCATGATAATGATGAAGAAACTCAACCTCTGTGTAAATCCTCCCTAATTCTTTAAACTGGGCTGAAACAACTTTTTTGTTAGCTCCATATGCACACGATTTCACATTCTCAGATAGGTGCCACAAAAAATATCCGTGCTTAGCATTCGGATACACCTACCTTACAGTCTTTATGATGCTTTTATTTCTGTCAGAAACGAACACAAGCTCAGGGTGATCTGGCACTACACTTTTCAGCGTTTGGAGAAACCACCTCCAACTTGCATCGTTTTCTCTGTCTACCAAAAAGCAAGAGGATAATGGTGATGCTCTGGATCTTGAGCAGTAGCCACAATAAGAACTCCACCATATACATTTTTAAGAAAAGTCCCATCCACTATGATTACTTTCCGCATTACTTGAAATCCTTCTATGCTAGCACCCAATGCGAAAAATATGTACTTAAACTTGTTTCCTACACCACATTCCAGCCGTGTTAACGTACCCGGATTCATCCTCTCCAACATGTGCAAATAAGAAGGCAACATCTTATAGCAATCTTCTGGGTTGCCGCGAATGTCAGCTATAGCTAGTTTTTTCCCTCTTAAAGCGGTATCATATGACACTTTACAACTTATCTTTCTTTGTACCAAACCAACCAACATTTTTGCACATGGAGTTTCAAATTCACCCGGATAATCCTCATGCAGCACTGAAGCAACTAATCGTGGTGTTCCCTTTTTTTTATGTTGTTAGTACTCGTAGTTAACCGACAGCATGTATGTTTTTTGTTGTATGTCCTAACAGACCAACAATCTGCACCTTTTCAACCGCAACTCTAAGATGCCATTTACAACCAATACCTCGACATTTCAACACATACAACGTAGTTATCGACTTGATAGTATCAACCTCGAAACAATGCCGATATACAGCTCTATCAACTAAATCTTGAACTTGCCGCTTAGTATCAAATTCTTGTTTTACCTGCAAATCAATGCCATCATCCCATTCAACTCTTGAACCTTCCACAACCTCATTTAAACCTGGATCACCAACCGTACCTCGACAATCAGGGGCTTCCAAATCTGGAGGTGTACTTTGACCAACATCCACACTAAACTTATTATTTTCATTAACTGCATCGTAAGGAACAATATCCCATCCCTCTAAATCCCCATATGTATCTACATTATCTTCATCATCAATCATTTCTTCCTCGCATCTTCCCAAAACTCTACTTGAATTACCGGACAGTATCTCTTGTCTTGAAGCATATGAACTATTCTGGCTTGCTTCAACAACTTCCACTACCTCCACATGCAAAACAACAGGCTCTTTATGTTCACATAACCATATGTATCCGAACACATCATTGTCATCGTATATATATGCCACTCTCTGCAATACTCCATGAATGTAGCTTAATTTCAGCCTCGTCGATTCATCTGCATTCACTTTTCTATGATTTTCTCTACCAACGATGAGTAATTCATTTCCTCCCCACTACCATTCATAAATAAACAATAGATTTCAACTTCTTTTGGATTCCATTTAACAACAGCTCCTTTATGTGAGTAAGATCCACCATAATCAAAATATATGAGCAACATTGTCCTCTGCAAACAAAAATTTAACAACATTAGTATATATTTTAACTTAGTTTAACTGTTAGTTTAACTAAGTTTAACTCTTAGTTTAACTATTAATCAAATAGTTTACCGTTTTAACAGTCACCTAAAACAATGTCTAACTTAGTTAAATTACTTAAATAACTTAAACTTACTAAAACTATCACATCATAGTTAACCTGGTTGAACAGTCAACTAAAACCTACTTCAACTTAGTTTAACTCATGTAACATAGTTTACCTTCAGTTTATCTTAGTTTAACTTTCAAACTTACTGTACACATTTTTGTGATTCTACCCAGATCTGTTTCAGCTATATCAAATCCACGAATTCCAAACCAATATTTCACAATTACTCAAATCCAAACTCTAATTTAAACTATTTTCATATATAACACTTAAATTGAAGAGATTAAAACTCTTAATCCACATTTTAAAGAATTTGAAATCTAGTCTCACCTCCTAATTGTTAAAAATGGCGGACGAGTTACGTTTGAGGATATAGACCGGCGACAGTAGAGAGAGAGCAGACAGAAGGACGACCGGAGAAAAAGGAAAGGAAGAAGAAGAAGAATGACGAAGAATTCAGCTATATTAAAAATGGCGGATCCAATTTTGTTCCTGGATTTCTCGACTACAACGAAGAGAAGAAGACAATGACGTGGATTGTTTTTTTTAATCTTTAATTCAATAAGGTTAACTTTGGAATATCACTTACATTGATTAAATGAAGGTCATGTAGCAAACATGAAGGTCATACAGCTTTTTTTTTTTCATAAGGTCAGTCCAGCAATTGATCCAAGAATTTGGTGTAGTTTTCAGTCTTTTGAAAAAATCACTGATGAACACAGTTTGCTTCCCATGGTGTTAAAATTTTAGTCAAAATAATCAATTTCTCTAATTTAAAAGCCATTAGTCCATGACCAAAATGTTACACATACGTATATATACATGGTTGAGTGCCAAAATATTTGATTCAATCAATTATATATATTTAAAGTAATATTTTGTTTTTTCAAATGTTTTTAACTTTAAAATTTTGGAGAATAATTTATAGGCATATCCAATGCGCTAAGTTAGGTAGACAATTAACTTTTAAATTTTCTAATTTATAATCGATTTATTGTTTATATTTTATAATTTAAAAATCAAAGGGATATCCAATTATAGTAGAATAGATCAAAAGCTATTACTGTTCTTTCAACAATTTGGTCCATACTCATAGCTTCACCGATCTCTAGCAATTTTCTGGTGAAATAAATATCTAAAACTTAAATCTTTATAGGCATATCTAATTATGTAGGTAATTAACTTTTAAAATTCCTAACTTATAATCAATTTATTGTTTATTTTATAATTTAAAAGTCAAAGGGATAAACAAGCATTGATTTTATAATTTAAAAATCAAAGGGATAAACAAACATTAATTAACAACAAAAAGATTGGCAGATCTGATTCTAAAAAGTTCGGTTCATGAAGAATTAAAGAAAAAAAAATGTTTCATAGTGAACAGAAATTGGAAAAGTTAGTCACTTTTAGCTATATAATTTAAAAGTCAGAGGGATAAAGATGAAGTAACAACACAACGATAAACATAAAATATACTACAGAATCAAGAAAATCCTTTAAACTGTCACTTTTGGATATATAGATTTTTGCTATAAAAAAATTTGTTATAAAAACTTCCGCTTTAAAAACTTTGAAACTGATTGGTAAATAATATGGTTGAAGAAATTATGATTTTAAATAATATAAGTTATACTGAATTCTAGTGGCATAATGACAAAATTCGTGCACATATTAATTAATAAAACTTAAATGTTGCGACAACTTACAATTTGTTCCATAAATTTGTTTATTGATCTAATAATTGAACTTAACCTCAGTAGTATTATGTAAAAGACGAACATAATTGTTGTTGTAAACTTCTAAAACTAAGATATATATATATTTTAAAAAAATACATACCATAATAATATATGTTTTACTATTGTAAACATGATCATAAAAATATATGTCTATAGTCTAACTTGTTACATTTTGCTAAAGTTTTGTTAAAAAAATATATCATTTTGTATTGCTATTAGTATTTCAATATAAAATTAAGAAAAACAATAGTGAAAAGTGAGAACAAACAATAAAAGTGGCTGTAAAATAGTATGTTTGCTTAATTGGCTGTCATTTTTAATATTCGATAAGACTGTCACTTGAAAAAAAAATCAGTTCTTTAGGACTTATCAAAAAAAACCAACGAATGAAAAGGAATTTTTATAGAAAATTAAAAATGTGATTGGTTAAAAGATTAGCTGTTAAAATTTTAATTAATTTAAAAGTTCTGAAAATACCAACCAATCAACATATGTCCAAATTGTGAGATATTTAAAATTATGAGAATCTTTTAAAGGACCAATTAAAACACCAAATTCATTCAACCGCCTAAGCCCAACAGAGTAACAGAGTTAGTTACAGTATTTTGTTTCTTTCGCGCAATTTTTTATTTCATATTTAAACCAATAGAAAAAAACCCAGACCTCATTATTCACCTAAACCAAAGCTTCCTTTTTGTAAAAACAAACTCTCTTCGTTGAATTTTTCAAGTTATGAGTTGAAACCATAATGTTCCGAAAAGATTAGGTATGAATGATTTGATTCCTTCTTCTTAAATTCTTAAATTCTCTTTTTTTAAAAGAACAATCATGTATGAATGATTTCACAAAAATTATGTTTTTATTAACTTTTAAAATTTATATTTTATAATCAATTTTATTTTTTATGTAAGTTAAAAAATGAAAGGGATAAACATTAATGAATAACAACTAGTATAAATCTACGATATATTACGGGAATCAAGAAAATTATTTTACCGACCAATCAAAATTCTAAATTCATTCAACTGCCCAACAGAGTTAGTTATTTTTTTTTTCGCGCAATTTCGGAGATACCGACTTCATAGAAAACCTCATACATTATTATACATAGGTTCTTCTTTTTTATTTTTGTGAAAACAAACTCTCTTCGTTGAATTTCTCGAGTCATGATGAGTGGAAACCATAATGTTCCAGGTACGTAATCAAAGGGAAACCACTCTATTTGTTGTCAGTTTATGATGACATCAGTTGTTTAATTATGTCTTTCGTAGCAACAGAATTGCAAAAACCTAACAATGTTGATGATGATCATCAAGATGAATTTGATGAGTGGTTTTGGTGTAATGAATTTGATGATTTAGAAGAAACAGTCTCTTCTTGTATCATCGATTCGTCGTCTTTTGCTACAACACCACAATCAGATCCTTTTACATCGTTTGTTGCAACGCCACAATCAGATCCTATTACAGCTGATCTAAGATATGATCTTGATCTTGATGACGTGAAGTGCTTCTTGCAAGTTTGTAATGAAGCAAAAGAGCAACAAGAGAGATTGGAACTAAGAGTTCAGAAAGAGCTTTTTATCAAAGCTTCCAACAATCTTGATTTTGGTAAATTAGGTTAATAAATAAATAAATAAATTCCTACCCACTACAATTTTATGGTTTCTTCATCTCTTATTATCTTTGTTTCTTGATTCTTTTTTTGTTCGATCTCTGAGTAGGTGATGGACCTGGTAACAACAATGGCTCAGCTCAGCTCAGCTCTGAAGAACAACGTTAGAGAGTGAAGCAACGAAGTCGTTTAATTAAGGTGGAATTTGCAGATGAGATGATAATATAATCTGTATATATTTCTTTTGTCTTTGCTTAAAAATGTATATATTTGCTTAGTATGCAATTTCAAAGATATTTTTCTGTGAACAATAATAAATAAACTCATATGACTTTTAGATAAATTTCTTTATTATTTCAAAGATAACTGATTTTGAGGAAAAAACAGTAATGAAAATTTGGCAACAAAAAAATAAATTATTTGAAGAGAAAATGCATCGTAGGGTTTGTGTGTGTGTGAGAAGAGAACTGAGAATATAGAGAAGTCAGAAAGTCCCACATTGGAAGAAACAAACTTTTTACTCTAGTATAAATAAGTTAAGCTAGAATGAGATGCACGTCGAGCTTAGTAACGTGGGCTTGTGATCCAAGTGGAGACAATAAGGTAATGGAACATTGGGTCGATCTCATTGGGCCGGATTCGGGTTTGGCTCATAACTGGCCTGCCCATTCCAAGTCGGGAGTTGGGGCATGGGATTTGAGCGAAGGCTTGGATCGCACGTCTCTTAGAGCGGAGGAGACCGCGTGAGGTTGGTTTCACAGAGCAGCGTCCACTTCCCGCTCTTGACGGTGGAAGGATTATGGGCCGGTGCCTTCCGAGCCCACTATGACCCAATAAGCCGATTCCGATTGGACCATCACTTTTTATTTTTTTCACCATACTAATCAATTTCACGTATCTAAACTTTTCACATCATACATGGATGATGTATTATAATATTACCTAAGCATCTTTCTTTTCCTGCATATATTTGAATTTCTTAACGGGCTATTTTTAAATTCAATACGTACGAAAATAATATCATGTAACACATTCAAAATACTCGCACCTGAAACTCAAACCCGACCAAAAAAATCTGATCCGAAAGTTTGAAATATTCGAACGATCTTACACTTAAAAATCCGAACAATATACAAATATTAATTATATTTAAATTTTATATAGTCCAATTATCTAAAACTACAATTATAAACTTAAAAATATCAATTATTTTAAGATCAAAATATCCAGAAGTTCCTACTTATATTTGTGAAGATTTAACCATATTTTATTCAAATTTAAACATTTTATTTTTCTCAATACATCAGATACCCAAACCCGAATAGATCTGAAACTATAAAATATACGAACGGGTCTTATACCCCTAAACCTGATCCGAAAAGGTACATGAATGCCGAAACACAAACCTGATTTTTGTTTTTTTTTTTTTGCAAATATTTGAATTTTCTTTGGATACTATTTCAAATTTAATTGATTATAATATAGTAAAGAAAAAAAAAAGTTGGCGAGAAATTGCAACAGCATGATTTATTGTTTGTTTCTCGCAAATATAAAAATGCAACAGCATGAATAATGACGCATTTCGAATCTCTGCCATTCTCTTGTTTGTTTCTTTCTCCTCCGTGTTTATAGGCTCCAATTTATGATCCATTTCTCTTCCCTCACGCTCTTATTTTCTCCGGCGGTTTTTCTTCCGTCTTGTTTTCACCAGGAAGGTCAACGAATTGACTTCTTCGGCTCTGTCTGTTGGATGATTTCTCATTGAAAATAATTTTCTCCGGCGGTTCTTCTTCCGTCTTGTTTTCATTTTTGGTTGAGTAATAATTTTTTAAAAATTTTAAATTTATTACTCAACCAAAAATAGTTATGTACAAAAGTGATTATATAGTTTCACATTTACATAATTTATTTCTCAAGCCTCTCCTTTGTAATCAATCATATATAATCCTACATTGGCTAATGATTGATTGCAAAGTACATCAACAAGGTTCCAGGGAAACTAATAGCTTCTCATTTCGTTTTACATTTGCGACACTTTTTTACTAACATAATTTTGTTGTTGTGAGCTCTCTAAGAATTAAAATATCTTTCATCGACAAGGACTTATGTGCCTGATGAAAATATTTCCGGTTTATGTTTCTTTTTAGAATAACAGTGAGTGTTGTTGCATATATAGAGTGATGAAACCATTGTGGAGAGTGAACCCGGAGACATATACTCCTCAGATGGTTCTCATCGGTCCTCTTCACTATTCTAAGAAATTCGACAAAACCGATTCAAGGTATACAACACTTATCATCATTTAGGTATGACATTGTTTTGCGTTTATATGTGTTACGTTATTTACTGAAATCATATATATATATATATAACTTTAGTTGTTATCTTTTTTTAAAGAAACAAATGATACAATAAATTAATGGCACTTGAATTTGTTTTAGTTTTAATTAGTTTTCATATTTAATGACAATTAAGACTTAAAAATAAACAAAAATCGCAAGTATTTTATACTCCTTCTGTTTCATTTTATTTGTAGTTTTAGGGTTTTTTTTTTGTTACAAAATAAGTGTTGTTTTGGGTTTCCAATGCAAATTTTAAATAAAATTTATTTTATTACCTCTACTATTTTAATATGATAACCAATGAAAAAACTTGTTTAATGTATTAATGAAGGGTAAAAAAGAAAATTTGAATGTTTTTTTAATTTGTGTGCTAAAACCTAAAACAACAAATAAAATGAAACAGAGGAAGTATTATAGTGATAAAACTGGAAAATATAGTCAATCGTTTTAATATACATAATGAAATGAACTATACTCACATATATCTAATCAAAGGTAGTCAAATAAACCAAGGCCATGAATGTTTGAAAGATTTTTTAAAAAAATTTAGATTATGGATTCTAACTTTTGGATTTTGCAAAAAAGAAAAATAAAATAAATGGAAATTTTGAAAAATAAACTCAAAAACTAAAAAAATATAGTTTTTGGTATTTATTTAGAAATTTGCAAAAACTCCTAAAATATAGCTTCTCTATTTTTAGGGAATCCACTTTTCATATAATCTTCATATTCATGTTTAAAACTACTTTACAATTTAATTAGGCTTTTTTTAGTTTTTAATTAAGTGGTTTTTAAAAAATCAAAAACCAAAAACCATGGTAGAAACTATTACCATTCAATGCCTAATTAATTTGTAAAGTACTTTTACACATGAAGATTTTAATTATTAAGCTAACAAAAAAATTCTTTAAAGATTTTTTGTATCATTCGAAGAAGATTACCCAAACTCTGCCAGGTAGGGGTCGAACATGCGCCTTCTGCTTAGGAAACAGATGATCTATCCACTGAGCTACAAGCGCTTCTTTGTTTAATTTTTTTTTTTGAAGATTTTCTTAAATGAATAAATTTCATTGTTTCATAATTGTTCTCAGCTATAAAATTACTAAAGTACCCTTAATAAAATCAATTTTCTATCTATGTGTTCAAGGATAACTCTAACTTTTAAATGTTTTAGCATATTTTTCTATAATTTCTGTTATTTAATTGTTTTTCCAAATTTTATTAATTGATTTTATACTAATTGGGCCGATTAATAGCTCAATGTCCATTAAAACTTCAAAAGGCCAATCAAATTTATGTCGGCTAAGATTCAAAACCCTAGAAAACCCATAGTGTATATCCTTGTATATAATATTATACTTGAGTATTGAAAACCTCAATCGCCCACATCATTCTTATTGTTTTTTCTCTATTGTTTATATCCCATTCATTGACGCTTTGAAAATGCAAATCGTATCTACATCCAACATCAATGCAAAATCGGATGTAGATACGATTTGCATTTTCATAGCGTCAATAATAAAAGGGATGTGACTTTTTTTTTATAAGATTTCGGATGTGATTTTCACTTCTACTTCAAAATTGTTCATCTCCTTCTATAGTTATCATATTTTGTATGATCAAGCTTTGGTAATTTAGAAACAAAGCAAGCAAATACAACGACGAAGATGATCAAATACAAAGTAATTTTATGTTTGTTTTTCTTCTTTTTTGATTAAATAATTTCCCACCTTCAATTTTGTTTGCTTGCTTACATTCTTTTTGTTTGGTTGAATTTTGAGATAATTTGTTTCGATTATAATTAGGATTTGCAATTGAGCTATACCTCTCCAACAGCTGGAAATAAGTGGTTCCAAGGATGTTCGATGACTTCTCCCCGGGATTTGAAAGTTCTAAACTTTTGCTTTAGTTTATAGTATTACTTTTTTGCTTTGGTTCATATTCCTTTTTCTCGTATGTAGCTATAAGCGTAAAATACACAATTGAGAAATTAAAGACACGTTATTTTGTACATTGTAACCAAATTAGTTGAAAGATTCATATTTTATAGAAAGAAAAACTAATATTTGCTGTTTTATATTTTTGTTTTACGAGTTCCTGTAACTTTATGATTTTGTTTTTGTTGAACTTTATAATTTTTAATTAATACTTAAAGGTAAGAAATTCAATAAAAAAAAACTCTAGAAAAAGAAGATAATCTTCAGTGATCTTTTGCATGGATACTCTTCTAATAAATTCTGTGTCGTAGTTAGAAGAATAATTGAATAAAAATCAGGATTTTCTAAAAATATCATTCATAGTTAGTAAATTAGTATATCTTCTAAAAATAATAGTTGTCTTGTCTCCTCCATTCATAGTGGATTTACCGGTTTGAAATAGAATGAACCGGGTTTGCAAACCAAGTGGCGCAATCACTGCAGACGTGTCATAATAAAACACTCGGCTTCTTTGTTTTTCGAGTTTCGAGGATCATCAACATTTCAATCTTCATCAATCATCTCCTTCTACCTCTGCTCCAACTCCTCGGAAAACGAAAAAATATAAACCTTAATCAAATCGAAGCTCAGTCTAATTTAATGGAGATCAAACCTGGTTTATCCGCTCTCGTCACTGGAGGCGCCTCCGGGATCGGTATAAATTTTATTTCCGATAATTGAATCTTTTTTATGAGTTTTATTTGGCTTTTTGGTGATTTCAGATTGATGAGTAATTTTTTGTGTTTAGTAAAAAGAAAAACTATTCATGGTTAGATTTGCTGACGTTGAGTTATTATCCTTAGATTTGAATCTGTTATTGGGTACTGTGTTCACGTTTCTTTTTCCCCCAATTGAATTTTCTATCATGATGAAAGATAGATACAGAGCACATCATTACTATTGCGTTTCTTTTTTTTTTTTTTTTTTGTTTCTTATGTGTATCTAATAGTTTAGTTTTTTAAAAAGTAATAAAAATGTGATATTTTTGGTGTATAGGTCGAGCTCTTTGCTTAGCTCTTGCAGAGAAAGGAGTTTTCATAACTGTAGTTGATTTTTCGGAGGACAAAGGACAAGAGACTACTTCACTTGTTCGACAGGCGAATGCGAAATTTCATCCTGGTTTAAATTTTCCTTCTGCTATCTTTGTCAAATGTGATGTGACTAAAAGAGGTAAGTCTGTGTTGAGTTAGAATCAATGAAGAAACTTTTCTCTTAGTGTTGTATTCTAATTATCTAAAGATTATATGAGCAGGAGATCTCGTCGCTGCTTTCGAGAAGCACTTAGCTTCCTTTGGAACACTCGACATTTGTATTAACAATGCTGGAATTAGCACTCCTGTATTGTTTGATAAAGATGAAACTGATGGATCTAAATCATGGAAACACACCATTAATGTTGATATGGTTGCAGTCATTGAAGGCACACAGCTTGCAGTAAGTCTTTCACTTCACTTCTCTTCTCTCAGTGTTTTATCTTACTTGTTCCAATCAATATATGAGTCAGAATAGTTATAATTTATCATTTTTGTGTAGATCAATGCTATGAAAGCCAAAAAAAAGCCAGGAGTTATCATTAACATGGGCTCAGCTTCGGGTCTTTATCCAATGCCCTTTGATCCTATCTACTCTGCCTCTAAAGGTTTTATTTTTACTTGTCTTTTATATGTTCATACTATTTATAGTTTCTTTGTTTATCCCAAAATGTTACATTTCTATAGGTGGTGTCGTCTTATTCACTAGATCATTAGCGTATAACAGGCGTCAAGGGATCCGCATCAATGTGCTTTGCCCCGAAGTAAGAAGAATATCTGAATGTCTTTCCTAAATGTTTAGTTATTCCTCTATTGGGAAATTTAAGTAGTAAAATATATTTGATATGAAACTAAGGGCCAAAGGGGTTTAAATATTCGTTTTCCTTTCATCAAACACTTGCCACTCCGAAAATATCTGTCGTGAATGTGTTTATTATATAACCAAAATTTCAGCTTACTGTTTCTTAAAGTTATGGTTCTGCAACTTTTGTTGTGCAGTTTATCAAGACGGAGTTAGCCGAAAATATTAATCCTTCCATCCTTCAGGCGATAGGAGGTTACATGTCTATGGACTTATTGATTAAAGGTGTGTACACATATCTTACTATACTTAGACATAGATATATTAGTGGTCGGTTGACAAATACCGAGGAAAATATTTTTATACCTAAGCTTTGTTTGATATGGTTCATTTAATGTGGTGAATTAGTCTGGTGCAGAAGAATTGGAACACATGAATTAGTCTGTTTATGGATTGTTATATATTCTCACCTTTACCTTCTATCGAAAAGCTTTGGTTCATATGAGCCACCATGCATTGCAAGTTTTTCCCGATATAGGAATAATACTAGTATGAGATCAATCTGTTAATGAAATTCATTGGGGTTATCATATCTTTTCTCTAGGTGCTTTTGAGCTTATAACCGATGAGACTAAAGCCGGGGCATGTCTATGGATTACTAAACGCAGGGGATTGGAGTATTGGCCAACCCCATCGGAACAGGAAAAGTACATGGTGGGTCGAAGTTCCAGCAAAAGAACTTCCTTTAAATTATCTTCAAAGATTGAACTTCCTGAAAGCTTCGAGAAAATGTAAGTTAATATGTGACTATGTGAGACCAGAACATAGACGAATGAATGTTGTATTTCTATCTCCTTTTAGACTACACATACTGATGACTTACTCTTTCCTTCAGGATTGTACACACCTTGTCTCATAATTTCCGCAATGCTACACGCATAGTCCGCACACCACTACAACCCATTGGACCACACCAAGTTCTCCTGAAAATCATCTATGCTGGTGTTAACGCAAGTGATGTAAGATCTCTATATCTTGATTTTTACTATTTTATACCCTTTCCAAAATATTTTGTTGTCTCTCTTATCATTATTGTACTTATAACACCAGAATTTATCTGGATGACCATTCTTTTAACTGTTTCTTATAACTCCTCTTCTTCTCAGTTAATAGCAACTCACCCTTGTCGTGAAATTCAAACTTTTTAATCAGTAATTTTTGCATGCCATGAGCAGGTAAACTTCAGCTCAGGTCGTTACTTTAGTGGCGGCTCCCCAAAGCTTCCCTTTGATGCTGGATTTGAGGTATATTTTGTTCAATATTAACATCTACAGCTTTTGGTGGACAATGCTTTATCGAGTTTACATCAAAAATCTAAATTGCTTCAATTTTCCAGGGAGTTGGACTAATTGCAGCAGTAGGAGAATCTGTTAAGAATTTGGAAGTTGGGACTCCAGCTGCTGTTATGACATTTGGAGCATATGCTGAATACATGATTGTATGAGAGCTTCTAAACCATATGAGCAAAATCTTGAGCTTTTTCAAGGCTTCACTGCTCATGTGATTGTGTCTTTTGTTGAATTTAGGTATCTTCTAAGCACGTGCTTCCTGTTCCAAGACCAGACCCAGAAGTTGTTGCTATGCTTACCTCGGGATTAACTGCATTAACCGCCCTTGAAAAGGTCGTGATCAATCTACTGACGAGTGTCATTAACCTATTTTCCTCATTTTTAAGTTGATGTTTTTAATTATGTCTGACATTTCAGTTATCATATGATATTCACAGGCAGGACAGATGAAATCAGGTGAAACAGTACTTGTGACCGCTGCTGCAGGAGGAACTGGACAATTCGCAGTCCAGGTATAAAAACCATAACATATATCATTTCTATTTCATTTGTGGAAGTATTTATGCCAGATGATAAATAGATTTTGAGAGATTCTTTATGCAGCTTGCAAAGTTAGCAGGAAATAAAGTGATTGCTACTTGTGGGGGATCAGAGAAGGCCAAGCTATTGAAAGAGCTTGGGGTCGATAGAGTCATAGACTATAAAGCCGAGAATATAAAGACGGTAGGTCTCATTTAGAAACTCTAGTTATTTTTTTATTAGTATATATATGTGGCTGATTTACGATTACTCATACTGATATAATCTTCACAGGTCTTGAAAAAGGAGTTTCCAAAGGGTGTGGATATCATATATGAATCTGTAGGTGGTCAAATGTTTGATATGTGCTTGAATGCTCTTGCTGTCTACGGTAGACTCATCGTGATTGGAATGATTTCACAGGTACCCTATCAAATAACATTCGATACGTCTTAGACTTTATCATTTATGTCCATACACCAGCTCTGTTTTATTTAGCTTTTGAAACTGCTTGACGTCTGATTCCTTTTTTTCAGTATCAAGGGGAGAAGGGATGGCAACCCGCAAACTATCCAGGGCTCTGCGAGAAAATTCTAGCAAAAAGCCAAACCATGGTATGTTGAAACGGTGCTTTGGTCTCACCCATTTGCATTCAATCTTCGTTTTGGTTTCTATGAAATTGTCTAGGGTATGAGAATATTGTTACAATTCAAACTGCTAAATCTAGAATATTGATTTACGAAACATGTATTCCTTATTTAAAATTGATTTGTTTCAACCAAAACAATCACCAATTGTTTCAGGCTGGTTTCTTTCTGGTGCAATATAGTCAACTGTGGAAACAAAATCTTGACAAGTTATTCAATCTTTACTCTCTTGGAAAGCTTAAGGTAATTTGTCTCCATGACGTATTTGTCTTTGAGTTTCTTTTTCTTACATTCAGTTTTGTTCACCAACTTGATTCTAAACACCACTTAACTTCTTCTTGTTTTGCATCATTGGTAGGTTGGGATTGATCAGAAAAAGTTTATAGGTGTGAACTCTGTTGCAGATGCTGTTGAGTATCTGCATTCTGGTAAAAGCACTGGAAAGGTAAAAAATCTTTTTTTTTGTACTAATTTGAAAAGTTAGAATAAGAACCATACATCTTTTGTTCTTGGAACAATGACAGGACTAGAGCCACATTGAAAAATATGAAACTGTAATGTTTTCATGTGTCACAGTTTATGTGGACGCATACAAATTTGATACATCTATAGGCTTGGTGTTAACCAGATTCTATTGTTATTCGAAAAAATTGTCCAGGTTATCGTTTGCATGGATCCCACATTTGAGCAGAAAACGTCGAGACTGTAAACAAAATAATCCAAAAAGCAAAATCCAGTTTGAGATTCTATAGGAGCTTTTCCTTTCTTCTTCTTCTTCAGGGACAATGAAGAGTTTAGTAAAGATAGTTTTACAAAAAAAGAGACAGGTTTATGTTTTTTTTTTTTTTTTTAAATCCATATCGTTTAAAGAAAGTACATTGCACCGAATTAATAAAAGAAATAAACAATTTTTTTTTAACTTTTGAGTATCAATATTTCTGTGTTTCTTCCATAAATGACCAATAGTTGCATGTGAAAACGTGAATTTTGATTTTTTTTTTCCATTCATCTTTATTGAATGCAAAATTATTCATTACATAAAGATGGATGGAAAAAATATTCTAGTTAGAATTTCTAAAGTATTAAATAAAAACATATAGTTTTATTTTAAGAGTAAATTTAAAACATATAAAATTTAGAAAATCGTTTTGTAAATAGAAAAATCCAATTGTAAAATAATGTGACGGATAATATTTACTTGAAGTGTTGGAAAGAGTTCACATCATCACATATCTAGAAGAATTTGTGCCCTTCAATAGAGGATAGACACGATATGCTCTTATTGTCAATCTGCCTATATTAGCTGTTACGTTACAACTTACTAATAAGTAATGAAATCTTCTTTTTTTTTTTTTTGACAAAATAAGTAATGAAATCTTCCTCTGCTTTTGTTTTTTTGTCATTTTCTTTAAATTATAACCAAAACAAAACAACAATATAATATCACCAACTAAAAAACAAAGCGAAAAAAAAAACTACGTGTCCAGTATCAATGATACGCGTCGGTTGCAAAAGAATAATATCTACATAAAAAAAAAAGTAAAAATATAATAAAAAGGTCACTCACATCAAACAAATTATTTCTTCACAATCAATGGATTCTGAAATTGCGTCAGAGTTTCTTCCGTTTATTCAGACTTACAATAATGGTCGTATCGAGCGACTTACCGGCACCGAAATCATCCCGGCGTCACTAGATCCAACAAACGACGTCGTTTCAAAAGACGTTATATACTCCACAGAGCATAACCTCTCCGTTCGTATCTTCCTTCCTCACAAATCCACCGAAGTCTCCGCCGGTAACAAACTCCCTCTACTTATCTATATCCACGGCGGAGCTTGGATCATTGAATCTCCTTTCTCTCCAATCTACCACAACTACC
Source organism: Cardamine occulta (assembly GCA_028015245.1). Taxonomy (NCBI): domain Eukaryota; kingdom Viridiplantae; phylum Streptophyta; class Magnoliopsida; order Brassicales; family Brassicaceae; genus Cardamine; species Cardamine occulta. Next base: position 10,056,384 of record CM051362.1, read on the forward strand.
TCACAGAGGTAGTTAAATCCGCTAACTGCCTCGCCGTATCAATTCAGTACCGCCGTGCTCCGGAAGATCCGATTCCGGCGGCGTATGAAGATGCATGGTCCGCGATTCAGTGGATCTTCTCTCATACCAATGGATCTGGTCCTGAAGATTGGATTAACAAATACGCTGATTTTAACAGAGTTTTTATCGCCGGAGATAGCGCCGGTGGTAACATGTCGCATCACATGGCGATGAGAGCTGCTAAAGAGAAGCTAGATCCAAAAATCAAAGGGATTGTGATTGTTCATCCAGCTTTCTGGGGAACAGATCCGGTTGATGAAGACGATGTGCAAGATAGAGAGATCAGAAACGGAATTGCTGATGTTTGGGAAAAAATCGTGAGTCCGAATAGTGTGAATGGAACGGATGATCCGTTGTTTAATGTAAATGGATCCGGGTCGGATTTTTCCGGGTTGAGATGTGACAAGGTTTTGGTTGCGGTGGCTGGGAAAGATGTGTTTGGGAGGCAAGGTTTGGCTTATGCGGCGAAGTTGGAGAAGTGTGAGTGGGAAGGAACTCTGGAGGTTGTTGAGGAAGAAGATGAAGGACATGTTTTTCATTTGCAAAACCCCAATTCTGAAAAAGCTTTGAAATTCTTGAACAAATTTGTGGAGTTTATTATTGGTTGAAGAAATGTTTTGTAAATTTTCTTGACGATAATGATTATGGTATTGTGAGAAAATACATGTTTAATTAAATTTGAATTTGATTTGGTTGTGTAATCATGTTTTCAAGAAATAAAACTTCAAGGACTATTGATGGGAAAATTGCATTGTATACCAAGGGATAATTGGGAAATAGTTCTATCTATCTCATGAACACTATTCATTTATTACTTTAATAAGAAAATGTCATTAAAATCGCGAACTTTTAAATTTAGGTCTTTTTAGTGACAAAACAACGTCGTTTTCATAATGTCATTTAAAACATGAATTTTTAAATTTAGATAATTTAAAACATGAATTTTTTTGTATTAGGCCATTTAAATCATCAACTTTCGTTCGTTGACTCAAAACTTCTTCCACATTAACAATGGCTGATCATAATCATCACCATCATCACAACCAACATCGACCTAATCATATTTCACTACCACCACCACAATCAACCAGAAGAACTAATCCACGGAGAAACCGCCTCGAAGAACCCAATTAACGTGAGCAAGGTTATAGACTAATAATGATGCTTTAAATTGAGAGAGGCTTAAGAATGTCGATATCATCAAGCTTTCGAAATTAGAGATAGTGTTTTTACTCATCGTTAAGAATTATCTGTATCCCAAATCAATAAATTCTCAGCTGGAAAATGATTGATAGAGATGTTAGCTAAGGAAATGAGTGACACTAAGAATTTATAAGAACAACGATCAATTTGGAGTATGGACTCCACGCAACTTATAAATTATCTCCTTCTTCTTGCACATACTTCTCATCTCTCATGTACTTTCCCAACCTCAGTCGTTGCTATTCCGGAAACAAAAAAAAAACTCAACGAATGAAAGTTGTGGTGGTGGTAGTAAAATACGATTAGGTCGATGTTGGTGGTGATGATGGGGATGATGATGATCGGCCATTGTTGATGTGGAAGAAGCTTTGAGTCCACAAACGAAATTGATGATTTAAATGGCCTAGTACAAAAAAATTTATGTTTTAAATGGCCTTAATTTGAAAGTTCGTGATTTAAATGACATTAAAGATCACATGAAAATGACATCGTTTTGTCACTAACGGAGCTGTTAATGACAGATTTAACGACATGTCTAATTGGATGGGTCAATGATAATTCCGTGTATAAAAAACATAGTCAACAAAAATTGATGTTTTAAATGGCGTATGACAAAATTGATGATTAAAATGACATAATTTTGAAAATTCGCAATTTAAATGACAGTTTTCCCCTCTTTAAATCATACAAGTTTAACGTATTGCTAACAAGTATTTTAACTTGTTGATAATAAGGTAATTGTTAATATATTTATTACATAATAAAATAAAAATTTTAAAATTATTTTAACATGCTAAAAATATACATAACTTGTTATGTATATAGTCATTCATATTTATATGATGTAATATATAATGTACCAAGTTAAAAAATAGATATCACATCATTATATATGGTATCATAATTATTGTTTAATATATTATTATTATTATTATTATTATTATATACATTGTGTCATATAACATGTTAAGTAAAATGTTAGATGTGTATTTGTATGATGTATGAGGTTTAATAAATATTTTAAGATTAACCTTCGTATGTAAGTTGTTAAAAAATGTATATATACATATATAATGTTAACAAAAAAATAATCATTTAAAACTAGAATTTATTTATCTCCATCTTTATTGAAATGCTTAACAGTTAAAACTAGAAAAATTCCATAAAATAGCACTAATAGAGGTTTTTGCGCCAAATTTAGCACATATTTTCATTTAGGATAAAAATAACATTTTTATAAAAGGTAATAATTTTTTTTGGGGGGGGGGGGACATATTAGATCTAAAATTTGAATTTATTTTGAGACTTTTATATTTTAGAGAGATTTGAGGGAATTCAAAAGATTTTGAGACTTTTAATTAACTTTTGGAGAATTATTATTACAAATCTTGGTGGAAGATTTGTAGAAATTTCAGGGCATTGAGAGATTTAAAAAAAAAAAAAATTAAAAATTGTTGCTAGAATTAAGGCATTATCATAAAGATTACCAACGGCATTTAATATTGATCATAGTTATCATAGTTTGAAAAATGTATTGATACCACTATTGAACCAAACACATTTTAGTGCCATTGATCAATCAAATTTGGGGAATCAAAAAAAGAAATGACACGTATATGCTATTTGGTTTTTTCGGTAAGACCATTAACAATGATTATAAAATTCAACTACCTCTTTTATCATTTTTAACACTCCACATCATCTTCTCTCTCTTCCACCTAATAATTCAACTACCTATTCAATTTTTATAACTACAATAGTTTTGCTTAATAAAATTCAACTCCCTACCCCACTATTTTTTATTTTAATATTTTTCTGTTTCCAAATCCAGTATTTGCTCTTACCTGACTTTCATAACGTGGTTGATCATGGAGAGCGGCCCATTCAGACATTAAATTAAAATGTCCATTTCCCCCACTTTCATATAGCTCATGCGCTTTTGCCAGTACATCATTCTCTGACCACCCGCTTTGATGCATACGCTTAGCGTTATCGTAATTGCCAGTCTATTTCACCAATTTTCCGTTGATGTAGTTGAAATGATTTTTGTACGAACATATGTCACGAGGGTGATCCAATGAGCAATGCTCATTACAGTATTCAGCAATCTTACCCCAAAATGATTCATTTTTTTTTGTTTTTGCCAACAACACTGTCGGTTCCATATTTAATCCACCCACTTACTAGCACCAAATTTTGTGCAGTGTTCCATTTGGATTTTTTTTGCGAGCAGGAGTTGAATCATCTGCATCTGGAGTGCCTTCATCAACATTACTCATGCCTCCAAGAGCCGTTTTTTGTAGAATATCCAGGAAATTCAATTGGTCCAACATTTGAAACATTTTCATGACCCGCCGGAGTAGAAGAATAAGGGGGTGCTTGAGATGGATATTGCATCATCGATCCATAATATGGAGGATAGGTTGGAACAGATGACAGCATAAAACAATTTGGTGGAAACCCATAATTTGGTATATTTTGAGGTTGGTTGGAAGATTGGTTTTGAAAATGATAATTGTTGGGATTTGGATAGTGAAAAAGATAATTAGAAGAATTTTGGGTGTTAAAAGGATTATTGTTGAGATCCATTTCCCTAACAAAAAAAAATTTAGAAAGATAATTGGATTTGTAACAACAAAAAAAAGATATCTGGATAAAATTGTATTTTTTTTGTGTCTGAATCAAATGAAATTACTTGGATCTTCAAATAATTGTTTTCGAATTATTTGAATGAGATAATAATTGTTCTACACACGTAGGTCCTTTGTACTTTTGTTTGGTCCAATTAAAATCAGCCATTTATATCTTGTGGCCCTCATTTTTTTAATTTCAACTAACTTAAATTTTTCAGCTAAAATCAATACATGTCATTGCATTTTTTTCAGACAAAATTCAGTCACCCCATTGTGGGGATTCAATCATTTAAAATAAAAGTCAGTCACCCCATTGTGAATGGTCTAACGACTGCTTGTAAAAAAAAGTAATAATAATCCCAATGCTTCTTAAAGAATTGAGGCATAATCCCAAATATATCAGGTTCATGATCCTACTAAACAAAAATGAACCCAGGGAATTGAAAGCTTTAAAATCCACTTCACTTGGCAGCAAGTTTGGTTTTATGAATAGACTCGAGTATTTTGTCAAGGTAGAATTATTAATCATTTCAGGAGTATTAGCCAACAAGTGCATCATAGTTTCGAATTATTATTATCAAACATAAATATTGAGGAGATAAACTACAAAGAATGATAGCTCACTTCTTGCATATATCACCGTTGAGATCCACTAATGATAGCATCATTCCACATATTTGTAGCAATTGTTGCTCTCCACTCATTAGCATACTCTCTTTATTGTTTTTGTGTGCCAAAGAATTGATCATTACCATTATTTGTTTGAGCAACCCTTTGTTCATCACAAGTTTCTTCCGGAAAAAGCTCATCTGAAAGACACTTGTGACGAAGAAAATTATGTAAAGCAGAACACGCAAGAACCAATTATGTTTGCGTCTTATACGGAAAAGGAGGTGCAGATTTGAAGATCATAAATCTTGACTTGAAAATACCAAACATTCTTTCGATAACATTTCTCAATGAAGTATAACGATGATTAAACAATTCTTCTTTATTTTGGGATCACTGTCTCCACCAGTAAATTCTTTTAGATGATAGTGATTGCTTCAAAATGGAGCTAGAATATTACGTCGGTTTACAAATCCACAATCAACCAGATAAAATTTTCCTGACATTAATATTTATAATATACGATAAGAGTAGAAATAAAATAGAACACAAAATATTTCTTGGTTTAGAAGAAAGCATGTACCTACCTTCATGAACTTCAAATTTTTAGTATTTCTTGTTAACACATCATTTAACACTTTCGCATCATGAGTGGAACCTTCCCATCCAATAAGAAGATATATAAATTGCAAGTAAAAGTTGCATGCAGCTAACACATTCTGAGATCAAATTCCTTTTCGATTTTGATAACTAGATGTTTCATTTCCTAATTCTACTATCATAGTAGGAATATGAGTTCCATCAATAGCCCTAACACAATCCTAAAGAGAAAGAGAGTATATTTTTGTTAGAAATTAACCAAAACAAACCCGATAAAAATAACTTCTTACATACCTTAAAGTAAGGATAAAATCTTGTGCTTTCTCTTATTTTTGATGGCACTACGTTTCCTGGTTGGGCCAACAAATTTGGAGAAATGGTGTTTAACACCCTTAATATTTTATGAAAACTCTCGCTTATTGCAAAAATCGATCTTTTGAATACATCTTGAGGAAGAATATATCTCGAGCTCTGGCCAAAAATGAGCAAAAATGTGGCAAGCATTTCCTAAACTGAAATCCATATTGTGTCTCTTAAAGATGTCATCAATAGGATGCGTTTGCATAATTCCAAAAAAACGTCCGGATACATACGATATAGATTCCAAAAATGGCATGCATCCTCTTTTAGAACATTTTTTATATAGTCATATCCCAATGTTGTAGTTGGCCTTCTAATCGGACGTTGAATTTGTGGAAAAAGATGTCTTGCCAGAATGTAAATCCTCATATTGATAGTTGACATCAACAACACAATATCCACATCTAATTGAAAGGCCCTCGTTCTTTTCCTATTTTCCTTATTTGTAGTTCTTCACTATCACGAACAACTTTATCTATAATTAAAGAATCTGAAAATATAACATTTACTAGACTGTTAAATACCTTTGGGATTGAGTTGTCACCTGCAAATGTAACGTCTTTTTATTCAAATTTTGTAGAATGTGATCACAACCTTTCTTACCTGCTCATACAATACAAACCACATAAGTAACACATCAATAACAGAATAAATTTAATTAAGAACCCAGCAAAAAAAAAAAGATGAACCAAAATCAAAAGCACAAAAGCTTGTGTAGACAAAGGCATTAACTTGATCAAAAAAAAAGGCTACGATGTATCTTATTAATTGGAAGTAAATACATGAAAATATCAAACTCAAAACAAAATGCATGAAAATGCAAAAAAAGATCATTAAGAAATATAACTTAAAAAAGAACTCCTAAAGCCAAGTCTGATCGTTCACTCTCAACTTCAAGGCTTATGCAAGCTACACTTAATCCATCCAAAATGTTCATGTATAGTCATACAAACGAATCCGGCTTTCATATTCTATTAGTGAATTAAGTTCATCGCATCAAAACGTTCATTATCATCTAAATCAGGAATTTCCTTAATAGCACCCCAAACGTTATCATTCTTTTCTTCAGAATATTTTTCTTCGGTTTCTTTCTGCTATTTTTGTTGTATCATGCTGAATAGTTGGTTACTCATTTATGTGGCTGAACTGATCTCATCAGCAATCTTCTCCACTCAGTCCTAGCTATCTTTCTTATAGGAAGTTTCTTGTTCGACTTCCTACCTAAAGAAGATGAAACAACTTGTTCAGGCACTTGTTCAATTCCATCCTCCTCATTCTCCTCCACCATCTGAGGAATATAGTTATCTTGAGTTTCCCATTTAATATCTCTTTCTGCATAGGTTCTGGCATCTGTGGTATCGCCTAACCCAATCGCATTCTTTCCAGTTGCCATCCTTTTCCAAAGATCATCCCTAGGCCCTCAAAGTCTTCAAATGAATCATCACGGATTTTTTTTTCTTATGTCCCTGTTGTGAAAGAGAACAAATTTTATCATATAAATAAGACGTAAACATATGCATTAGTAAAACTTGTATATTGAAGTTTAACAAATCATTTACCTTCAAATACTCATCCCAGACTTCTTGGCTAGCAGTAAACTTTTTCGTCACCGGATCCCAGCCAAATCCAGAACTATAACTTAACAGATCTGTAAAACTCTAGTACCTACTGTTTAAATTCTTCATTCTGTTTTTATAATTATTATATGTATTCGTCGTTCCTCACTCTTTGTTAAGAGTCGGTAATATCAGTTGCTCCACAGTAAGCTTATTGAACGAACCATTAACATCACACCAATTCTGATTCACAGCATCCACCAATAAACGCAACAATGTTTCTTGGCCAGACAACAGTAGATATAAACTTTTAATTTACTTTTTTTTCTTCTTGTGAATACTCCATTATAGTGTGAGAGATAGCTAACTATACAATTACATAATTTAAAACACCAATATGGAACTTTAGAGAAAACCAAGAACAGCAAACTCAACCTTCTAATTGGAAACAAGAACAACAAATTATTATTTAACGTGATATAAAACTTTAACAGACTTCAAAATATAGTTAGCAGATTTCGGAATATAGTCTGCAGACTTCAACTGACCCGACTCTTCAATTCAACAGTGGAAAAGTCTGAAAATCACTTCCTTCTCCTTTGCTCTGATTCATCTCAAATCCGTCCAAAAAGCTCTACACGCACATCGCCTCTGGACCTAAACAAAACTAAAAGAAAGACTGAAAAGACACCAAAGGTGGACTTTTACGTGGAAAAAATAACCAAAATGAATATCAAATACGGGACAAAAGACATTAAAAAAAAAGTATATCAATTTTGCAAGGCTATCTCTACCGCGCCTATTCCTAACCTTCAAAAGGCTACGATTATCAAGGTAAAAGGCTACTTAGCCCAACTTGGGTTCCCATGAAGTGATGATTCGCAAGACGGTTTTGATCACCCAAGAGGAGCCAAATCACCCCCACCAAAGAAACTCACGAAAATGGGAGATCCATGATCATTTGTCTTCCCGTTCTCCATAAGAGGCATCAAATTTTCTAATTGTCTTTGTGATTCTGGTTCCAACGTAAATGTTAAGCCAAGAAGTATTGCAGAAAGACTTGGATTAAAAGATATAACTCCATCCAAACTAGACTTAATCTTTGGAGACTTCTCATAGAAGACACCAGAGAGCCTAACTCGTGATCTACGTATTGTCATAGGAAACTGCATAGTTCCTACTGACTTTTACATCTGGGGGATGGATAAGAAACGCATTAAACCCTATTTTGACCGCTACAAAAAAAACATTGTCTAACTCCGCCACTGGGAGAAATGAGAAGCGTGTGAGAAATGGAGAAGGGAATGAAGTCACGTGTGAAAAAGGAAGAAGAGAATAGCTGAGCTGGCAGCGACGTGTAACAAACTATTGCTTGTAATTGGCTAACTATAAATAGTGTGGGCTCATTATTTAGAGCTTTTTTTTTTCATTGTTTGCTTTTATGCGAATTGATGATGTACAAGCTTCGTTGTGAAGCAGAGCTAGAAGACCATATCTATGAATTGTACTTGGTTTGGATAAGGAGTAAAGGATTTTGGAGGTTGTTTCTTATGAAGATCACATCGAGCTTTTTTCTGCAACCTGCTCTCTATAGTTTTCGATGATGATATGTGGATTCTAATTACATTTTGACGAACCGAAACCAATCATAACCGAATTTGCAAACAGTTTTTTTACATGGGTTTTATTTTTCGTAAAACTGTAAACTGAAGAAAAGCGAATTAAAATCGAGGTAACTACAGTAAAACATCTATAAATTAATACTCGATAAATTAATAAACACTATAAAATAATAAAATTTAATGCTTCCACTCGGGCCGGTGTAAAAATTAACAAAAATCGATAATATGATAAGATAATAATTTTAAAAAAATCTCTATGTAAATATATGGTCCCATTAATAACAAAAATTAATAATCATGTAAATTTTCACACACACACACATATATATATATATGTAAAGATAATATACTTTTACTATTTTTAATAAATTCCTGTTAGAACTCATTACTAAAGTTTCTTATATAAAAAAATATTTTGTTGTGTTTTAAATTTTGTTATTGTTATATCGCCTATAATGTTTTCATGAAAATAAGCAAAATTTTATATAAGTTTTTTAATTCTATATGCATAATTTTTATTTCAATAGTCATATAGACTGTTTAAATAAATCAATTGAACTCACTAATCATAAATTTGAATTTATGTTAATCGTTATATAAGTGAATTCATCTATAGAGTAGACTTTGTTATTTATTATTTAGATCAAATTTTATTAATTTATATTTTTAACAAAACTCTCTACAAATTAATAAATATTATTTTATACTATAAATTAATATCACTATAAATTAATAAAATATCAGGATTCCAATATTAATTTATAGAGGTTTTACTGTACATGCTTCAAATTTATCTTTTTTTCCTTCTAAAATCCATTAAAATATCAAAGTATAAGGAGAAGTACAAAGTCGAATACAAAACATTAAAATACAAATTATTGCATAAACAGATATATGCGCCATATACAGTAAAACCTCTATAAATTAATAATGTTAGAACCATGATATTTTATTAATTTATAGTGATATTAATTTATTAATTTATAAAATTTTTTTGTCAAAAATTAAAAATAAATAAATTAAATTTTTTTGATCTAAATAAAATTAATGTATTGGATATTATAAATTTTAATAGTTTTGGACTTCAAAGTTTAAAATTTAAAAGAAAATTAAATTATTTTGATAATAAATAACAAAGATTATAGATGAATTTACTTATATAAAAAATTAACATAAATTTTAAATTTATGATTAGTAACCTTAATTGTTGTATTTAAACAGTCTATACAACTATTGAAATAAAAATTATGCATATTTATAATTTAAAAATTTATAGAAAGTTTGTATTATTTTATGAAAATTTTATTTACATTATAACAATAAGATAGTTTAAAATACAACATAATATTTCCTTATATAAGAAAAGTTATTTATGAGTTCTAACATAAATTCATAAAAACAAAATTATATTGTCTTTATATATATATATATATATATGAAAATTTACATGATTATTAATTTATGCTATTAATGAGACCATATATTTACATAGAGATTCTAAAAATATTATTATCTTATAATCTTATCGAATTTTGTTTATTTTTACACCGGTCCGACTTGAGACCAACAAATTTTATTAATTTATAGTATTTATTAATTTATCGAGTATTAATTTATAGAGGTTCTATCTTACTAAAGACGAAACATTAGAAAATTGAAGTTGAAACGCTGCTTTCTTTCAAGATAACCCTTATACGCTAACATATATTGTATTTTGTTATTATTCTTCTTCACTATTCGTCTTACTTTGATACGAATTGTATGCCGAATTGGCATTACTTTTTTTGCTTTCCAAATCGTCCAAGAAAAATCCATTGCATCCATTATATGTTTTGGAGAGTCGACACGATACCAATTAGTCCGTATTCGCATACTTGATAATAATGTAGACTTCATATTTCTTCCGCTTTGACACTGTATATTCTTGTGTTTGTCGAAAGTTTTTTTCGATGATATCGACCCGATCGTGAGTTTTGATGATGTCTTCTTCCAATATTCCACAAGAACGTTAATAAATCGAGGATGAACTCTGATCATCCACTCTGCAAGGGATTTTGGGCCGTGACACAAATGATGCATCAAGTGCATGATAAATTTCGCATAACTCGGTGCTTCCTCAATAAAATGAAAACCTATAACTGCGCCATTTCTCGGCAGATTCTGAAGGATAATATTCCACTTGTGTGACCAAGATCGTGTGCAAAATATCAATTGCACTGGTTTCTCTAATACAAGAAACAGTTGGAACCACCAGTACTTGATAATTTGATCGATGACGTCATTTGAAGAACACCACATATAGATAACGTCATGAGACGTATAATCATGGCCTCCAAAGACAAGATTGTGTTGCCTATTCCAAGATGGTTTCCATGGTGTTCTCTTAATTATCTTAATAGATCAGGTTCTCTTAATTATCCATCAAGACAACTTGATCTATGATAACGGTTAGTATCCGCTGACTACCGGTCAAATACGAAGAAGTTGCAGACGGTAATTTTCAATCCAACCAACCAACGGTTACCGGACACAGCCACCCCGACATAACCACCAGTAACCGGCGACATAACTGTCTCAGAGATCGAGAGACGTGAGTAGAGATCGAAAAGGTGTGTCGCATTTTTTGTTGCCTTTTTATGCTTCAAATTTATATTGACCCCATTTATTTAGTAGATTATGAAAGAAAAAAAGGTGTGAACTAGTGAACTACTATAAGCATGGATAAAAAAAAGGGCTCAAACACAACAGATTGATAAAAGGCCCAACAATAGTTTGCAAAATGCCCAGAAGCAGCATACAGTTCCAGCCAGAAGATTATGACGTCAGTGATTGATCCCCAAGTTTCTATTTTTTTTTTTGTACATTTAAGTTTTTTCTTCAGGAGTGAGAGAGAGGGACAGTAAAACCCCATTGCCAGTACGGAAGCTCAAGACTGAAGCTTTTTTTTTTTATCTGCGAGAGCAAATCACAAGATGGCGACAGAGAAGCTGAGGTTGTACAACACTACGACTCAGGAAAAGGAAGTTTTCAAGCCCATAGACAAGAAAATGGCCGGAATGTATGTGTGTGTCAGCGACGCTCGTGCTGCTGTAGCTTTTGACATCCTTCGCTGGCATGGTCTTTTCCCCTAATTAACAAGTTTCATATTTCGATTTCGTAGTAGGGCTGTTTCTGAATCCAAGTTCTCTAGGTCCTCTGATGTAAGATTAAGGGTTTTCTTTTGCCTAAAATCCGATTGTCAATCTTTGTGTTTCTTTGCATTCCTCTAGTTTGTATCAAACTGTTTGATAACACGGAACCTAGACGGAGAATTAGATCCTTGAGTTTTCTTAGAGTCCTGTTGGCTATTTCTCTGAATACATAAGGGTTTACGGTTTCTTTTGTCTAAAATCCGACTGTGGTTATGTTTCATTGCTTGGGTTCATTTAGTTACCGAACCAATCTGAAAAATTAGATCCCTGTGCTATCTTGGAGTACTATTGGCTATTTATATCTCTCGTCTTCTTTCTGCTATGCAGATACTTAAGGCACTTGGGTTATGAAGTTAACTATGCATCGAATCTTACACATTTTAGTGACAAGGAATGTCATTTTCTTGTGTTGTGACGTTTTTTAAAAAACTGGGGCAATGAAATATGGTTTCACTCTATATATGGGAGTTCTATTTTGCTGAGAACATTGTCTTCTCCTCGTTCTGCTCCTCTCTGTTGGCATTTCCTCTTGTTTATGATTAGGTTCGCAACATTCTTCTCTACAATTGATTGCAGTTAATCAACCAAGCTACCAAGTGTGATGAGAAGAACCCATCAGATTTCAGTAGTTACTTTTTTGAGGACTGTCTTTCAGATATGAGTACTCTTCACTGCCCACTACTACCCACAAACCAACAACCTAATTGTGAACACATGGTTAACATAATAGAGATGATTAAGAAGGTATGCTGCTGCCTTGATGAGGGAGACCTCACAGTCTTCTTTGTTCTTCCGTTTTTGGTTGAAAGATTTGATATAATGCTGATGCTTTAGCTCTCTGTAAGGTCTATGATCCACCATCTATATGTTTCCTTCTTACAGATCATTGAGAAAGATTCCGGGTATGTAGTGGAGGGTGATGTGTTCTTCTCCGTCAATAAGTCACCCAATTATGGTCAACTATCTTGGCAACAGTTGGATCATACTGATGCTGGTGGTGAGTGTCTTGTTGTTGATCCAAAGAAGCGCAACCCTGCTGACTTTGCACTATGGAAGGTTTGTCACCTAAACTTGTCTCTGACTCAGGAGCCTTTGAAGTTTATGCTGATAATATATACATATGTGCAGGCAACAAAACCTGGTGAACCAAACTGGGAGAGCCCTTGGGGGTCTAGGAAGACCAGGATGGCACATTGGGTGCAGCGCAATGAGCACCCTTTATTTGTCTCCCAGATTTGACATTCTTGGTGGTGGTGCATATCTAAAATTCCCGCATCATGAACATGTGATCGCCCAGACATGTGCTGCTTATGAAGATAGTGGTGTGACTTACCGATTGCATACTGCGCATGTCACTAACAACAACGTAGAGATGGAAAATTCACTGCAGAACTCTGTTACGATTAGAGAAGTATGTTTCTTGTTTGTTCCATTATGATAAACTGAGTCTTTTTTTGCGTGTGTTTTTAATCATGGCTAATGCATAATATTTGAATCTGTGTAGATCACATCCAAGTATCATCCACTGGCTTTGAGACACTTCTTGATGAGTGCACATTATCGATCTCCTCTGAAATATTCGGTGTTGCAGCTAGAGAGCTCATCAGATACTCTAGTTTCTGTTTATCAGGTGCAGTGCTGATACCTTTTCTTTTACCATTTCTTCAGTAGAAACAATTACAATGTTTCCAACCCTGTCATCTTTGTTTACTCAGACGTTACAAGATCTTACTGAAGCTCTCCCGCCACTACTAGCAGCAATGGCTGAAGAAGGGGAAGTGTATAATCAGGATGAAAAAGTCACTAACAGGATACATAAGCTCAAAAATCACGTGGAAAAGTATATTTCAGATGACTTGTACACTGTCAATATACTCAAAGGGGCTTTTGACGATATGATGCGATTTATCAGCAGAGTAATCAACGAGCAGTGACTCATCGAGGTCGAGAGAGCAGTGAGGGAAGTTCTTGATGTGCTTGGTTTGCTTACTACTCAGATCTATTCAGACTTTTTGAAAGACATGAAACAAATGGCATTAGCAAGAGTACAAATCGGAGCAGAAGAGATTTTGCAGGATAAAATAGATTTGGAGTTCTGCAATGGGACAGTAAAGAAGAGATTATCGCCTGTTCACAGCTTGGTACCTGTGGAGCTAATGCAGTTTGTAACACCGGCTGACAATGTGGTGTATTATGTCAGGAAGAGTTGTCGTTCCGAGTCTGAGGCCATAAACGAATATGAGGTACTGTCGATCCTCAGAGGTTCAGTTGGAGTTGTTCAAAGCGTCGGGAACTCTATACATGAGTGTGAGACGTTTTATGCTTACTTCATGGAGTATGCATCAGCTGGAACCCTTTATGATGAGATAAGGAGGCATTTGAACGGTCTCCCTATAGACATTGTACGTCGTTACACGCGGATGATACTTGAAGGTCTTCAATCACTTCATGATGCTGGATTTGTTCATGGTGATCTCCACTCCATGAATGTTCTTCTTTTTCCGAGCGAGGGAAGGTTGGTTGCAAAAATCACTGACTTTGGAAGGACGAAAAGAATTGGTGATAGTAGCTGGTGGAGCTTTCAAAAATTACTCTTAGGATTCCAAACAATCAAGTCACCAGAGTCGGTGTCTGAGGGAACCACCAACGAGGGACATGATGTATGGGCAATGGGTTTACTAGTAAAAGCTATGTTTTCAGATGCAAAAGCCCAGAAGACGATGTTTCACAGTGAGGAGGAAGCAGGAGATTTAATGAACATAGTAGTAAGTGATCCAGAGGCCTCAGATTTCACCAGTTTATGCTTAGTATTTGATCCAGAGAGACGCGCCAAGGTTAATGATTTGCTGTGGCATCGTTTTTGGCAAATTAACTGATATATCTCTTGGCTTGTTATGGTGTTAGCAGTATAAGCCTGTGTAGTTTTGTATATAGTCTTCTCTTAAGAACACGAGAATCTCTTAAGGTACTGCATCTAAATGTTGAAACATCTAAATGTTGAAACATGTGTCTAGAATCTCTTTTTGGCACGTCTTTAATATTAGTAACACAGTAATAAGACAGAACAAAAAAAAAGAGAAATTAAAACCCTTTCGGGATCAATTCAGTGACATGATAAAAAAAAACAACCTTCTGGGTTACAGTTTTACAAAACGCTGAATGAGAGAATCCAGGGATGAAGAAAGCCTCTCTCACTAGTTGTGCATAAATAAAAATTGGTCCTTTTGATTCGTTAATTATAAACAGGGGTGATTCCAAGTAGGTGGAAGCATTTCCGCATGACTATGGCCGTTGCTTCACAAAGTAGGAGACGGCTTGTCTCCTCTGCTGAACCAATGACCTTTAAAAGTTCAAGAGAAAGATGAAAATAATGGTGGAGTCTATTGGGCTAAATAGTGAAGTAGGAATTTTGGGGATGCTTACCTGACAATTCTTGTAGAATTTGGAGTAGTGTTCGGATAAGCCGTAGAGGTACTCGCACAGCACGTGCGGTAACAGCTTGGTGCACGCTTCCTCAACCGTCTGCAAATCGTGCACACATGGATTGCAATTGTTACTAAGAAAAATAAGTCGAATATGAAACTAACACTATATAATCAGCATGTGTTTTACCTCGGAAAACCGAAGCAGGTGAAGCCCCAGTGCCCGTTCGTCTGCATGATCCAATGCTAGCTTTCCTGCCTGCAATAAAAATAGGTGCTGAAACGTATGAACTACACAGACTTGGTAGGTGTTTACAAATCCAAGAATATCATATCATACACAGAGCTTTAAATGACAATGGAAAGTTCAGGTGCGGCCAAGAAGACCAAAAGAGGAACAATCATTAGAAGAATTAAGTAATTCGAGTTCATGCCTTTTTCAGTTCATCTATGTCTTTGCCAGACTTTCTGATAATTGAGCAGATTCGAGCATGGGTGTAAAGAAGGTAAACGGCTGTTTTTCCCTGTTCATGACTACATATGATCAAATATTCAATAAGCATGTGAAGATGACTGCATAAAGCAAAAATGTAGACTAGCTGCTAAATTCCAGTACCTTATCACAAAGCATTTGATCATAGCTGAAAGTATAATTTGTCAATCTATTGTTCTTCAGGTCAGCAAACCTTGAAAAAACAAAATATACAAAACCACAAGTCAGCTGTATAATTCACTATCACCAGCAATAGAATAGAGATGATACACTTACTTCACCGCACCGTATCCAACTGCCTCAGCTGTTTGGTCCAGCTCCTCGGGTGTCCACTCTTTGTCCTTGCCTAACCAGAGAGGAACATTTAAGGGATGAGTTCGACCACGTAATAACTGAACAAGCGAATAAATTTCAACAAATCCAGAAACGTAAAACATCTCTGACACAAAGTTCCATACCACGCTTCATAAGGGACATTTTACTGCAATTCTTGGCCACATCTAGCAATTGAACTAGGTAGATTGTTCTAGTATACAGACTTCTAAACCGCCTGCCATCTAATCCAAGGACTACACCAAAACTAACATGGCTAGCTCTAGGGTAAGTTGTATCATTGGCTGGAAGCCATCCTGCTTTTCTGGCAGCCTGATTCAGAGTAAAAGGAAAACCAAAGTCACGACTGACAGTTTCCATCAAGACATAACAACATTACGCAAGTCATCAGATCTTAAATAAAATTAATATAATCATCAAACCTACTTTGAATAACTTATCAAAGTGCACATGCTGGCCAACATCTGTCACATAGATAATCCAGTCGGTTTTCTCTTCATTAAGCCGATACCTGAGCCAGGCAGATTTTTGCATAATATGCAAGTTCAGATTGCAAGTACAGACACATAAAGTCAAAATATATGAGGTAGATATATGTAGCTAGTAATTTAACCCACCAAAGAGCAGCCATATCTGTTGTGCTATAGGTAAAACCACCATCTCTTTTGACAAGCATGAGTGGGGACTTGGAGCCTTCGATGGATATAACACGAGCACCTTTCATGTCTTCAACCAAACCCTTGATAGTCAATTCCTCAATCATGTTAGAGATATAAGGTTTGTAAAAGCTCTCTCCCTGTCATGAATCAAAGTGCTTTCCATTAGTACGCATCCCCGTATCTCTCTTCCACTCTGCTTAAAGAAGTATAGTACAGGTCCAGCAATTCCTTTACCTTTTCTTCAAGCTCAACTTGGAGGCGTTGAGTAACCTTGGTAGACTCGGTTCGGCTGATTTCACAAATCTTAGCCCAAGCTTCGACGTAGACAGGATCTCCACTCTGCACAAAAAAGAAAGAAAGAAAAAGATAAAAAAATAGAGACATGAGAGTAAATAAGATCCTGCAGCAGATGATACCAAACATAAAAACGCAGCAGTGATTTGGGTTACCTGCAGAAGGACCACAGCACGTCGTGCCTTTTTCCTAAAGTCAAGATCCTCGTCAAATTTATCTTTTGCTTTTTGGTAAAGTAACTATCAGATATGACATGTGAAGTTAGAAACTGAATAACTTTGGATTTTCACATAAAGCAATAAAAAGGAACTGTAAAGCTTGAGAGGACCTCAAGATGTTCAGTTGTTATCACAGGAGATCTAGCTGGATCAGGAAATTCCTCAAAGAGGCACTCGATTAGCATGCCCAACTGCAGGGGGGAAATTGATTTGTTTGATAAAAAATATTGGAATAAGAGAAAAAAGAAATGACTTGGAGAGTAGAAAAGTAGTACCTGTGTTCCCCAGTCACCAACATGGTTTCTACGTAGAACTTGAACCTTGGAGTAGTCGAGCAAGCGAGCTATGGTTTCACCGATAATAGGTGATCTAAGATGACCAACATGCAGTTCTTTAGCAATGTTGGGAGAGTAAAAATCAACCACGGCTCTCTTAACTGGAAGAGTAGGCGCCCATGTGTCAATTCCATTGATAAGCATTTTCTCAATGCTCTGCGGGGATAGATAAGATTGATGTAAAATGAGCATATGTGAGAGCAAATACACAAGAGGAGTACCTTGGCCATATACTCGGCTGACATAACAGCATTAATAAATCCAGTTCCAGTAACAGAGCATGATTTCACCATCTCAGAGGCAGGGAAATTTGAAACAATGTGCTATATGTGAGAACAAACAAAATCAGATAAGAAGAATCGGATACAATAACACGACAAACATGTCCAAAAGACCCAATAAACAAACCTCTCCAATACTTCGAGCAAATTTGGACGGTAAACTTTTTGCCGACAGCATGTGCATTACAGTGCTACTGCAAACAACAACCGTATAAGTAATTAAACAAACAGAAAGGAATTAAATTATCCATTCAAGTTAAAACGAAAAAGATGGAGCACCATTGATAATCTCCAAATTTTCGATTTGGACCTCTGGAGGCAACAATGGAGAGCTCCACACCAATAACATCTTTTGTACCCAGAGCCAAAAGAAAGAGCTTCTTGAGTTGCTTTTTTAGATTTCCCCCGATATCTCTCTCCTGTCAAAATATCATTCATGAAACGGGAAAGGAGAACATTTTATCTTGGAGACTGAAACAAAAACAAAACTAAGACTTACAGCTGCAATTTCCATCCAAGAGATTAGGGCTCAGACAGATGAATTTTACCAGTGAAGACAAAAATAAGCGATTGCGAAAACCTAAACGTCGGAGAGGAGAGTATTTAGGGTTTCCTCGACGAGGGCCACTTTTCCTTTAATTTTTCTTTTCCTTTTTTTTTTTAATTTAAAAACAACAAAAAAAAAACAAATTCTATTTCGGATTTTGATTGGATTATTATTAACTGAACATTTTTCATCTGTACGGACAATGATATTTATTAAAATGAGACTCGAAATTTGACATTAATTACATTACAGATTGTAATTTTAAAATAACTAAAACAAACAATCTTATCTATGCTATCAATCTGATCTATACATAATTTTTTTTATATATGGCTGACTACTGAAAATGTTTTTAACATAAATCAATATAATTATCTATATAAAAAAAGATAATGCACAACAAATTTTTAAAATTCTAAAAATAGAAATATATTTTTTAAAAAATTAACAACACACCTGCGTATAACGGGATCTACCCTAATGATATTTTAAAATTGTTATAATCTAATCCTAGTATACTTCATTAAAATTTAGGCATACACATCAGACAATCTAAATTAATTGTGAAGTGTGTATGAGGATACCAATCCAGAAGATTAGATAAACCTTCGTTCTCTACTCTAGTGATATATTTGATTAACCCAAATATATCCCAATATTATGATCGTTATCGAATTATCTATATCAAGAATTATGATTTCTTCCACTCAATAGTTTTCGTGCTAAGAACCATTTGATTCCGTTTGATATATATATCTATAATAATCTCTCATTTTGATCAATGATCAATGGTTGAACTATGAATTATTTCACGTGTGTGTACTCGGAAGTTTATGTCATCTTACTCGACGACATAGATTTTTATAATCGTATTCGTATGGGTCAACTAATTATTGGACATAATGTCCAATACTAATGCACTCATAATTCTCAACTTTTTATCTTTTGTCTTGTTTTTGAATTCCTTTTAACTTTTTAAACTAATCCAAATAAAAAATTCCGAACATTTTTAATTATATAAATCTGATTTTAGCGAAAATAAAAACCCTGATTTTAGTTTTTCTTTAAAGTGATAATTTTTTTGAGAGTTTCAGCCAAACTCAATTTAATGTTACCAAGCGTGGTATAAACCATGTGTTTAGAGTTTTCTCATAAGCCCATCTGCACTTAACAGCTATTGCCTTTTCACGCGGTGCTGCATAATACCGTTGCAGCTGAGACTCTGGTTGAAGTAGAATGTTTACTTTCAAGAGGTTTATTTAATCACTTATTAATCAGTTTGCTGCTTGATGGCCCATTTCGTTTGGTTTCTGATTTGACTTTGCTGAGGCGACTCTTGTTGTTTCAGAGTCTTTCCTTTGGTTGTTGAAGTATAAGTGATGAGATCTAGGGCACACAAAAAAAAAAAAGGTGATGAGGTCTAGGGCAATGAGAAAACGTAAGAAGAACTCAAATATAGGGCTATGAGAAAACGTAAGCAGTAAGTCACTGAGGAAAGCCTAACCGTATCCGGTACAATAAACGATCTGGAGGAGAAGGCTTTGATCGGGTCCCTGTTGATCTCGTCGTCAAAATATTTTCTAAATTATCGAGGAAGTCTATGGCTCAGTGTCGTCGTGAATCGAAACTGTGATCGACTGGGCGTCGATAATTCGTCGTCCAAATTACGACCAGATGTTCCCGATTAAGTCTCCATCGACACCGATGTTCCTTTTCACCATCCGAGCTAGAGGAAAGTTATACTTGTACACTTCACCTCAGCCTCGTCATCATATGAATTGCCCTACGGATATCTCTCAAATCCAGCAACCTGTCAACGGAATGGTCTGTCATCAATGTAGGAGAGACGATCATACAGTTATCGTGATTTATAATGTCATCACAGGATAGTCTATATAACCTTAATCCCCAAAGTGACAATTGATGTTACTGGTTATGGGAGAGGTGAAGTTGTGTTCTACCCAATTGATGTTAAACAAGTTCCTTTCTACATCATTTTTTACTACAATATCGTAAGAGTAAGAGTTGAAATTCCAGGACTTGAAGCTCTTCATTCGTCTAGAGTTCATATATGTTTCTAAACTATGTAGAGGATTTGAAGCTTATCTAAGTGTTTTATTAGATTTTTTTATTAGCAGCTACTGGCGAAAGTGGTGTAAGAACTACCATGTGAGGTGAGGCATTTACGTAACAACTAGGCAGTGGTGAGGACACATGTCCCGGCTCCATCAACGCCATTTTCCTGACTTCCGAGCAGTAGAGAGCTTTCCTATCGGAGGAAGATTGAAGCTTTTTGGAAAATCTGAAGCTGTTTCTAGAATAGAATGGTTTGGTGTTGAGTGTTAGAAGGAGTGTTAAAATGGTTTAACAAAAAGAGAGGGCGTTATGAAGCCAAGTGTTAATTTAACCTCGCTTCACCGGAGAAGAAGCAGAGGAAGGACTAAGGAGAGCCTGGCAAAATTTGGAGCGCAATTTAGGTCATGGTTCCGTTTTATAGGTAAGCGAGGACGAGAAAGTAAATTTCAGATTAATTTGTGTATTACCAAACAAACCGAATCTATAATATAATATTGAAAATTAAGAGACATAACCAGGTTGAATAAAATTAGAACAGATATTGAACCGACGGCTCGATCGCTATATCAAGTCTGTAGTTGGGATGGTTGAAAGAGACAAAAACCATACATGCAGAATTTCTTGGTCACTGGGATGGTTGAAAGAAATAATACTGCATTTACTAAAAAAACCAGTGTTTTGTTTCTCTCATTCAACATTTTGTAAAACTGTTACCCAGAAGGTTGTTCTGTCCCATGTCATTGAACTGATCCCGAAATTAAGAGTTTTACTTTCTTATTTCTGTCTTATTACTATATTACTTTTACTAAATATACGTGCCAAAATATAAGATATTATAGACACATGCATGTTTCAACATTTAGATGTTAGATGGTGTACCTTTCTATATTTATATAGCATTAATTTGAATTTAGTTTTGTTAGTTTGATCATTAATTATTGATTTCATATTTTCACACAAAAATAAGAAATCCTCAATTTTTTCGCCAAAAAATAGATTCGTAATTTCCAGCCAAAAACGGATTCATAACTTTTCCACCAAAAAAATGATCCTTAATTTTCCCGCAAAAAACGGATCGGTAATTTTTCCGCCAAAAAAAGATCCATAATTTTCTCGCAAAAAATGGATCCTTAATTTTTCCGCAAAAACTTGATCTCGTATTTTCCCACAAAAATAAGAAATTCACAATTTTTCCGCAAAAATAGATCCATAATTTAGCTGCCAAAAGTTGATTCCGTATTTTTCCACTAAAATAAAAAAATTTGTAATTTTTTCGCAAAAAAAAAATAGATCCGTAATTTCACCAAAACTTGATTCCGTATTTTTTCACCAAAATATAAATCTATAATTTTCTGTCAAATTAGAAATCCATAATTTAAATTTTTATTTAATAAATTGAAATAACAATATCAAACATCTTACACAATTTGTCCATGGGAGGACCATTGTCCATGGGCGAAATGGATATTTTATCCATTAATATCATTTTATTTTGTGCTTGTCCATGAACTGTCTATAATGATTTGGACTGCTTCGCCCATGGGCGCACATACCATTTGACACCTATACTATTAACAAATTCCTTTCTTCGCCTCTTCGACGACCTAGTTCTCTTGTGACCGCCTAACTAGCCTCTTCGACAACCTATTTCTTTTGAAATTGCCTAACTCATCTTCTCGATTACCTAATTCTCTTGTATTCGCCGAGCTACAGGGACAGCCCCTGAAGAATGAAACTGATATTGAGGCCGCCGACACATTAAACACACACACACACCTCATTGAGGAGGCCCAGCAAAGATATCAATAGCGGTGACCTCTCTAGCTTTAATCAAGATCTTTACCCGAGCTAGATTACCTATGTAACTTGAACTACGAATGGTTTGATCATTTTTTCAAGAATATATGTAGACAGTTTTTTAAGAGGCGCGGCTATAAGATAAATAAACTAACAGCTCGTAGTGAGGACTACCTAACTCTTGAGCTTCAAATTCAATAGTATGAAAGACTCAGAATCCCTTGATCGATTTTGACTATCTTATACTGTGTTGAAATCCCCGTTCAACATTTTCTCTCTAGAATAAAACTATTTTGTTTACGGCCTTGATATTTCGTTACCTTCTTTGTCGATCCATTTTCGACTATTCTCTTCACAAACATCATTTCTTTTCGTTCTGTTTTTTTATGGCCATCTCCACTCCACCTTTGAGTTGTGTTAGTGGAGTCATTATACATCTTCTTCTTTATAATAGGTTTCCTAAATTTAATTTCTCTGTTTCGCAAAATTTTCAATTCTTGCATGCATTGTGTTTAGCAAAGCCACAACGACCACAATGCATTATCATTTTTCTCTCTCTACTAACCTTCTTCAATATTGTAGGGGACTCACGCCTTGTTTTCCTCCTCTTTGGTTTTGGTTTCCTTCCTTTCATGTTCTGTATATATATGTTTTCAAACAAATTTGGAGGTGACTTAATCACACTAGGAGTTCTTTTGAGAAAACTGCATACCTTTTATCTGGACATATTGAAGTCACTATAAATCTGTCGATGCCAAGAATTAATGTAGTAGTTGGAGATGTAGTTTTCCATGATTAACAATGGCACGTAACGCATGATCGCCAGGAAGTCCACTCGTATCCTTAAAAAATGATTTAATCCCAGCTTCTAAAACGAAGTCGTTTTGGCTATATACTAGTTTTTCTATAAAAAAACACCAAAGCCTGAACTGGAGCTTCTTATGAATTTTGATTTCTAAAAAAGTCAATAAATAATGCTACGAAAAAAAAAGAACAAAAGGAAGGAAGTTGAATACTAAATAAACAAAATAAAACTTTGGCAGATGCTATGTCAGGTCGTTGCCACGGTGATCGGTGGCAATCCGGATAAATGGTTGACTAGCATTTTGTCTAAGTCAACTTCGATTTGAATTTTACAGTTAATTTATATTTGAGA
The DNA here is from genome assembly GCA_028015245.1 of Cardamine occulta. NCBI lineage: Eukaryota > Viridiplantae > Streptophyta > Magnoliopsida > Brassicales > Brassicaceae > Cardamine > Cardamine occulta. The sequence goes on from CM051362.1 coordinate 10,079,829, forward strand.
AATTCCTTAAAATACCACACTTTTATGTTTTGTTCCAAAAATACCACCAAAAATTTTAGTTTCCAAAAATACCACAAACACAAAAATTGATTTTATAAAGTTTATAATTAAATTTTTTGAGTTTGGGTTAACTATTTTAGATTTAGGATATAGTTTTATAGGGTGGGAGTAGGAGTTTAGGGTTTAGGATTTAGGGTTTTTAAATTCTAAACCTTAAATCCTAAACTCTAAAAATATGTACATAGTTAAGGGGATTTGTGGTTACAAATGTGGTATAGGTGGAAGTTTTTAAAATTGGTGGTATTTATGGAAGAAAAACATAATTTAGTGGTATTTAAGAGAATTTCCCTATTAATTATTTCTTGTTTGTTTTTGTCAATCTTTTTCTTTTCGCATTGTAAATGAGCTGCATTAAATATCTCTGTTTTCAGAGGAAGGTTAAGGTTATTATTGTAGAATGTGTGTTAATACCTGCATATTTATGATGCCTCTAAATATGGGAGCCATGTGGTTGTCATGTTGATTGGAAAAAAAGGAAACCATAGATTATGTGAAATATGTGTAGATGGATAGATGTGTATTCCTAAAATGGTATCCACCTAAAATGGTAGTTTTCCATGAGAAATTGTTTGTTGTATCAACCATGTAGTTTTCCATGATTAACAAGCAATTTCTCATAAAATGGTTTTCCACCAAATGTGGTTAATAAAAGTGGCATGTTTTGTTGTGATATTTCCGAGATGTTGAGCTGTTTCTGTTGGACCGTTTCCCACCCACATCTCGTGATGCAATATCGAAAAGAATCTTCAATACATGGGTTTATTATGGGAATCTTATCTTCATAAATTCAAAGAAAAATCAAAAGCTAAATTGGTGACAAGAAGATTATTTGATTTAGCTAATTTTCCTTCTTTTGTTTAAATGTGAATAATTTTATTTTCATGTAATTTATTGTAAATATCACATTGTAAAAGCTATAAAAAGCTCATTTGTTCCATTGTAAAGATATATATAAATCTTTGGAAAATAAAAGAGAGATTTTTTCTTCTTAAAGTTGTGTGCTTTGTTTTGCTTGTTTATTTTAGTTTATGTAATCATTCTAAAATACAAGTTTATTTCTTTGAATATTGTGTGTGATTATTCACTTTATTCTTAGAAACTTTGTATTAAGTTGTTTGTGTGATTCAAATAGTTTGTTCGATCATCAATTGGGAGAGTCAATCAATCCATCGATTGAGAGAGTCAATCAAAACCTTCCACCTCCATCTTCACCATCCTCCATTTCAAGCCGAGAGCCTTGAGATCATGTATCCATAAGATTTTGGTGTGATTCCTAATCTTATATCATCTCGAAAAAGCCTATTAGAGTCTAAAATGTTCCTCATTGTTTGGGATAAAGATTTTTGGGTAATATATAAAAAGATATGGCAACCCTTAACTTTTGAGCTAGCTTTTGGGTTGAGTTAGGCCACATTCGTAATATGGTATCAGAGCACAAATGTGTCTAACAAGTTATTTACATATTATAATATGAAATCTACCTATTTATCATTAAGGACATATACACAAATATCTATTTTCTTAATAATATTTAAAATATATTTTAGGTGATCTCGTCCTAACATTTACCTTATTAAAGGAACTTATTTATCATGTGGGTGGGTTTGTATGGAGAATGTAATGTCCCTTTAAGACATAGGGATTTATAATTATCGGAACTGTTAATTTTTGTGTGGAAACTGGCTTAGAAAATCAGTTCATCTTTACTGTATCCAATTATGATGAGCATATGTAGAAGGATTAATCTGATTATGATGAAGTTTCCAGTATCTATACTATTAAAATGGAACACTCTTTACTCTTTAGAAGTAACATTTATGTTCTAAGAATATTACATAAAATGTCATTAGTATAATTTTTTTCTAGGGAAAATTAGCTAAAAATTATATTTTTACCTCACATTTTTGAATATATAACTTTTATTAATTAATCTATATTAATTACTAAAATAACCCTTAATTAAATCTTCTCAGTATCTTTATAATTAAATTAACATTTTCTAAAAATTGTGCAATCTAAATAAAATAGAAAAAAACATAAATAGCTTTTGTTGGACTTGACGTTGGAGATGTAGAGAGCAAAAAAAAGACTCAATGTTCCATCTTCGTTCTTAAGTCAAACTCAGTTTCAAGATCTGGTGCAATGAAGAGATCTTTAAGGACCTTAAACATTTTGCAGTAACTGATATTTAGATTGCTAATTCACTGACTTACACCTAAAAACAGAGCATAAAAATCATCTTCTTTTACTCCGCTAGTTGCTACTGGTGGTGAATTCTAAACCACGTAATCTGTTGGTTTTGAGCTCATTTGTGCTGAGACGACTATGTCTGCTCCAACATGATCAAAATTCACCAATTGTAGTAAAATCAGTAACAAAAGTAGTCAAGTTAGTGTCACTTCTTTATCTCCTGATCTATATTCTCGATGCTATCAATTGCTTTTGACCTTCTTTTAGTATCCATCTTGAGATTCATCTTGTTAAAGTTTTAAACTTTAACCCAAAACAAGGCTTAACTAACTTATGAATGATAGATTTTCTTAAGCTATGAATGTTTGTATGACTAGTTATTTTTAGTAATCATATAGACATGTTCTTGTTTCTTGTAGATATTTTTTGATCTAGTAGGGTTCAGCTTAAATGAGCATTCTTGCTAAAATTTTGCAGGTTGGTTGATCAAGCGTTCACAAATTTTACATGTTGGTTGATCTAGAATATATATTCTACCTTACGTAATCTAGAATATGTACTACCTAGAATACATCTTCTACTTTGCGTAATCTAGGATACATCTTCTACTTAATCTACAATATATATTCTACCTTATCTAATATAGAATACATCTTCTACCTAATCTAGAATAAATAAATTGTGATTTAGGGATTTATTGTTATCCAAAACCCTTATTTTAGACCAAAGCATTAGACGACAACAGAGATCAAAACGAAAAAGATTAAAGTTTAAACGATGGAGTAAAGTCAAAACAAAAAAGAAGAATAAAGGAACTGTGTTTGTGTATCTAAAGTAATTCTTAATTTCCACAGATGAAATTGATCAATCATTTAGGATCAACTTTTATATATCATATCTAACTTAATTCTTAATTTTCACAGATGAATATGTTGCAGACCTACATAGTTTGTGATGTATGGAGACTGTTTCACAATAATGAGTGGAGGTTTATTGTCAATAAAGAAAAAGATGGTAGACTACTTACTTTGGAATCCAATAATACTATTGAAGATTTGAGGAGAATGGTTTCTTAAGACTACGGCAAAGAACATAATATGGATGATGTAAAAATTTTCTTCCATTCCTACAATAAATCAACTAATAAAATGAGTCTTTTATGTTACTACTTTATTACTAAAAGTGTTTAATATGGATGTCGAGAAGTCTATATAGTTCCTCTTTGATCCTTAACTCATTTATTTGCAGTTCTCTTGAACTTTCTCCACTAAAGCTAAATACTTTCATTAGATGCAACTATGTTTTAAAAAGTACAAATCTCAATAATTAAACTCACATTGCCGTGGAACAGATTAATTGTGAATAAATAAATAATCATAATGTTCAATAAATTATAATAACCAAGCTTGAAGTAATATAACCACTTAAGATGCAACTATGCTAAATAAAAAATAAAGCTCAATGAATAATCATTCTGCATTAATCACTGTAATGAAACAAGAACAAACTGAGAATTCCAAAACCACAATCATCAATCAAAATGTAATTAAAATTCTTTTAAAAGGTTCCAAAATTTCTCAGTTAACATGCTCAGATTAATAGACATAAAAAATCAGCAAGAATCAAACAGAAATTCTAGACCTAGGCCTTGGATACGACTCAAGCTTATCAATCAAACAAATAAAGAGTCTCGGTAGATCTATATTGTATACCCTAATAATCGACAGAGAGCGACTAAGAGCAAATCGATTAAAATCTTTCTATATTTCTTTTTTTATCCAACACATATATGTTTTTAAAATTCTATTTTAAAAATCAAACTAACATATTAATAATTCCAAGGGCAATTTTGACTATTTAATAATATAAAGTATAGGTTATTAAACTCTTCTAAAAAAGGTATAGATTTAAAAAAATAGGGTAAAATAATCAGTTTTAGCTAAGTTTTCCTTTTTTCTAAGAGAGAAAAAAAATCTTGTTTGGGAAATTTTGTCAAAGGACACGGATCTTTGGTTGATTTGTAAACAAGGTTGGGTCATTAACATACCCGAATCTGCAAAGAAACTAAATAAATGATTAGCAATTAATTAGATTTCTATAATACCAGGAAAAAAAGAGTTGTAGGGCAATTTTGTCAAATTTATCAGGTCATTTTGAATGCATCTCGATCTTGGCTCAATATATCTCTTCAGAGATTTTCCTTCAACCAAACCATATAAATTTCCATAACAACCGTGTAGATTTCCATAATGCCAATGTTGGAGACCATCAGGAGACTAGCAATAGTTCGTATACGAGAGAGATCCATTGCTGCAAACAGATGGGGAGGTAAGTATACAGCTTATGTGCAGCAATTTCTTGATGCAGAACATAAAGATGCTTTATATTGCATTCTTTATCTTGGTACTAGTGGTAAGTATGAGGTTCAACTTGGTTATGATTATGAGAATGTAGACTTGAATAACCGGACGTGTTCGTGTTGCAAGTGGAAAATCTGTGGAATACCATGTGAGCATGCCTATGGAGTGATGTTGAAGAAGACAGTTAATTCAGATGATTATGTGAATGATTGGTTTCTCACAGAACGCTTGAGAGACCTCTATGCTGACAGTATCAACCCATTTAGAGGACCAAGTCATTGGGCTATAGGTGATGTAGCATTGGTTACTCTATGAGCTGACCAACAAAAGTCTAAGAAGAAGAAGAAGGAGAAGCTCCAGAAAAGGATTAAAGGTGCAAACGAGTCTCCATCCAAGAAGAAGAACAAGAAAAAGAGGAAGAGCAGAAAGAATAAAGAGCAGCAAGTGGATATAGGTGAAGCAGCTATAGATACTTACAAGAAGCGGACAATGCATTGCAAAAAATGTGGACAAGCTGGTCATAATGCTAGATCATGTGGCAAAAGAGCAAAAAAGGTAATCCCTAATCATGTCTTAAATTATGTTACTTGGTTTATGATGACTCAGGTTGTTTAATTGGTGGTTGCAGAATCAGGTTGAAACTTCAGAAACGCAATCTATGCAGCCTATGTCACAGATGGTAGATTAGGTAAAAGATTGGTGAATTTGAAGATTGGTTTTTGTTTTTTTTTGTTTCGGATTAGTTTTTGTGTTTTGTTTCAGATTGGTTTTTGTTTTTTGTTTCGGATTGATCTGTGAACATGTTATGTTATCATGTTTGGTACACTTTAATGCGATGGTTTGACTCTTAATCTCATTTTTTCAAAACAACAAGACACATACTAAATAAGATCAAATCCTTCTCACACACCTACAAGATTGCTACATCCTATGATGATGATGCATCCAATAACAACAACAAGACACACACTCTTCCATAATCTCCTTTTGGTATCCAATATTTCAACTTCAGTCATTCCAATAAGCCTCTCCTCCAAATCCATTTACATATTGTCAATCATCTTTTTCCCATTTTCTAACCTCTCGGTGATGATCTCTTGCATAGCCTTCACCTCTTCCTCGAATTTATTTTCTTTGTCATCCACCATTGCTTTTTCTTCTTCCAAAGCCTCATCAACCCATTTGAAAACATGTGAACCATCTATCTTTAGCTTTCGATTTGCAGCAAACGAACATCGATAGAATCTTCTACCCGGATTTGCATCAGTTTTAGCTATGAACTTTGTTACTGAATCACCACATCAACACGCATTTGGTATCCCGTGGTTGCGTCCTTGAGCCCTTCCAGATGTCATCCCACTCGAAGACGAGGATAAGTGGCTCATGATTCTTGATCAGAAACTTAACTCCCCAAACACACACAATTGAATCCGAAATCAGATAAATCGAATACACAGAATAAAAAGACAAAGAAGAATGTACCTTTAAAGCAGTGAAATCTCAGAATTGGGGATGAATTTTTTTTTTTTGAAAGTTAGGGTTCGTCGTCGAGAGAGAAGAGAAATAGAGATTGAGGATAAATTGAGATTGAAATCGGTATGTTGGTTTATATGTTAGCTTCGGTTCATAGTTTACCAAATCGATTTCAATTTATTTCTACTCCAAACGCTTATGTTAGTGGTTAAGGCAATCTGTTTAACGGAACCGTTAAAATCAACGAAAAATCCACATTTATGTGGCTATAACTCAAAAACAAACTTTCCGTGTAGTTAAACATTATTTTTAAAAATCTTTGTAGCTACAGACTTAAATAAAAATTTCGATGTGGCTACACCCCACGGCCATCAAACGATTACATTTGTTATTGGTTACTTGAGAAAAAAACTTTCAATAAAAAAAAAATATATATATATATATATATATTAACCGGTCGGTTTTATCTATTTTCGCCAAAATCCTTATCCAAAAAGTGCATCCTCTCCGAAATTACCAATATTTGCCGGAGAAATATTTCTGGTAACCATGCTCCGAAGAATCACTTATCCCTCTTCACTTGCTTCACCCTCTCTCTTCCTCCGCTTCTTTCGCCAATTCCCTCGCTCTTACTCGTCACCGACTACTATCAGCGTCTCCGGCCGCAACCTTCGCCGGCTACACACTCCAACCACTCTTCGTTTCATTTGTTCACACTCTTCATCTGTTATCGTCTACGAGAATCATCCGTTCGTTCGGATTTTCAAAGACGGTCGTATCGAGCGTCTTTCCGGCACCGAAATCATCCCACCGTCTCTTAACCCCCAGAACGACGTCGTTTCAAAAGACGTTATATACTCACCAAATCATAACCTCTCCGTTCGTCTCTTTCTCCCTCATAAATCCACAGAAGTCTCCGCCGGTAACAAACTCCCTCTACTTATCTACATTCACGGCGGAGCTTGGATTATCGAATCTCCTTTCTCCCCAATTTACCATAACTTCCTCACGAAGGCAGTCAAATCCGCTAACTGCCTCGCCGTCTCGGTTCAATACCGTCGTGCGCCGGAGGATCCGGTTCCAGCGGCGTACGACGATTCATGGTCGGCGATTCAGTGGATTTTCTCTCATTTTAATGGATCTGGTCCTGAAGATTGGATTAACAAATACGCTGATTTCAACAGAGTTTTTCTCGCCGGAGATAGTGCCGGCGGTAATTTATCACATCACATGGCTATGAGAGCTGGTAAGGAGAAGCTTAAACCTAGAATCAAAGGGACTGTGATTGTACATCCAGCTTTTTGGGGAACAGATCCGGTTGATGAACATGATGTGCAAGATAGAGAATACAGGAATCGAATTGCGGAAGTTTGGGAGAGAATTGCGAGTCCGAATAGTGTTGATGGAACGGATGATCCGTTGTTTAATGTAGTCGGATCCGGGTCGGATTTTTCTGGATTGGGATGTGAGAAGGTTTTGGTTGCAGTGGCTGGGAAAGATGTGTTTGTGAGACAGGGTTTGGCTTACGCGGCGAAGCTAAAGAAGAGTGGGTGGAAAGGAGAAGTGGAAGTGATGGAGGAAGAAGATGAAGATCATTGCTTCCATCTTTTAAACCCAAATTCTGAAAATACTCCCAAATTCATGAAGAAGTTTGTGGAGTTTATCACCGGTTAAAGAATTTCTAAAATTCAAAGAACCAAATACATGAGTGATTCTCTAATTTCTGACCATATGAGTGAGACTTGTTGTCCAATTTTATTTTCTTTTGTTTATAGCAGAACCAAGAAGAAGAAAATTTCGTTTCAGATACGTTTTCTCCATTTACACGTATCGTAACAAAACTCAAATTATCATCGAACAACAATATTTGTGTTCAAATGAAATATATAGATGTATAGTTTTGTTTAAAATATCTTGATGAGTTGAACAAATATATACAATTTGCATGTCACCACCATACGTAATCGAATTTGCTACAAGCCTACAATGATGGATTTGTGATGACAAACAGTTTTATTATTTTCCTTACTTTTAGTTGTGTAATATAACGTTTTTGTTACAATTTTTTTTAATGAAAAACTCACCATTATCCATGTGAATTTTTATGTTTGTCTTAATTTTGTGACTATTAGTTATCGACGACCGACGGGTGCATGTATACACAATCGGGTCCACCGTTAGTCTTATAACCAAAAATAGGAAAACATTCTAAGTAAAGCATCTTGTGATTTTTCCTCAAAAACAAATGGTTTCTTAGCATAAGTAACTTGTGGACAGACAAAATATAACCAAATCCAATTCATATCAAGCTGTCTCCAGACCAAAAAAAAAAAAAAAAGTGTATGTGTCTATCCCTAATTCCCTATTATACTATAGATTATATCAGAGTTTTTAATATTATTTTCATTAAATAAAAAGTTAGAAACTGTTAAAAGATTCGTCTGTTTATACAAATCTCATACAAACCACTCTCTTCACTCTTTATTCAAAAAGATGGAATCTAATCTTACCACAAACTATCATCTTCCGTTCATCAGAATTCACAAGAACGGCCATGTGGAGCGACTTCGAGGCAACGACATCGTCCCGGCGTCTTTAAACCCACAAAACGACATCGTTACAAAAGACGTTGTATACTCACCGGAGCATAACCTCTCCGTTCGTATGTTTCTCCCCAACAAATCCATCGATAACAAACTTCCTCTGCTTATCTACTTCCATGGTGGAGCTTACATCATGCAATCTCCTTTCTCTCCGGTTTACCATAACTACCTCACGGAGGTTGTCAAAGCTACTAACTGCCTCGCCGTGTCTGTGCAGTACCGTCGTGCCCCGGAGCATCCGATTCCAGCGGCTTATGATGATTCATGGTCCACGATTCAGTGGATCTTTGCTCATTCTGATGATTGGATCAACGCATACGCAGATTTCGACAGAGTTTTTATCGCCGGTGATAGCGCCGGAGCTAATATATCTCATCATATGGGAATTAGAGCAGGTAAGGAGAAGCTAAACCCTAGAATCAAAGGTATTGTTATGGGTCATCCAGGTTTTTGGGGGAAAGATCCGATTGACGAACATGACGTGCAAGATCAGAAAATCAGAAGTGGTGTTGAAGATATCTGGGAAAAAATTGTGAGTCCGAATAGTGTAGATAGAGTGAATGATCCGTGGTTTAATGATCTTTGCTCTTATGTTGATCTAGATGATTTTTCTTGACAGTTGTATAATTGTAGATGAGGCTTCATTCATGGAATTTAACTAGTCCAAAACTGTCAAACCTCAGGTCACAGTTTACGCGCTTCCTAGGAAACTTTAGGAAAGTCATTTGGTTCCCTCTTCTTTGTTGGTACTAATGAAGTGTTCTGAGATACTGAGGTTAAATTTATAGTTGATTGAATGAGATTCTAGCATATCAAATTCAAAATTAGCCAATGTTGATTAGTTTTACACTTTTAGTTGGAATTGGCACCACAAGCTAGCGAAACTTGTAACTCCCCAGTTTATTAATAGGCGCCTTAAGTGGTTGACAATGATTTAGATAATAGTTTGGTTCTCGAATCTCGATGCAGGAAGGATTCCACTGGCATTCCTCACATACTTGAACATAGCGTATTATGTGGGTCAAGAAAGTACCCGCTGAAAGAGCCATTTGTCGAATTGTTAAAGGGAAGTTTGCATACTTTCCTTAATGCGTTCACATATCCTGATAGGACTTGCTACCCAATTGCTTCCACAAATACAAAGGTAATAATACATAAATACTCTTTTCTTCCCCAACTTCTATCTTTGTCCTATGCTCATCGTTCACATATAGTCAAGTTCGGTCTGATCGCATTTCATCACTATCTATGCTAGGATTTCTACAATCTTGTCGATGTATACTTGGACGCTGTGTTCTTCCCAAAGTGTGTGGAAGACGTTCACACTTTTCAGCAAGAGGGTTGGCATTATGAGCTTAATGATCCTTCAGAAGACATATCTTACAAAGGTTCGATTTGTTACAGATGCCTAGTTTAAAAGCTTTTCCATACCTTGCTCTGCATCTTATGCCTCTGGAACTAGTATCAGTCAGTCGATCTAACAATCACAATGTTACGCCCTAAAATCTTTTGATTTGTTTAAACGCTATTTTATTAACTTGCTCTCCCTGTCTCTTTGTTAATGTTTCACATATCAGGCGTTGTTTTTAATGAGATGAAAGGTGTCTATTCACAGCCTGATAATATACTATAGGGCGGATTACTCAATAGGCAAGTTTTGGTTGTTTCTTGATTTTCTTGAACAGTTTCTTCTAGCAATCTCTTTCCATGAGCGAGTTTCTGTAAAGGTTTCGAGTGGATGTGTAGTGTATGCATAATTTACCTTTGTTATTTTTTGGTGTTTTATAGCTGATCTGATTATATGTGTGTATGCATATAGATATTTATCTTTGCTGTGCATGTCTGCATTTAATATTTTGTTGGATTCTTACACTGGTTACCACTTTGATGTGCAGTCAGAGTAAATATAATTGAAGTTTCTCACAAAACGGCACTTCAAAATCTGCTCCTGAATTCCTTGTTAGGTATTCTGCCTTCATTATTCTTTGGTACAGTGGTTCTTATGGAATTGTATACTTGTTTTCTCGTCTATTTTCTTTTAATAGGCCTTATGCCCGGAAAATGCATATGGTGTTGACAGTGGAGGTGATCCAAAAGATATACCAAAGCTAACTTTCGACGAATTTAAGGTTCGTTAAATACTTCATGTGATTTAACTAAATGTTGAAATAAAATGATATTATACTGTAACAGAAGCAAAATGATATGTATGACTTCTGATGCATAATATACTATTCTTCATGTGGTTAGGAGTTCCACCGTCAGTATTATCACCCAAGCAATGCCAGGATATGGTTCTATGGAGATGATGATCCTTTTCACCGCCTCCACGTCTTGAGTGGTAAAGAGCCATATCTTATATTGTATTTTCTGTAGGAGATTGTTTTTTCTTGATTTATGTTCGCCATTATGTTACTATTTTACAGATTTTGTCTTTGTTTTACTAATTTGTACAGAATACTTAGACATGTTTGATGCAAGTCCAGCTCGAGATAGTTCAAAAGTTAAACAACAAAAGCTATTCTCTGTGCCTCGCAGGATTGTTGAAAAATACCCTGCTGGTGAAGATGGTGACCTTAAGAAGCCTTAACTGGCTGCTTTCTGACAAGCCATTGGACATACAAACTCGACTCGCACTTGGGTTTTTGGATCATCTGATGCTTGGGACTCCTGTTTCCCCATTGAGAAAAATCTAATTATTAGAAAGCGGTTTAGGAGAAGCTCTTGTTAATAGTGGTATGGAAGATGAACTTCTACAGCCCCAATTTAGTATAGGTTTGAAAGGTGTTTCCGATGATAATGTCCAAAAGGTTGAAGAGTTGGTCATGAATACTCTGAGAAAGTTGGCAGATGAGGGGTTTGACACTGATTCTGTTGAAGCATCCATGAACACCATTGAGTTTTCACTGAGAGAAAACAACACAGGATCGTTTCCTCATGGTTTATCACTTATGCTCCAGTCAATTGTGAGTTTATCTGCCTTTTTCTTATGTTAGCCTTATCTATTACTTCTGTATCGTTTCTTATTTTAGTGTTGGATGTTTAGGCGAAATGGATATACGACATGCATCCTTTTGAGCCATTAAAATATGAGGAACCATTATTTTGAGCCTCTTCTGGTAATTTGTTGACTTCTACATCTGATGATTTAACCTTTATTTTGGCTTTTGGGTGATATTTAATGAAGAATGTTGCTACAAAAGAATTCCAAGCATTCCTTTCTTTCCAGATTGTATCTCTATTCTCTATCCAAATCACTATTTCGGATGTCTGATGTAGTTTTAAGTATTTAGTATAACATATTGCTTGGTATTTGTCCGAGAGAGCATCCATGTCTGCTGTTGTGTCATGGTCTGTTATACTGTTCTTGGTTGCATTTTAGTGATAGCAGTATCAAGGTCAATTTCTGATAACTTATTTCTCTTACTAACGTTTGCTTCAAATATCATTGTCAATTTTCTTAGTAGCTTCGTTGCACTATTGTTTTGTCTCACCCTAGACATTCACATGCCATGTTTTTAATCTTCCGTCAGTTTGACCGATGATTATTTCCAGTTGTGGTTTATTACAGTATATATCCTTTTCGTAATAATTTTTTCGTCAGCATAAGTGAATGGGATACCCTACCGTTCATAATTTTAACTCCTCCATAATTTCTGTCTTGACAGTCAATCATTACTAGAGAGGGGCACTCAAGATTTGACTTTTGTACAACTTAATCAGTTAATTGGAAGGAAAACGGGAGGATAACAGTTTATCCCCTTATATCCTCTGTGTGGGGAAGAGATGATCCATGTAACAAAATTATTGTGCGAGGAAAATCCACGGTTGGACGCGCTGAAGACCTTTTTAACCTGGTAACTTGTTTTAACATCTTAAACTTATCACATGTAGCTCGAGATATACTTTTATTTTTGTCTATCTCTATGGAGTATCTCTTCTTTCTCCCGATTTCTTCCCTCTTAAAGCAGAAATGCTCACCTTTTATCTCTCCCTGTGCTCATCCCATTTGCCGAGCAGTATCTGATACTATTTCTCCGTGTTCAAGGTAGAGTATAGAGGTAGACTAGACAAATTTTCGCTACTTGAAAACTGATTTTGTTAATTTTAAAGCTAAACATTAGTATGTACGTATTCAGAACTAATCTTAACTTTCGAATTTAAATTAGAAATAGTTGTAGGCATAGAAATTAGATGTAGTTTGATAGAAGAACAATGTGATTCTTGAAATTCTAGTTAATTGCCAATAGATGTTGTAGTTTGGTACTTATGTTTCATACACTTTTGCCTTGCTGCAGATGAACTGTGTGCTACAAGAGGTTCGATTTACAGATCAACAACGGTTTAAACAATTCGTCTCTCAGAGTAGAGCACAAATGGAGGTATGCAGTTCGTTCTTCCTTTTGCATTCTAAATAGAACACGGTGGTAGTAGTATAACACCAACCTTTGTTCATTTCAGAACCAATTGAGGGGAAGTGGTCAAGGAATTGCTGCTGCGAGGATGGATGCAATGTTGACTGTTGCTGGATGGATGTCTGAACAAATGGGTGGTCTCAGGTTGGAACTTGATAACTCTTTTCCTAAAGTTTAGTTTTTTCATTTGTGTGACCTCTTGATTTTAATTGAAACCTGGCTGTGGGATAAGAAACTTTATTCACATTTTTAGTTTGATTCTGAAACTTGTCGAGTCTAATAAAGTTTTGCTTTTCTCTTTGTAGTTACCTTGAATATCTACACACTCTTGAACAGAAGGTGGATCAAGACTGGGAAGGAATCTCATCCTCACTTGAGGAAATCCGAAGATCTTTCCTTTCCAGGAATGGTTGCATGGTAAATATGACTGCTGATGGGACCCTCACAAACACAGAAAAATTTGTTGGAAATTTTCTTGATTTACTCCCTGAAAAGCCGTCTGGTGGACTCGTCACTTGGGATGCACGACTTCCTTTAAGAAATGAAGCTATTGTAATACCAACCCAGGTAAATAAAATGAAAACCCTTCAGTATATTTTGTTTCCTCTAGTGTTTGTTTTTCTTCGACCATCGTTTAATTATTCCACAATTTTATTTTGTTCATACCTTCTCGACAGGTGAACTATGTGGGGAAAGCGGGAAATATATACAACAGTGGCTACAAGCTTGATGGAAGCTCATATGTTATATCAAAGCATATTAGTAACACATGGTTATGGGATCGTGTTGGTGTTAGTGCTGGTGCATATGGAGGTTTCTGTGATTTTGATTCACATTCAGGTAAACTGCTTTCCTCTTTCATTTTATTATTGATTGGAGAGAGTTTTTCGTCATGTTACAAGTTTTCTGTTTGACCTGAACTTTCGATTTTTTTCTTGTTCAGGAGTATTTTCGTTCTTATCTTACCGTGATCCCAACTTATTGAAGACACTAGACATATATGATGGAACTGGGGATTTCTTACGTGGCCTTGATGTGGATGAAAAGACCCTTACTAAAGCAATCATTGGGACAATTGGTGACGTTGATTCATACCAACTCCCTGATGCTAAAGGCTATAGTAGGTATGATGTTTATGTCTGTGGGTTCTTTGTCGGCCTTTTTCAAGTAATGTAATGGATTCTGAATCTTATTTCTCATTTTTATCACCAGTTTGTTGAGGCATTTACTTAATGTAACCGACGAAGAGAGACAACAAAGGCGTGAAGAGATATTATCAACAAGGTTAATATCATTCTCTAGCTTTTGTTTAGCATATATATATTTTCAATTCAAACATTTTTTTCAATTTCTGCATCGCGATATGCCGCAGATATCCCGTGTGGGTTTATACTTGGGGACAATGTTTTGATCTGAGTTTTTTTTATTGTTTGGAGTTTTGACGACTTCTTTGAATATAACTAAATAGCCAATTCCAATTCTTTAACATAGTTATTCTCAAACAGATTAGAAAACTAACTTCTTTATTATCCTTTTTGATCTCGCAGTTTGAAGGACTTCAAGGAATTTGCAGAGGCGATAGACTCTGTTAGAGATAAAGGCGTTGCAGTGGCTGTGGCATCACAAGAAGACATTGATGCAGCAAACAGAGAACGCTCAAACTTTTTCGAGGTGAAGAAAGCTCTCTAAGTCTGGGACCCTCTTAGAAAGTAGCTTATCACAATGAGGAAGAACTCTTCATAGGTTCACGGTATGATACATCAAATCTCTAACTCATCTATTTTTGGTTTTTTAACTTCTCTTTGTTTACATAGTTATATGCCAACATCATGATTTAGAAACGAAGCGGCATTACCACTCACTCTTTATGAAATTTACCAAATTCTTAAAATGCAGGCTTCAGGTGATGTTGCATTTGAGTCTTAGGTAGTACTTTTAAAACTTCTCTTTCATTTTAGCTTTCGCTCTTTAAGAACTAAGAACCCTAGTTCTATTTGTATTCCATGTTCTTATCAGGACGAGCTCTTGAGGATTTTCTTGCACCTTTTAGGTTTTGAATCTAGTATTGTTTGATTCACATTGGGTTGAAAATGATGAGCCAGATAGACACTAGCTTCGTCATTGGCTGGAATCGAACCGTGCATGTGCTTGTTATTGTCTTATGCTTCATATGTTTTGTTTTTGGATTAGGTCTTTAACATTTCGAAGTGAAATAAAAAGCTTTAGCCTTTGAAGGGCATCGACATAAAGAATCTCTAGGTTACTTTTTTTTTTTTGTCTAATTAACATCAATTGATAAAGATACTTTTATGGGTAAATTAGTTCATAAAGACACTTTTTTTTTTGTCTCTTCCTGTTACATTATCTTTGAAAATTCTGATTACATCATTACTGCTTCAGTCAGTGACAGTGAAATAGCAACATACAAATTCAAATCAAACATTTTGATTGATTCTAACACTTCGTATTTTCAGTATTTGTTTGATTTTCGGTATTGTCGATAAAAACAAAAACAAAACAAAAGCTTATTTTTCAACCTAATTAAGGGCTACAAATGTTACAAATTCAAATCCATATTTTGATAAATTTTAAGATTTCTTATTTTCGATAAACGACGAAAAAAATGCTCCTTTTATTTTCACCCTAAGTAAATGCTTGTTGGTAAATGTTTGTTAGCAAAAACAGTTTGTAACGGTCAATTATTACTCATTATTTCACTACCGCAGCATTTATCTAAAAATGGTCCCATATTAAATTGAAAGGAAAAAAACATGTTATAGGTGTAAATTCTTAACCCATTTTGGACATATGTACAGTATTCCATGTAGAGCTGGATTTTAAGATAGTTATTGTTGTCATTTAATATACTGTTTCTTTGTTTTATTTGTACTTCTGTCTCCAAGTGGCACTCGTAAGAAAGTGTATGCTTTAGGCTCTCCTGACGGCTAAAGTTACCTTAACTCATTGGGATTTAGGCTCTAATCTATGTATCAGGTTATATCCTAAGCACTCTAATCTATATACAATTCTTCCGTTATTTTTGGTCCTATATTTATTTAGACAGAAATATATACATCAAGTTAGATCTATAGAAATTAAGAGCAAAAATTAAGAAAATAGCACCATAAGAATAAATACATTTAACAAATATTTTATTCTATTTTTATTAGATCAAATGTTATAATAGGAACCGGTAATATTTTTTTCTCACATGTAGTAATGTATTTACGTGTAATAAATGTGAAATTTTTTGTCTCAAAATTTAAAGACTAACAAAAAAAGAATATTTTTTGGCTTATGTCCCACAGCTCAGATAAAACGACGACGCATGTCGTTGCTTTGAAAGGAAGCTAAAAACGGCAAAAAAGACGCGCCGTTTTGAATCACGACGGCGTCTACGTAGGAAAACGATGCTCCGTAACGGCGCCGTTATCTGCTTCCCCTTGAACCGAACTTAAAAGGACCCCACGGAAACCGGCACACAACGGCCCATCCGTTATAGCTAATGAAAAATAAAATCTCAGCCGTTAAAATAAAAAATATAATCAACGGCTCCTGATCATTCATCTTCCTCCTCCAAAATACCCAAAACCCTTCCTCTGTTTTTTATTAACCAGAGAAACCCCAAATTTCACAACTCTCCTGAGAAAAACAATGAGTTTGAGCGATATTAGCGAGAGAAAATCTGTGATATGCAAGAGAAATTCTGAGTTCGAAGGATCAAGCATCAAGAAGATGCGACTTGATGATGATTCAGCAGAAGATTCTGACGTTTACCGCTCACTAGCGAGAAAGGTTTCTTCATCTTCTTCTCTAGCTTACTCGGCTTCAGATTCGGGAGCTTTCTCCGTTGCTTCATCTGAAGAAGATGATCATCGAAGCTCAAGCATCTGTTGTAGCAGTGAAACTAACGAAATCGCTACAGATACTCGTCTTCCATTTTTAGATCTGGAGGTGAAATTTCGAAACTCGAAACACTGATTTTTGGTATTTACTTTTTTTTTTTTGTTTTTTGTTTTGCGTCTGGTACTTAATAAATGCTCTGAGGAAGATTTTTATGACGTTTTTGTTTTCACGAACATTTAATTAAGTTGTTAATTTTTCAATTGATTGTTTCCGTTTCAGGCTAATCAACTCTCCGAAAACGAAATCTCAACGTTAATCACCAACAATTTCAGGTTAAATATTAAGAAACGTTCAAAAGATTTTTCAATTTCTTCTTCGTTTCGGCTATAAAATTCATAATTCCTGGACTTTTTCTGGCGTTTCACAGGAAACAAGGAAGTCCATTAAGCGAGATTTTGGGAGAAACAGCTGAAATGGATTCGGCGACGACGGAGAGGAGAGATCAACGAAAATCAGAGAAGAAGGTGGAAAAATCTCCGACGCAGGCGGAGCTTGACGACTTTTTCTCGGCGGCGGAGAGATACGAACAGAAACGATTCACAGAGAAGTGAGTGTTTTTTGATGAATGCGTAAGATATCAAGATTATTAGTCCACGCGCATTATAGCATTAAACATTAACGTTCGCTTTTAACGTGTACAGGTACAATTACGACGTTGTCAATGATACGCCGCTTGAAGGTCGGTACCAGTGGATTAGTCTCAAGCCATAGAAGCAGCAGAGGAATATTAAGAAGAGACAATGCTAAAGTTACACGTTGGTTAGTAGGACGTACTAGTGCTGTGAGTTTTGTCACAGACAGGATCAAATTGGCTAAGGTTTTAAATCGTTTCATTGTACAGCCCTCTAATTTCAATTTCCTTTTTTTTTTAAACAATCTTATCTTGTTATGTTGTTCTTACCAAGAGATTTTTCTTTTTCTTAATCTTGAGTTTGATTCGCTTTAACAAATGGTTGAATTTTTGTCACAATTAAAATTGGAATTATTGTCAGTTTTGTACTGTTGGGGTTGTGCATATTATTAGCATTTCATGAATTTTGAGCTTATAAATGCGAATGTGGAAAGCTATTTATTTTGATCCTCACTTTGGATGATTTTAGAAATTGTTTTTTTTTTTCCCTTGGTATGCTTGTTTGCGCGTTATTTTTATTTTAACGTTCTATTTTGTTAGTTTTCGAAAATTCTTTACTGAAATTATAATAGTAATGTAAACAGTAAATTTAAAACACAAATATACTTATATTGTATATAAAAGAGATGAGAAGGCACAACGGTCTATGGCAAAAGGATTATATCATACAGTTGGTATGTACTTTTCTATGGTTAGAATGAATATTCCTCTTATTACTTTTAAATTAATATTATTTCTCTAGTTTTTCTTATTAAAAAAACCTTTGAGAATGAAATTGAATTCTTGAATAGGTCCCACTAAGATGATACACGTTTTTTTTCTCTTAAAAAGAGAGTTAACTACAGAAAGAAAGAGCACTTTATTAAATGTATTGTAAAAAATAGCACCATTTAAATATAGTTTTAAGGTATTTGGGCATTTGTACACAAAAAAAAATTATTCTCTTGGATTTGTTAAATTGTTTTAGGGTAATAGTTTCTTAAAAAAAGGGTGAAAATCCTTATTTTAATGATAAGTTTTTTAAAAGTTTATATTTTTCAGTAATCTTATGAAAATTTGTTTAATTTTTTTGCTAAAATGTAAAAAAGAAATATAAAAAGCGATGAGTAGATAATAAAAAATCCAAAAATAATAGAAATGTAATTATGTTAAATATATTTATAATAATAATAATAAATATATGACCTACGAAAAAAACAAAAAAGGTAGAGATTGTGAGGAGGGAGGGGTAAAAGAGGATCTCATCATTACCTGATTCCGTTGGGATTATATTCCTTTTTATCTTTGCTTTTTACTCTCTCTCTCTCTCTTTTTTCTTTCTTACAGCAGACAATGGCGCGTGGCTGCACTTGCTTTCTGTTATTTTAGTTTTCCTATTTATTTATTTTTTCCTTTATATATGTACTTTTTGCCAACTGCCTGTTAAACTTGATTTTTTTTTTTGAAAATTGGACACTGAAAAAGAAAATAGCGAGGACAAGTAAAAAAAAAGAGTAAATATTGAATGTCAATATCGGATAACCTCTTCCAACAAGCCACGTGATGGTGGATTGGTGGCAAGTGGTAGTTTTGTCAATGCACTCACAAAATAATGAAATATTTTGTGAGTTGTGTGCCCATCCAAAATGTAATTTGCCTTCTGTTGTAAGTTTGTAACTGTTCCTATCGTGCCAGATCAAAATTTTTCAGTTCTAGTAAAAAAAAGAGGAAGATTAATTAAATTCTAGCGAAGGTAGAAACTAATTCAACTCCCTTGTTATCTCTTTAATCAGAGAAAAGTAATGGACAAAAAGAAAGAAAATATGAGTAAAAGAAGATGATGATTTAGTTTAGTTTCGTTCTTATTTATGACTCACTCGATGATTCATAAAAAGAAAACAAAAATCGTTTATAAACATTATACATATATGTTTTGTTATTACTCTATGGGCAGGGCTATACTGTTTTATTTGAGTAAGAATCAACAAAATGTTAAAAATAAATTGGGTGAAAAAATTACTAGCAAGAGAACTAGAAGTAATTAATTTTGGGTTTAAAATAAACTTGGGGTATAATGTATTACAAGAATGCATGCACATGGCTTGGATCTTGTGAAACTTTCTTTAACATCAGATCCAACACTCTTATAGCTATAGAATGTTGAGCATTTTTCCTCACACAAATTACCCCTACCACATGTGTGCCGTTTTATTAAATGAGTATATGCACCAACGAAATAGTTAATAAGATTAGTTTTTTTTTTATCGTGTATATTGTTAACAATGTAATTTAGACAAATAACATGCTATTTTAATTGGTAAAACACTATTTTTTATTTTATGATTTGTTCATCCTGTTTTTTTTTTGCAGGCAATAAATCTTCAACTTCTACATACACATATGGCCATTTAACACATTTATCTTTATTAATGACTACCACTTTTATTACAAATATATTTTAAAATATTTTCACATTTGCAGGAAAAACACGTCAAAGGAAATATCGGGTCTCTTACCGATCAATATATATTTTTTTTTGTTAAAGACATTGTAACCGACCAATATATTGTTCTTCCTATATCTCAGTAAGAGATAAGAGTAGTTCCGTCTGTACACATTTATGAGATAGAAAAACTACCCAAAAAACTATCATTTTTTTCTAATGAAAACTTAAAACTTACCATATTTCATTTCCTAAGAAGCTCTATAACAACATTTATGGGCTCTCATCAGTTATCACTTGATTTTTTTATTTAGATACTAGAGTCAAACCTGTGGTACATATTTTCTTTATCATTATAATAAATACTTATAGTTTACTATTTAATATTTTGTGTTCATTTTTCAAATAATTTTTAGATTTTTAGATTTTGTTCGTTTAGTTTTTATAATTATTTTTCTTTTAGTTATATGTAATTGAACTTTATTAAATTATAAATTGTTAAGATTGTTGGTAAGTTGATGTATATACCGATTTGTTTTGTTATTATAAGTAGTTCTTATGTCCAAGCCTGCTCTGCTATGTCCAACGGGTTAGCGAGTTGCCCTGCAGATTTAATTCTTATAATTTAAATAAATAAAATATGTTTGAAAATTAAAATTAACAACTTTTAAATAAAAATATTTTTCATATTTTCTTTTTCTAAATATTTTAATTTTATACATAAAATCTTTATATTTTCAAATATATCATAGATTATATTTCATCAACTATATACAATTATATATATATATAATTTATTATTTATATTAAAAATTGGTAGTATGCAAGCCGACCCACCAATCTACGGATAAATCTCGCTAAATCTCCGGTCCACTATAGGCTTGTCTATGATGCCCGCTTTTAATGGGCATAAAATTTTATGTCCATCGTCTTATAGTGGATTTACTTGTACTTATCCCGAGGGTCACCGATCCGATTGACACCTCTACCGATATGGAACGTTGAACACATACTATTGAGTAATATATATCTGTTTATAAAAATTTGAATAACAACATAAGCAGAAAAAATCTGAAATTTTATTAATTGTATGTATTATATAATAATTTAAAATAATTTGAAAATAAGATCAAACAAAGGTGATAGAAGAATCATAATTCATACTATTAAAATCTCAATATTAGATAAGAAAATGATTATAGAGAATTAATTTATTATTTATGTAAAAAGAACAAAAAATAAAGAAATTAAATATGGGAGTGATTGGACACATGTATAACTACTTGTTGTTTGGATACATAGATAATTATTTGTACTTCAATTTAATAGTATAGAGATAATATTTGAAACTTCTTATAAAATTTGTTAGCCGAGGTGGGATATTGAACAAACACATTATTTTTTTTATCAATTGAGTAATTTATGTCTGTTTTTAAAAATTTGAATCACAACATATGTAAAGAAAATCTAAAATTTTATTAATTATATATATTATATAATAATTTAAAATAATTTTAAAATAAAATCAAATAAAGATGTAAGGAGATTCATATTTTTCACTTATATTAGTTTAAATTTGATAGATAGATTTTAGGAAATTTGCATATTATTAAAATCTTTTAATATTTTTTTTATTAGATATAAAGATTGTTTGGATATAAGGATAAGTGAAAAGTGTTTAGAAACCACGAGAACTCAAATTTACTTCACTTTTTTTAATACAGTAGTATAAAGATTTGGCTATAAATTTTGCTTTATTGTTTTTTTCACTAAGGAAGCTACATTACTTATCCGATTTCATTGCTATATGACACGCTGGAAGTTGACAAGAAAAAGAAAAAAAAAGGATCGAGAACATTGGAATAGTTCAAGTTTCCGGTTCCTTTCATCTCATTTGGCGAGTTTGATAGCCGCATCTCGATCTACTGATTTCTCCTCATGCTAGATCTCAACTTATGAGACCATTTTAACAAAACAAAATAAAAAAGAAACTTATGAGACCTCCAGATGGTATGTAATGTTTTATCCCATATCACTCTTTTACGTTTTCATGCGATTGTATCACTATTGATGCATGCGAAATCTTTCTTCTAAAGAACTTATATCTGAATTCTGATTGATCCAATGTCGGTCTTGTGGACAAGTGAGAGAAGCGGTCGCTAATTACGGCCACTACACTCATAAACCAGGTGGCTTGCCCAGGTGTCCTTTTATATATTGGCAACGTTTTCATTATAGTTACAGTTTTTTTTTTGTTTTTTTTTTGTTTTTTTGGCATTTTCTGTTTGATTTATTTATCTCCACATTCCCATTTTACTTTTGTATGTTGGCAACGTTTTATATGTTGGCAACGTTTTAGTTTTTTTAGTTTTTTTGTCTTTTTTTTGGCATTTTCTGTTTTATTTATTTATCTCCACATTTCCCATTTTACTTTTGTACTATAATTTTCCGTTTCTTTTTGTCTTAAACAGCATGTTCTGGTTTCAATCAATACACATTGTTTGAAAAAAACTATTTCATGCAGAAACAACATTTTTAATTAGAATGAGTTAAGATACTTAGTTAAACAATTTTTAGATCTAATAAAAACCCTAAAAATTGGTAAAAAAATCTAAATATCACAAACTTTATTTAAACAATAAAAATGTACAAATAATTTTGTAACTTCAGACTTTTGTAAATATTTATTACTTACAACAAAGGTTACGATGATATTTATTAAATATTAAATATGCTATAGAAAATCTATTTACAAATAATTAAAAAGGGCCACATAATTCATTGGACATATGTTCCTTTAAGTTTACAATTTCTTTGTTTTTGTGTGTCAAGAGGTGCTCATGTATAGAAACATGGAGACCCACATACGCCTAATGTTTCTTGTTTAAGATGATTAATTTATAGGTTTGTATCGTAAGTAATTTCTATGATCTTCTTATCCTCTTTAATTTGTTATTTTCTTGCAGCATACTCAAGAGTCAAGACTCTATAGAACGGTATAAAATGTAGTCATGGCTCCATATTAGTCAAACAAATCTGCCAAGAACTCAAGCACTACAAAAAAACACTCCAATTTCCGACGATAGTCGAATGGTCGGAATTTGAGAGTCGGAAATGAGATTTGGTCGAAATTTTCTGACCTATTTCCGACCAATTTCCAACCAATAGTTTCTGACTAATTTTCGACTACATATATATAGATTTTTTTTTAAAAAAATATTTGGTCGGAAATTAGTCCGAAATTTCCGACCAATTTCCAACCAACTGTAAAAATTTGGTCGGAAATTTGTATATTAAAAAAAAATTAACAAAATTATATTTAAAGTTTTAGAAAAAGAAAATATATTTCAAATATTTTAAAAGTGATATTATGTAGAAACGAAAATAAATTTGTAAACAAAATAATATTTTAGAGATATTACATAAATTTTAAAATTTTAGAAAGTTTATGGAGATTTTGTTTAGATGAAAAAAAAATAAGTGATTTGAAGGTTAGAGAGATTTTAGAAAGAAGTTTAAAGGTTAAAAATGATTTGGAAAGAAAATTTGTGTGAGTTATATAGAAACGCATCTGTCAGAAAATTCTGACTATTTACCAACCAATTTTCCGACTAATTTCCCTCCAACTTGAGAATTGGTCAAAAAATGTATAAAAT
Organism: Cardamine occulta; assembly: GCA_028015245.1. Taxonomy (NCBI): domain Eukaryota; kingdom Viridiplantae; phylum Streptophyta; class Magnoliopsida; order Brassicales; family Brassicaceae; genus Cardamine; species Cardamine occulta. Next base: position 10,103,545 of record CM051362.1, read on the forward strand.
TTCTGACCAATTTCTGACTATTTTTTTAAATAATAATAATAATTTTGTTAAAAAAAATTAAAAAAACAATTTCCGACCAACTGGAGAATTAGTCGAAAATTGGTCGGAAAATGTATAAAATTTCTGACCAATTTCCGGCCATTTGTTTTTGGAATAATAATAATAATTTTGTAAAAAAAAAAATTTTTAAAAAAAATTCCGACCAATTTCTGACCAAATCTCATGGTTGGTCAAAAATTGGTCAGAAATTTTCTGACTAATTTCTGACCAAATATTTCCAACTAATTTCCAACGATTTTAAATTTGGTCGAAAAATGGTCAGAAATTTTTTGACCATCCGAATTGGTCGGAAATGGTGGTCGGAATACACGGTGTTTTCTTGTAGTGAAGGTGTTCTTGAGATATTTTAGATTTATATCATATATGAAATCTCAAGAAAAGTTTTTACAATACAACTCTTTTTTTTGGGTCGAAATATACAGCTTTGTTTTACTTGGAATTTCAAACAGCTACAGAGAATGTCTTAAGGGGTAGATATGAGAACCTTCAGTGTCAAGAATGATGTACCTGATCTATAATATATATATATATATATATATGTGTACATACATACAAGAATATGTACATACAGATTAATATTTGTATGTTTATGTGTTTGTTGATGGAGAAATCTTCAGGGGAGGATTTATAACCTATGAATTTGTTTTCAGGCGTTTCTCTCTATGGTGTCGTGGAAGAATAAGATGAAACTTTTTGAGGCTAGGACTTTATCTTAAACCTTAGTTACATAGAGCTTTTTCAGAAACTGAAATGGAAAGACTTAATTACTTCTAGACTCTGTGAAATCAAGGATATTTCATTTGCAAAGAGTTTGGAAACTTTATGTCTACTAAAATCGAGCTTGTGAATATTTTAGAAGAAAGAGAACCTACAGATTTAAATAATGAGATGATTGAAACACAAGAATTATATTGCTAATCCTTCTGCAACAAACACTGCATGTTATTGTCTTTGGTCTTCTTGTGTTCCAATAGCTAGGTTGATGGAATACAAATACATACCTATCTACGAAATGTTAACTGTCATCGGGTTGACGACCTTTCCTATAGATTTGATCATCTTTGGTGAAGCACTTACTAGCAAACATCTTGATCATATTTCTCTTTCGGTGTTGTATAATTCCTTTTATGCTTATATACTAGTCTAGGATAGACTTGTTTATATATATTTTGTTAAGATCGATCATAAAAGAAGCGTACGTAGTATTTCTCAAACTTTTAAAAACCGTGGATTTGATCTTATCACTGCATCGGCTAAATGTGTCAAGTAAAAGCTTATTTCTACGTAATGTAGCCGCCCCAAATATATAGGTCTCACCACCAAGCAGCTCATTGTAAGTAAGAAAGGTTATTGATTATAATTGGATCTGATGACTCCTTGAGAATTGTATAATGTTGTAAAAACTTCTGTCAAAGTTCAAGTGCGAACATTATTTGAGCAAATTTGTCCTATATTCAAATCATGAATGAATTTGGTCTAAAGTCTAAACAATATATTCACAACAAAAAGATGCAATGTAGAAAAAGGTTTAGAACCAAAACACTATATATATTCAAATCATGAATGAATTTGTTTAAAGTTATAAACTGTTTTGGCAACATTCAAGTTCCAGGGTTATGTGAACATAATTGCCCTATATTCAAATCATGAATGAATTTGGTCTAAACATTACAAAAAATCATAACAAAAAGATACAATGTAAAAGATTTATGACCAAAAAACTTCAAAAAATAACTCCATGTATGTGATGATATTCATCTAGTAATTAATATATAAAGTTCATGAGTCCATTCATTTATTACCAACTAATTTTAAGCTAGAATCATTATGTGCCCATGCCTAGCTTGGTTATGTTTCAGGGAGACAATCATGTACTATTTTTGGAAAACGCTTTTACCTTTGTATACAGAGTTGGAAGCACTATTATGGGCTTTGAATTCTATTTTTTCGGCAATATTACTTTGTCATGTGTTCGAAACTGATTGTGTAGAGCTTGTTTCAATGGTGCAATCTCCAGAGGAGTGACCCGCTTTCTTAAATCAGCTTGATGTACTTGCTCGCCTTCAAAACTCTATACCAAGTTTTACTATGTCCTGTATCTCCAGATCTTGTAATAAGCAGATTGATTGCTTAGCACGGATATCTAGAGTTTTATTTTCTGAATCCATGTTGGTAAATACTATTCTTTCAAATCGAGAGTGAGTTTATAATTTTAATGTTTGGTTAAAAAAAAAAATATGAACCAATCATGAGAAGAAAGTGTAAAAAGATGTTGCTCCGTGTCTATTCTTTCCCCCTTTTTTCAATTTGTGTTTCTTTACTATAATAAGAGTATAAGAGTATTTATGTGAGATACTCTCAGTAGTGGAAGTGCTCTAAGCTCACATAATAAGTTCTTATTTTTTTTTTTACACAGCCCTAAAGGCTTCTCACATAAGCCCTGTTTTAGTTTCTAAATTCTAATTATAAACGGATGATAGTTGGATCCGCTTTGTACGGGTAATGAAAATTTGTAATTCTTATTTGCCTTGTTAAATGTGTATCTGCAATTTCTATTTGTTAAAAAAAAAAAATACTTGAAATGTATATATCTATATATATATATATATATATTTTTTTTTTGAGAAAATAACATTTTTAATTTTAAAAATATCAAATGCTAGCACTTTAAACCTCAAAAATATTACACTAGCACTTTAAACTATTTTTACTAATTTTTTAAACCTCAAAACTACCTCGTGCATTTTCTCCACCATAAACTTCACTACAGCATAGTTACCGGAAAGCTGACGGTGATACGACAAAAGTTTTTGACGGATTTCCTATAAAATAATTTAGTCAAATTTTTAAAATTCAAATGGCTATATCAACGTATATATTTTTCAACGAATTTTCGAAGGTTACTAGAAAATCCGTCAAAAATTATCCGACAGATTACCGACGAAATTATTTTGTTGAAAATCCACCAGATTAATATTTCATCGAAAATACTGTTAGTTTTCCGGTAACTTTCTGGAAATTCCGTCACTACAAAAAAGTTGCCGGAAACCTAACAAAATTTATGATTAGTCTTAATCTGATGGATTTTTGATAAAATAGTTATGTCGGTAATATGTCAGACAGTTTCTGATGGATTTTCTAGTAACCGTCAGAAATCCGTTGAAAAATATTTACATTTATATAGACGTTTGAATTTTAAAAATTCTGAGTGAACTATTTTGTAGGAAATTCATAAAAAACTTGCATCGGATTAATGTCAAAAATTCTGTTAGTTTTTCTGTAACTATTTTGTAGTGAATTTTATGGCGGAGAAAACGTGAGAATTAGTTTGAAGGTTTAAAATGTTAGTAAAAATAGTTTAAAAGTTTAAAGTACTAACATAATGCTTTTAAAGTTTAAAGTCCTAGCATTTGATACATTCAAAGTTAAAAATGCAATTTTTTTTTATAACGTTGTTTTAAAAAAAACCAGAATATCTAACATTAAGTTTATCATGATACTCTTAACAACTATGCCTTAACATCATAACATTAAGTCAAGGCCGGCTTTGAGATAGTGGGGCTCCTAGGCAAAAGAAAAATAGGGGCCATATAATATAAAACATATTTTATTATATTTTTATTTAATTTAATTAATTAATTTATAAATTTCTAAAATAGTTTACCTGTTTTTTATTAGTTAAATATATTTTTATTTGATGATATACACAATATATAAATGTATTTATAATCTTATATATATATATATATTTTTTTTTTTTAAAAAAACTCTAAAAGTGGGCCTCTCAAAAATGGGGCCTTAGCCAAATGTTTAGGATGCTTTCTGCCGGCGCTGCATTAAGTTCATCATCGAAAATGTCTTAACCAATCTACAAACAACTTACTCAATTTATTACTCGTGAGCTACTCCCTCAAGTTCCTCTAGGTGGATTTCAATCCACTTGATGACGCTGAAGTGTTTCTCGATGCGATCAAGATTTGGTTTACAATTTTTAAGAGCGCCATATGTGAGAATCTGAGCACCGAATATGTTTACATAATCGGTTAAACATATTATTCCGCAAAGTGTATATATGATATAACTTAGCTAACTTATCAGCAGATTGATTACATTTTCGTCACACCAACAAGAACTTCAGAGAATCTATCACCCAATTGTGAATATTTATAATTATATTTTATAGCATGATGTTTTTCTTATGAAAAATAACTGCTTCATATATTTTATTAAAAATTGCTTCATTTAACTATGTATATTATTTAATAGGGGTTTATATCCATTGTTTTTAAAATACTTATATAATTTTTTTAATTTTGACCCCCAAAAAATAATATAATTTTTAATTAATTATTTTTTATGTATCCATTAAACTTGAAGTTCTCCCCATTCTTTTGAGCTATTTGTTCAATTCATTTTTAAAATGATAGACGAAGCCCAAAAGAAAAACAAAAGAGGAAGAGAAAAACAAATTAATCCGCTTAAAAAAATCAAACTAAATGTTAAAATCCAGTTACATTTCCTAGTTTTTAATTGGAAAATCATAACTTTTAATTAATAATCTCCAAACATAGGATAAAAAGAAGTTATTTCATGGTAAAAGTTGTTGTTGTATAACTTTAATCTTTTTTCTAACAAAAATATCAAATTACTATGCAATAATATTTATAACTAAAATATCGAATTACTATCAAAACCAGTCTTATCATATTTATTTCTTAGTTATTTTGATACAAATCCATCCATTTTATCCTAACAAAACTACTTTACCCAAATTGGGCACTTAAAAGATAATCAACTGTCTATCAGTTGATGTCAACCCTAAAATTACGGTCGAATCAGAACCGTTGATCTCAAAAACCAAAACATGGCTTTCAGTACTTAACTGGGCCCCACGTTTCCACAACTTCTCACTTCAGACCTAAAACCGAACCAAAGCCTTAAACCCTCCGAATCTCTCTCTCTCTCCGCCTCCATTATCTCCCAACACACTCCCAAATCTAATCCTCTCTCTCTCGGTTTCCGCCATTACCCAAAAGCTTTTATTCAAACAAACACATCGAGAGAGAGAGACACAAAGATTTCAAATTTTCCAGATCTGATCCAAAATTTCCAATAATTCAAAGATGCAGACACCAAACAACAACGGCTCAGATTCAGCGTTACCAACATCAACAACAACAACAACACCACCACCACCGTTGCAGCAATCAACTCCACCACCACCACTGTCTCAGCAACAACAACAGTGGCAACAACAACAACAATGGATGGCTGCGATGCAATACCCTGCAGCGGCTATGGCTATGATGCAACAACAACAAATGATGATGTATCCTCACCAATACGCTTCCTATAATCAAGCTGCCTATCAGCATCCTCAGTTTCAATACGCTGCGTATCAGCAGCAGCAACAACAACATCACCAGAAACATCAGCAACGTCTTGGATCTGGTGGTGGTGATGATGTCAAGACTCTTTGGGTTGGTGATCTTCTTCATTGGATGGATGAGACTTATCTCCATTCTTGTTTCTCTCATACCAATGAGGTACTTATTAATCTCTATCTCTTCTTCGATCTTTGAATGCTAGATTTGAGTTCTTGAATATTTAGATCGTGATTTTTGAATGTGTGTGTGGAATCTTTTTGTTTTTCTGACATGGAAGTGATTGATGTATCATACGTTTATAGATCCGTGACGTTTTTACTGTTATTGGAAAGATTCGTTATTGTGAATTCAATGCAAAATTTCTTACTTTTTTGAATGTTTTGATTGGGTTTAAAGATCTAAATTTGTGTTGAAGTGATGTGGTTGACATTTTGGGTAACGGAGAACTATGTTGACCTGAAAAAGGACATACTTTTAAAGTTTCATTTCATAAGGCATCAAAAGTACTTTTCCATGTTTAGAGAATCTTTCTGGTTTTGGGAAAATAACAACTCTGAAACATGCTACGAGATCTGTTCTGTTTTACTTATTTTTCTATCATAAAGTTGTGTTTTTTATTTCCCCTTTTAGCTTAATTCTTTCTGGTTTTGTTTGTTTTGTGATGTGTAGGTTTCTTCTGTGAAAGTTATACGCAACAAACAAACTTGTCAATCTGAAGGGTATGGTTTTGTTGAGTTTCATTCACGTTCTGCAGCTGAGGAAATTCTTCAGAGCTTTAGCGGTGTAACTATGCCGAATGCAGAACAGCCCTTTCGTTTAAACTGGGCATCTTTCAGTACTGGTGAGAAAAGAGCATCAGAGAATGGTCCTGACCTATCGATATTCGTAGGAGATTTGGCTCCAGATGTGAGTGATGCTGTCTTGCTTGAGACTTTTGCTGGTAGATATCCATCTGTGAAAGGTGCTAAAGTTGTGATTGATTCCAACACTGGACGTTCCAAAGGTTATGGGTTTGTTAGGTTTGGTGATGAGAATGAGCGATCAAGAGCTATGACAGAAATGAATGGTGCTTTCTGTTCAAGCAGGCAAATGCGTGTTGGTATCGCAACTCCCAAAAGAGCTGCTGCTTATGGTCAGCAAAATGCTTCACAAGGTAAGTGATTATATATAATCTTTGTTACTTAAATGTATTTCTGCATTTACCCAAGTAGCAAGTCAGTTTTTCCAAATATGAAATTTATGTTTTAGTAACTTGTCTTGATGCTTTCAACATAGTATTTGAAGTATATTGTAATGTTTTCATTGTATTAGCTCTGACATTGGCTGGTGGACATGGAGGAAATGGTTCTATGGCTCATGGTTCACTGTCTGATGGGGAATCAAATAATTCAACAGTGAGTTTTCTCCTATCTATTCTTCTGCTAATAAATATATACCTCATTTCTCATTGTCTTTTATTACATTGTAGATATTTGTTGGTGGCCTTGATGCTGATGTTACTGAAGAAGATCTCATGCAACCTTTTTCCGAATTTGGAGAGGTTGTTTCAGTGAAGATCCCAGTAGGAAAAGGATGCGGGTTTGTCCAATTTGGTAACAGGTAACTAACTTGATCTGTGCTTGTTAAATCATGTTAAGCAATCTCATAGGTTCTTATTTAACAATGAAAATGGGTAGGTAGTTGCAAAGTGTGACATGACGTGCACTTGGTTTTGACAGGCAGAGTGCTGAAGAAGCTATCCAGCAGTTGAACGGGACAGTCATTGGGAAAAACACTGTCAGGCTTTCGTGGGGACGAAGCCCTAACAAACAGGTACAAGAAAAAAACTAAGTTGGATTTGTGTGTTGTATATTTATGGAACCTTAAAATGCATTTCTATTAGGATTGTCCAAGGTGAAACTTAGTTTTAGAATTCTTTGGAGTCTGTATTGTTCTGTCTCCATAGGGTAGATAAAGTTATAGGAATCCTCAAAGCTAAAGTCAGTGGTTGACATTGAAGAGTAGGTGTATTTGCGGGGCCATGTAGACCTAGTGGAATTTAGCACCTTCCCGCTGTTTTCGTTGACTATTTTGATTGGTCCAGTTGTCATCATCCCTCTGAAGTCTGAACATTATCTAATCTCTGAAACAATTGTGATGGTTCCGTGTTTCTGGCTTTTGCATATATGTTCTATTGATTGTTTGCTCTGTTCGCTAACATTGTTCAACTTGTAAATGTGAAAAATGACAGTGGAGAGGTGACTCTGGAAACCAATGGAACGGAGGATACTCAAGAGGACAAGGGTACAACAATGGATATGCTAATCAAGACTCAAACATGTACGCTACTGCAGCGGCTGCTGTCCCGGGAGCTTCTTGAAAGAGTTGATATGTCTCTATCATCAAAAAACCGTGAGTCCTCCTGGACTTGCGGGAATTGGGTTAAAAAAAAACAAAGCCATCGGATGATCAAACAGTGATCCGATGATAGTTGTTGGTTTAGGGGGGTTAGCTCGCACCATCGAAACTAAAAAAAACTCTTAAGTCCAAAGAGGGTTTTTGTATCCTGGATTTGAATCTTGCTTATGTTGCTGTCTCAGTCTCTGTCAAAAATTTGGGGTTGTCTGATACTTGAATTTCTATTTTCAGTTTTTTTTTTTTTGAAGTTTATTTGTCTTGTTACTGAGACTTCCTCAAAGTCAGAGTTTGGTCAAAGTCGTGTTATTCCCATCTTCTAAAAGAGTTCATATTGTAAGAAACTGATACATGAAATCAAAAACCTTTCCAAGAATATTCCAAAAAAGAATATTTTCTAAGAATATGATTGCCTCCTATCAGAAAGCTTTACTAAAATTTTAGATTTTTAAAACTCATTTCTTAAAATATTTAAAGTGTCTTGTGATAAAAAAACGAAAATGTGTTACTTGGAAATGCCCCAAAACTTCTGTATCATTCATAAAAATTTCGGTAAAATGTGGGGACTTGCGTATTTGAATAGCACAACAAAGAGAAATTGATTTTATTTGGAACAGTTAAAAAGAACACAAAACCAATCCTCCGAGATATACCACACAGTTTTGGAATAACCGAAATATCCACTGCAATGTGATCAATCATCACTCTTCTCTGCTTAGCCTCCCTTTGAAATAGTGATGCATCAAAACGGTCTATTGTAAAGACCAAGCAATGATTTTTCTCTATTTTCAACTCGTTTCCTAGCAGCTTCTCTTGCCTTCAATGCAGCTCTCTCTTCTGCAGATACTTTCTTTGGTTTCTCATCTTGTCTCTTTCTCTTGTTGTTACCAATATCAACAGATGAAGGAGCTCCTTTCACAACTCTTTTAGGGTTTAAAGAAGCTGAGACAAGACGCCCAGGTGGTTTCACCACACTTGGTCCAGCTTCTGAAGAAAGCACAGGCTTCTTAACGAGAGGTACTTTAGTTCCTTTATCTGATGAAGTTTTAACCGCAGCGTATGCCTCATCTTGTGTCACCCAGTGTCCTGTTTCATTACCCGTGTTAGCCCACATGAAGAAATTGATACAATTATGTATGAAAGCAAGTGAAAAAGCTTGATTTACTATCGCATACCTATTGAGTCACTGTAATAGAATCCAGAGTTTGAATCATAGTGCAGCCCATTGGTCTGGTTGTAATAATAGCCTGAGGCACTGTCAAGCACCCAATCTGCCATAAAACAATATTGTTACTACATGATATTTATCAATGAAAAGGCTAAGAAATATGCCAACCAAAATGATGAAAGAACCTGAGAGTGACTCAAAAGAAGGAACTGTTTCGCTCTCTGGTGATGATTCTCTATAGAGTTATAGGCATTAAAACTTATAAGTCAAAATCTTTTGCAAAGATGGGTAAGATCACAATGGAGGGGAATCAAACACTGCTTGGTTTTTTTCCTACTTTTGGTCTGTAACAACAGATTCAAAACTAAGCAACCCTGAATTAACAGCTATGTCGAACAACAGAACAAGCTTGCTAATGAAACCAGATTAGTTGAAAGATACTTACCAGATGTACCATCCTCTGGTGCACCGTTTGCTTTTGCTATTTTCTGAGCAGTTTCTATATCTTTCTGATAGCTACGAGTTGCTTTCTGAAACAAGTTAAAAAACAGAGAAATCAGAAATAAAGGTCAACAAGAACAAGTAATCCATTATCTATATGATATGAGACTATGAGTTAGTTAATAATTTACTCACAGCTTCGATCTGTTGAAGTAATTTTTCATTTTTCTTGAGTTCTTTGTCTTTGGCTGCACTCTTCTCACGCATATCAGTGAGCTTCTTATCAACACATTCTCTGTGACGCTTACCAAGCTCATGGTTTCTAATACTTGTTGGATTGTTCTGAATCCATATCTTACAGAATTCACACCATTTGTTCCCTTGGCTTACCCAATACTACCAAACACCAAAAAGAAACAAAGTTAAGATCAATTTCAATTACGAAACAAGAGATACCTAGCGACGAACAAGGGTTTTGAAAAAAAACTGATAACTTGAATAGTTTTTGTCAAAGGGTTTCGTAATTTGAAGAGATTCGTAAATATAAAAAGAGATCAAAGATGCAAAAGCTTTGCGAATTTTGATTTACCTCAGTCATGGCTGTCGATCGGGAGAGATGAAGAGTGAAACCAAGCTTAAACCCACAAAAACGAAGTTACAGGAGCTAAAAGAACAACTTTTTATAAGAACCAAGAACAAATTGAGGAAAAAAAGATCAAGAGAGAAAGATTAGAAACCCTAATTCCTCGAACTCGAATCGAAAACCCAGAGAGAAGAAGACAAATATCAATTTGGGGTCAAATCAGTTTGGTATTCTTTACTAATTTATTTTCATCAATCGAACCGGACTTGGTACATGTTTTAGTTTTTTCCGGTTTGTAATTGGTTAAACCGGAACAGATCTCCGAAATTAAAAAACAGGTGCAAACCGGAAATAACCAAGGTTCAAATTTTGTTTCTCTCTGCCTCTTGACTTCACTCACATAGAGAATACAAAATCTAAGAAACATCACTGTGATTACTATTTTACTACAACAATTATAGTCGAATTGCTTTTGTAGGAACTTATCATTCCTTTTAGTGTTCCAATTCGAATCCAAGAATCAGAGTTAACTTTTTGACAACCTCTTTTTATCGATTACACTTTGTTACATTATCTTCAACGTGTAGTTTTAACCGAGGGTCGAACAGAGACTCCATGTAAGAGTTTAACAAACCCAAAGAAGCTTAGTTTCCCATCTGTGTGTCTGATCCAATCATGTAGAACCGAATGTACGGTTATAGATGGTCCAACACCAAGTTCCTGCAAAAACTCAAAACATGTCAGCTATAAGAGGAGGTACATGTTTTTTGTTTTTCGACTTTGTTATATTAAGTTGAAACTTGAAAGCCAAACTTACAGAGGCAAGTTCTTCAATGACAATAGCTCGGTTTCCATTCTTGTCGAAAAGCTCATAAGCATGACGAATGCTCTGTTCCCAACAATCAAGTGACTCGTGCTGATGAACGTTTAAAGCAGCTGCACTAAACTCTTCAAAGTTCATTCCTTTGTGTTGAAGTCCATTTAGCTGTAATGAGCCAGTCACTGAACTGTTAAAGGATCTATCAGAAAGAAAGCAAAATACAGGAGAACACAAGAGATGTTTTATTACCAAACCAAGAAACTCTGGGATTCGAGATTCCTTCATTGCTTCTGTTGCATTACTTGCAAGTGCCTGTCCAAAATGAAAAATTGCAATTGTGATTAGATTACGACCTCTAGACGAATATAAAAGAAAAGTTTTGATGTTACAAACCAATCTAATGTTATCCAATGTGATGAAGCCATCTTTGTTTGGTGCAAGGAGAGAAAATTGAGTTTTCAAGTAAAGAATTTCATCTGTGGTTAACGTCTTTGCCAGCGCCTGTAGAAAGAAAGCACACAAATAGTAAGCAAATAGTCTTCAATGCTCTGTTCAAGACTTAAAATAAAGTGCCTAAAACATACCTTCAAAGCAGCTTTGCGCAATGGCGAAGATCGCAAATACGTCTTCATCTGCCTAAAGATCAAGATATCGAAAGGGATATTCATGTCTGTATTATAATCTCGGATCCAAGGATGCACTGAAAGAGGTAAAAAGGAACTGGATTTTGGTGATTTATGACTACCAAAAGACAAAAGATATAAATCTATAAAGAGCTGTAAAATTAAAAATAACTGACTCAAGGCTTGGGAGGCTGACATTCTTCTCCGGGGGTCCTTAAACAACAACCGCTTGACAAAGTCTTTAGCCTCAGAAGACAAGAAGGGCCAAGGTTGTTCATCGAAACTCGGATCAGCTTTAAGAACTGCTCTAAAAATTCCGGATTCGGTTCTTGCCCAAAACGGACGGCTACCACATAGTAGAATGTATGCTATGACTCCAATGCTCCATACATCTGCTTCTGTTGTATATGATCTGTGTAGAACCTCAGGAGCTACATAGTACGCACTTCCCACTATATCGTTGAGTCTTTCATCTTTTAAAATAAAAGGCACAAAACACCATTTTTTAGTTTACTAACCAGAAGAAAAAGTAAACACCATTTTTTAGTTTACTGACAAAGTAAAATGTATGATGATGAACCTGGTCTGACAAAATCTGATAAACCAAAGTCTATGGCTTTAAGCTGAGAATTCTCCTCCTTGGAAGTGTACAAGAAGTTCTGATGATGAAGCAGCGATTAAAATAAAGTTCCGCAAGTAAAGTAAAAGATAATCTTCTTTTCAATTCAAAGAAAATTGTTCCTCACTTCTGGTTTAAGGTCTCGATGAACAACTCCTTGGAGATGACAGAAAGCTACAACATTTAGGATTTGTATAATCACTGGTTTTGCATCATTCTCTGAGTATTTCCCTCCCCTATAGAAAAATAGATGAAACTTGTTAAAAATCAGAATAGTCTTTGACCATAAACCATAAGTATTGATAACTCTTTAGTAGCACACACCTTGCTAATATTCTGTCAAGTAGTTCACCACCTTCACATAACCTGCAAATTTAAGCTACTTTAACCCCATAATGCAACAGTAGGTTCCTTTTTACCAAATTCATAACTAAAACTTAGATAAATTCAACATCAAACAAGGAATTGCAGAGATGATTACGATAACATAAATGTTCTTACTCCATGGCGATGTAGACGTTAGCATTGTCCTCAAATGCATCATAGAATTGTACAAGATTCTTATGTCCAGATAAAGCCTGTAGAATCTTCACTTCCCTTCTCACATCTTCTATAGCAATTGCAGTTGTCATCTGCCAAAAAAAGTATCAACACATTACATTCTATCAACAAACACTACAATGGAACAAAGCTAATTGAGAATTTCAAAAGAGTGAAATTTTAAATCTTTTTGACCTTAGATTTTGGGATGATCTTAACAGCAACGACTTCACCTTTGAGCTCTCCTTTCTTGAATTTAGCAGAGCAAGTGTACCCAAAATGTCCTCGACCAATCTCTTCTCCTAACTCTACTCTACTATGAAACTCTTTAGAAAAACCAAATCTTTTGTCAAGCCCTAGTTCCTCTTCCCCCTCCTGCGCCGGAATCTCAGTCGTTAGCTGCGTCGCCGTCGATAAAGCAGCCTCCTTTTTTCCTTTCCTCCGCCGTAGCGCCGCCCGTATGTGTTTCGCCGGAGACGGAGGATGATGAAACGCACGCCGTAATTGACGTAGCGGCGTGCTGGTTACACTCTTGCTCTCTCCTTCTCCACCGCCGCCACCGACATCACGGCTCTTATTGCGGCGGTGACGAGCAGGACTCGGCGTGTAGAAAGGGAAGAAAGGAGAGGCCTTTACGGCGGAAGAGGTATCAAGTGGTGATTTACCGGTATGGGTAGGGGCAAAATCGTCAAGTTGAGGGTATTCGTTTCCGGGAGTAAAAGGGTTAGGTCTGCCGGAGGTGGAGGGCTTGGAGGTACAGCCTCCCATAATCTCCAGCGATAGGAAAGAAACTTAATTTACGAAAAAATCACAGTAATGCCATCAAAGTTCTGATTTTTACGAAAAGAGAGAGAGATCACATGAGAGACAGAAGCAGCGGAAGTGAAACTGTTAGAATTGAATTTGAATCTGGAAATGGTGGTAGTAATTTAATTGCTTTCGGCCACGTATTAATGACCTTAATTTATTACTACATTTTAAATTTTTTCCGATTTATTATGTTTGTCATGCCTTATTTTTGTGAGGTCATTTTTTCAACGGTTTTTATTTATTTAAGCTTAAAATTATCATTTTTTTGTATAAGTTAAATTAAATTTAATGAAGTAGCAAGACCTCTTAAATAAGGATAAAGAAAATATAGTTTACAGTTGATGGATATAATTAAGGATAGTTAAGTATGTAACCTATGTGGAGCTACTCCTACATTTTATCATGAATGCACTACTTTTTTTTACACATAGTTTAAGTTTAAAATTAAAAATCAATCTCATTTATGGAACAGGTAGGTAATTGTTTAGTTTATGATCAAGTTAGAGTATATGTAGGTTTCCTTGGTTGTGTGTTTTTGCTTGTAATTTAACATGATGATGTGTTAACCTAACTACTCCATTGAATTTAGAGTAATATGTATAGTAGATTAAACACATTTTAAAACCAGTTTAGATGATGTATTTCTTCCACTAACTCTCGATCGTCTTGATCATCTCTGCAAGTAGTTGGAGAAAATTAAATGATTTAAAATTATATCTTCCAATCAGTAATCAGCAAAACAATACCTACAAAGTTGGTTGCTTCCATTTGGATTTGATGGAAGTGTGCATATCAATATCATCATTTAATGCTTAACTATTTGTCTGATAATTATTTGCAGTAATTCTGAATTTAAAGTGGAAATATTTGAAATGTGGTTTACTTGGATTTGGGCGTGATGGAGTATTGTATCATTTCATCATTAAGTTCTTCTTGTTGTAAATAGAGAGATAAAGGATAGGGGAATCCGTGTGTTATTGCTTATGTTTTTAATGAATATAATGAGGTTACATCGATCTTTTATATATAGGATTCATAAATCACGTATTCTTAATGAGAAAAGGAAAAGTACAACCGCCTAAGTCTTTAAGTCGTTAAATGTGGGCGAACTTCATGGACCAGAACTGGATATGACAATTCACTTAGATTCATAACACTCCCCTTTGAATGTCATATCCGTAATAGGGCTCGTAACACGCTTTGGATGTTGCCTCATTAAAACCTTTCTCGGAAAACCCATTGGGACAAAACCGAGATAAGAAAAAAGAGTACAACACGTGAAACTCCCCTTTCGAACCTCATTTGAATGTCCTTCAATCTGCGCATTCCAATTTGATGTATAAGCTTCTTAAGTGTTGATGTTGGAAGCGCTTTGGTGAATAGGTCCGCTGAATTATCACTAGATCGTACTTGGTGTACTTGAACTTCTCCGGTCTTTTGCAAATCGTGTGTGAAGAAGAACTTTGGTAAAATGTGCTTCATCCTATCACCTTTAATGTATCCATCCTTAAGCTGTGCTATGCAGGCTGCATTGTCCTCATATAGAACCGTTGGTTCTTGCTTTCCTTCGGTTATCCCACAATCAACTCGTATATGTTGTATCATTAGTCTCAACCAAACACACTCCCGGCTTGCCTCATGTATTGCCAATATCTCAGCATGGTTGGATGATGTAGCCGCAATGGTTTGCTTCATTGATCGCCAAGATATGGCCGTACCACCATGCGTAAAAACATAGCCGGTTTGAGACCTTGCATTGTGTGGATCCGAGAGATAACCTGCATCCGCAAATCTAATCAAACTATCTTTGCATTGGTTAGTATAAAATAAACCCAAGTCCTTCGTTCCTTGTAGGTAACGCAAAATGTGCTTAATCCCGTTCCAATGCCTTAGTGTCGGACATGAGCTAAACCTAGACAATAGGTTTACGACAAAACATATATCCGGCCTAGTGTGGCTTGTCAAATACATCAAAGCTCCAATAGCACTAAGATAAGCCACTTCGGGTCCAAGGACTTCCTCATTTTCTCTCTTTGGACCGAATGGATCTTTATCCAAATCAAGCGATCTCACAACCATGGGGCTAGATAATGGGTGAGATTGATCCATGTTAAATCTCTTGAGTACTTTCTCGGTATAAGTCATTTGATGCACAAGGATTCCATTGTTCGCGTACTCAAGTTGTAACCTCAAACAGAACTTTGTTTTTCCTAAGTCCTTCATTTCAAATTCCTTCTTAAGGTATTCAACCGTTTGGGTTATTTCTTTAGAGGTCCCCATAATATTCAGGTCGTCCACAGCAATTATCACGAACCCCTTATCAAATTTCTTTATGAAAATACATGGACTAATGGGGTCGTTTTTATAGCCTTCTTTTACTAGGTACTCGCTTAATCTATTGTACCACATCCGACCCGATTGTCTCAATCCATATAGGGCTTTATTTAACTTTATACAATGTTCTTCCCGGGAACTTTTCTTATCTTTGAGCTCAATACCCTCGGGGACTCTCATATAAATCTCATTATCCAGTGGACCATATAGGTATGCGGTCACTACGTCCATGAGCCGCAAATCCAAATTCTCTTTTATAGCCAAACTTATTAAGAACTTAAAAGTTGTAGCATCCACCACAGGGGAGTACGTTTCCTCATAATCTATCCCCGGTCTTTGTGAGAACCCTTGTGCAACAAGTCGTGCCTTGTATCTCACGATTTCATCATTCTCATTTCTCTTTTTCACAAAGACTCATTTGTGTCCAACTGGTTTAGCATCATTGGGTGTCCGTATTATCTTTCCAAAGACATCTCTTTTCCTTAATGAATTCAACTCCACGTTTATAGCTTCTTTCCACTTATTCCAATCTTTACTTTGAGTGCACTCGTATATTGACGTGGGTTCTAGATCCTCATTAATATCCATAATCTCAAGTGCTACATTGCATGCAAATATATTATTGATATCTACGCTCTTTCTATTCCACTTTATCCCAGACATAACATAATTCATTGAGATCTCATTATTATCGTGAACTTCCGGACCATGAAGCTCGGCGTCCCGAGCATCATTGATTGGTACCATCGGTTCAGTTATGTCTGTGGTTCCATTAACCTCGGTTTCTCTATCCACGGGTTTAGCACCTTTTCTTACTTTCCGAGGGTTCTTATCCTTGGAACCTATTGGCCGGCCACGTTTTAGGCGTATTTTAGAATGTGTAGCATCTTGATTGTGTCCCTTTTGAACATCAATTCTAATAGGTGCATTCTCGGCTGGTATATATGACTTAGTCACTCTATTCGGGTCAGCAAAGGAATCTGGCAATTGGTTAGCTAGCTTTTGCAAATGTATAATCTTTTGGACTTCTAATTCACACTCTTGAGTCCGAGGATCTTGCCATTTTAAGGACGTATGATTCCATGTTATTTCCTTGACCAGCTTATCTTTTTCTCCTCCTAATGTTGGATAGTCAGATTCATCAAAATGATAATCCGCAAACCTGGCCTTAAACATATCACCCGTGGTTGGCTCAAGGTATTTAATAATAGTAGGAGAGTCATATCCAACATATATCCCCATCCTCCTTTGAGGTCCCATCTTTGTTCTTTGTGGTGGAGCTATTGGTACATAAACGACACATCTGAATGTTTTAAGATGGGACACGTTTGGCTCTTGACCCGTAATCAATTGGGATGGGGAATACTTATGTTCACTAGATGGCCTGATGTGAATTAACTCGGCTGCATGTAAAACCGCATGTCCCCAAGCTGAGACCGGGAGTTTTGATCTCATAAGCAATGGTCTAGCAATCAATTGTATGCGTTTAATGAATAACTCGGCTAAACCGTTTTGTGTATGTACATGTGCTATGGAGTACTCAACACTTACCCCCATGGACATACAATAGTCATTAAATGCTTGGAACGTAAACTCACCGGCATTATCAAGCCTTATGGTTTTCAAAGGAATGTCCGGAAAGTGTGCTCTTAACCGGATCAATTGAGCAAGTAATCTTGCAAATGCCAAGTTTCTAGTTGATAGAAGGCAGACATGGGACCATCTCGTGGATGCATCAATAAGAGCCATGAAATATCTAAATGTCCCACAAGGTGGGTATATTGGTCCGCAAATGTCCCCTTGGATCCTTTCCAAAAAACCTATATTTTCCTTTGTTATCTTAACCGGTGATGGCCTAGTTATGAGTTTCCCTAGTGAACATGCTTCACACGTGAGATTCTTTGGGATAACTCTTAATGTGTGCCCTTTAGTATTTGCCATTATCTTTCGCATCATGTTAGAACCAGGGTGGCCTAGCCGGTTATGCCAAAAACTGAAGTTCTCGGTAATCTCTTTATTTACTGTGGCATTTGCTTCTATCATGTTGATCTTAGCACAATATAGACCAGTATCAATGGCGGGTATGGTTTCTAGGACTTTCTTATGTCCTTGGGCAATTTCATATATTTGAAGGAACTCTTGGTTTCCTTGGCCCATAGTTTCAATGTGAAGACCATTCATACGAATATCTCTAAAGCTCAATAAGTTTTTCTTGGAGTCAGGTGAGTATAACGCATTAGCAATGTCTAAGTGCGTGCCCTTAGGTAATAAAATATGGGCTTGCCCGTGGCCTTTAATCAAATTTGCTATACCCACAATAGTGGTCACATTTGCACTCTTAAGCACAAGATCAATGAAATACCTTTTATCTTTTAAAATCGTATGGCTTGATCCACTATCCACTATGAATGCATCCATATCATCATTCATCCTTTAAAGAAAATATCACCCGTTTTATTCATTTAAGTTCATAACTTAATAACAAAGTAAAATCTAAAACATAAAAGCAAGCAAATAAAACACAAAACAAATATAAAAATCAAATGTCGAATCAACATGTTTCCTTTAGAATATCGGAAGTCTCATATTTCATTAAATCATCTTTCTCATGGTCAAAATCCCCTTCATCATTATGTTCCATCATGTGAGTTTCCGGGTTCTTCCCTTTAAGGCTTTCTTGGTAGAGGTCAGTGAGGTGCTTGGGAGTACGACAAGTCTTAGCCCAATGATTGTCCATTCCACATCTATGGCACACTCCTTTGCCGGTCGAGTTTTGTGGTTGTGAAGAATTACCACGGTTATAGTCATTGCGGAAACCGCGACCTCGACCCCTTCCGCGGTTAGAATTGTTTTGAAATCCGCGGCCTCGGCCATAAGGATGAAAATTTCCTCGGCCACGTCCTTGCCATCTACCACCACGTCCTCGGCCATAATTATTAAAATTCTTTTGGACGTGGTTAACCTCTTTTTCATTTGTTTCATTTGTGGCCGCATGCGCTTCGGGAAGCGGGGCTGATCCGGGAGGTCTTGTCTCACTATTCCTCATAAGGAGAGTATTATTTTGCTCGGCAAGCAACAAGCAAGAGATCAATTTTGAATATGTCTCAAATCCCCTCTCACGGTATTGTTGTTGTAACAACACATTATTAGTATGAAATGTGGAGAAGGTCTTTTCCAACATATCATGGTCGGTTACCTTCTCACCACACAATTTCAATTGTGAGACTATCTTAAACATTGCCGAGTTATATTCTTCCACAGACTTAAAGTCTTGGAATCTCAAATTTCTCTAATCAAAATTGGCCTTTGGTAATATCACCATTTTATGGTGATCATATCTTACTTTCAATTCATTCCAAAGGTCCATGGGATTTTCAATAGTGAGATATTGGTCCTTAAGACCCTCCGCAAGATGGTGGCGAATGATGGATATTGTTTTGTATCTATTTCTTTCATTCTCATCATTCCCTTCAACTATGCATTCACCGAGTCCTTTAGACTTTAGGTTTATCTTTGTATCCAATGCCCATTGAAGGTAATTGTCTCCGGAGAGATTCAGGGCAGTATAGTCCAAGTTGTTGATTTTTGACATCTGAGATCATGCATATCATTATCACAAAATTCTTAACGTATTATCAAAAATTATCATGCATGCGGATTTATTTAATGATGCAAAATCAACTTATGCGATAATAACATAACCGGCAACCTAGCAAAATATATGTTCGAGATAATCATCATGCGAGTTCTAGTTATCTATATGCTGATCAGATTTTAATTTGTGACAATTTATGTTAAAGTAAATTTCATGAAAATAGGGTTTATATGTCCATGCGCAAATTCCATTAGGGTTTATAAGTTCATGTGTAATTTTTCATTAGGGTTTCATAATTCATTAATAAATTAATCTCATCGTGTAATTCATAAAACAAAATTAATCACTTGCATGAGTAAATATCACGAATATATGTTTTAGGGTTTATGTATTATGTGTAATTTACGGATTAGGGTTTTAATAATTCTTTAGTAAAATTCATCTTAACCTTGGTGTAATTATCAAGCAAATCAAACAATTAATCAAACATGAATATTCGTGTCTTGCGACACTCCATCAAACATGCAATCTCGAATCAAATTTTAAATTTCATGGAACCATCGGAACATATGTCCGGAAAAACACCGAGACATATGATCATGTTTTAGGGTTTATGGATTCCTAGTTTAACTAGGTTTACCGATTTAGGGTTTTAGGGTTTTCAGATTTAGGGTTACCTTAACCTTTTGTGATTGTTCTTTTAGTTCGCCGTAACCGTTGATAGGCTGTATGAACTATCGTCGAACAGCTACTTGTTGTTGCGGCGAGGATCGAGAATCGAGTATCGAGAATCCAGTCGGCGAGCTTCGGCTGGTTCGTGATCGACGCGGCTGAGATTAGGGTTTTGTTGTCGGAGGTTTTAGCTTAGGGTTTTTAAAGAATCGTGCTGATAACGTGTTGTAAATAAAGAGATAAAGGATAGGGGAATCCGTGTGTTATTGCTTATGTTTTTAATGAATATAATGAGGTTACATCGATCCTTTATATATAGGATTCATACATCACGTATTCCTGAGAAAAGGAAAAGTACAACCGCCTAAGTCTTTAAGTCGGCTAAGTGATGGGCCGGGCCGAACTTCATGGACCAGAACTGGATATGACAATTCACTTAGATTCATAACACTTTTTTTTTTTTTTTTTTTTTTAAACAATTGTATTTAAGGATTTTTGTTTCATTTTTGAAGACTCCAACTATATGTCTATATCTAAGATGTTTTCCTTTTTCACGCTAAGATGTTTGGTTGCGAACTTGTGATAGATATATATATATAGTATATATTCCTATATACATGTAATGAATGCTCACTTAAAATAAATCTATGTAATATTTTTGATATTTCAACAAAAAGAAATATGTTTTCCGTAATACGTATATATAAATATATATAATTAAAACCCAAAAAAAAAACACTAAACATATAAAATGTGATCATTTCGAGAAAACCAAATCGACGATAATAGTTCGAGAACTAAGACTTTTTAACGTTTATACAAGTTCGTTTTCGGATATAAAATAGAAACATACAAAGACAAATACAAATTCCATTACGCACAAACACACATACAACTCCAAATATTTTTGTCTCTATGATCCATATATAGATTACACAAGGCTGATTTTACACCATATATATATGAAATTTTTATTTATGGACTCTGGTATATATATATGATCCATATATTTAAAAGCTAGATTATTTCTAGATATGTTATAGATTGATTTGGGTTGAGTGTTTACGTTCAAAGGATAAGATTCCATGTAACTTAACCTGGAAATCCACACTTTGCTCTAATCACTCCATCATTTCCGGTCATAACTCCGATCTTACCCATTTTAACCATTGAAACTGCGAAATCCCTCGAGAACAAGTACGGATTCTCGCTGTACGACTTCACCAAGGCGGCAGCCGTGGGATCCGTCATTAGGGTTTGGTCGGAATCCAGCAGTCCTATGTTATTCATCAGGTTCACGTAGTAAGCATTGTCAAACTTGACAGAAGTAGCTGCGTCAAGAGCAGCGAGCATAGAGTTTGATGAGTCCACGTTAGGACACGTTTCCTTTAGCTTAGAGAGAAGAGCCGAGGAAGCGGCTAGGTTCGGGTCAGGCTGGCCTGAGCCCTTGAAGTTGAAGAGTCTGTGCTTGAACACGAAACATTGAGCAAATCCTATAGTATGTGCTCCTGCATACATGTATCACCAAATTAAGTCATATAATAGAACTTCTACTCCATTTGTTTATAATAATTGATGATACCATTTTATGTTGTTTTATGAGTAACTAATAATTTTGGATAGTTAGTTAACACAAAAGTCAATCAATTTTACGAGCTAGTTTATCCATTATTTGATCAATAATTATAAAATATGAGTATTAGTTATTTTTACAAGTTTTCTTTGCATTGAACCAAAAGCATAATCTATGATATTATGAAACAAAGAGAATATATTTATATTATACGGACTGAACACAGCACCACTGTGAAGTGGATTGTGACTGGTATTTTAAGAGCCCTAAAATATTGTTTCAATTGAAAGTTGAATTAAACAAACCTGAGAGGACAACAACATCCTTAAGGTCGAGTCCAAGGGTCACGAACTTGGCCGTTATATTTTCCAACGGCTCAAAAGGGGACGGCAGATTTGTATTTGCGGCTTGTTCACTTGCCGTTAACGAGTCCCTTCGCCCCAAAGGCACCGGCCAAAACGGCCCTCCGGTCTGCATGTCATGATCAGAAGCCATAAGTATTTAATGAACCAATAGATAATAATTTGTGATGTCATTATAAATCTGTTACAGTTTAAGATCACACGTACAAGGACGACGGCTTCTCTAGCTGCAAGAGCAACTATATCGGCGCATGAAACAGTTAAGGGACAAGAACTTTCGATATCAGATTTTATGTCTTCAATGACTTCAAAACCACGAACTGAGTTTCGGTTTGGCCGAGCGTTCTGCTCTCCTTTGAAATCCTCGGAGTCATTTAGAAGTATAGAGCCATCACAACCCTACAAGCACGTACAATTTAATTACTTCTTTATTTCATAATTTATACACAGAAAAAATAAATGTTTGATAAACATATATACAGAGCCTTGAGTACTCTAGTTGTTTCTACTCTAAAAGTATAGAACTATAATTTATTTTGAGTAGTATATATTACAAAACCTAATTTATTTCGAAAAGTATAGTTTTCACTAAACTGTCGTAGTTTCTATAATACACTCACGTTTTAAATGTTAATACACATAGAACATGAGTGATATACAATCTACAGTTAGACATATACTCGTATTTCGTAAACATAAAAAAGGAAGTGTTACATTGACAAATATAATTAATAGAGTCGGGAAAAAAAATGTAACTTACATTGACAAAGCAATCGTGGAAATGAAGTCGAAGAAGAGACGCAGCGATTCTAGAATCATCTTTAAAAGCTCTCCAAACTCCGGACTTAACAATCATCTGAAGACGAGGACAAGACCGGTCATAAAATCGATAGTCGAGATTGCTAACGAGTCCATATCCGTGACCATTATTATAACCATTGTTATATCCCGAAGGAAACGACGAGACGAAGTTGTTGAAGAGAAGAAAAGCTAAGATTGCAAGGTAAGAAAAGATTTTGCGGTCCATGATGATGAAAAGAAAGATGGATATGATCGTAGATTGATTGTGTATTGCTATGATGATTTAAGCTTGTATTTATACACCAAAACAAGGTGTATTTAAAATATATATATATTAGCCTTAACAAGGGTGCGCCTCGGAGATGCATGCATACTTAAGAAAGTGGGAGTGGCACTATAAATAAGATAATATATTAGGTTTTTTTGAGGGTTTTTTGTAATATTAGGTTTTTGTCTGTTAGTTCAGTCACTTGGCAAGGTAAATATTTGTTTTTAGCCATTTTAACATGTGATGTCTTTATGGAATTAAGATGTCATATATCATACTAAGTCATTCAAACTTTTCAAATTTTCTTTGCTATCGTCATACAAAACTTCAATTAAAAACCAATATTTTCGTAAATGTAAATTCTTAATTTGAATAGTGGGGGAATTAGTGCATGGAATAATCTAAGATAATCATCTAATGCCCCATAATGTTTTTCTTATTGATAACGTTGTGACCATTTGGTGTGTTTAGCGCAGCCAGTGTACATGATCCAGCTTACACAAGGGTGGGGCACGTGCCGTAGTCAAAATTTTATTATCCCCATGTTAAAATGTAATTTTAAGATACAAATCAAAGAATGTATTAGTATGTGCCCATGCCAATTTTGTCTCTAAATCCGCAGTACATCAAATATGTATTTCCACAATTACTTATACATATTTCTTTTAAGATCAACACAATTAGTTCATCTCTTTATTCAATACTAAATAGAAAAGTATTTCCACACAAAACATATTAAATTTGTAGCCGCCGGGCGCCATGGCGCCATGCTGCTTAATTATTATATCATATATAAAGTTTTTTTTTCAATTCATAGACGAGGACAAGACTAGTCGTACAATGATAGTTGGGATTTAACAATCCAATGTATAGACAAGGACAAGGCTAGTCGTACAATGATAGCTGAGATTGCTATTTAGTCCGTATCGTTCGACAACCTCAACCATTGTTATATGCGTCATTGAAGAGAAGAGTATATGATGTGAGCTAAGAAAGAAACCCGATACGAAAAGGTTTTGAGGTCCATGATGAAAAAAAGATGGATGATTAGAGAATTGTGGTTTATATCATGCCTCTATTTATTCATCAAACCAAATTCTATGAAAAAGTGTGTAAATTCTTAGGTTTTGTAATGTTATAGGTTTTTAAAATGCTAGTTAAGTCACCTATATCATGATAATATATATGATTATGGTTTAAGTCGAATAAAAAGAAAGAATAGTTGAGACTTGAGAGGAAAAAGATTCAAAGAAGACAAAAAAAGGTGATGAACAATGATGATGATTTTAAGAAGAATAGCTAGAGAACGGAGTTTTGGATTATGATCATTTTTGGAAGATATGACTAAGTATTTTTGGATTATGATCATAATTTAATTAAAAAAGTTGTCTGTTATTTGACTTCGAGAGGAAGCTTACTCGAAAGTATCTTGGAATTTGTGGCTGCATATCTATCAGTGCGTCTCATCTCCTAGAATCATCTTCTATTCATATTAAAAAGAAAGTAATTTATTGACTAGAACTTATAATTAAGTAGTGGTTTATATATTGGTATCGCTGTCGTAAAAATGAATAATAACAACTTTTTTAGAATGTGGATTTCACAAATATTGTATCAAAAATTTAAAAGTTTTTGATTGGCGTATTTATTGTATTTTTCTAACTGGAGGATGTCGAACCAAAGTTCCAACTTATTCTTAAAATTTGTGGGAGTCGGATATTTTTCTCATGAGGTTTGTTAAAATGTAAATACTCTTAACCCGTTTCTGTTTCCTATATTATTCGTTTCTCTCATAGCTGATGTATTTGAATTTCGATATCTTCATTATCAATTCACAGTTTTCAAATTGATCTCCAATCCCTCTTATTTTTTTTTTCACCAAAAAATGGATTCTTTGCTCTTGTTAATCAAAGTGACTAAAAATCATAATCAAGCTTTGAGGGGTCCAAATTAAAATAAACAGATATTTGAGGCCTATATAAAGAAGGCTAAGGGTTTGTAAAATAAACAGATATTTGATAAATGTTATTTATCAGATTTATTAAGAAAAACCTAGAGATAAAGGGTATTTGCTTCAAATAAATTCTCGTTTGATTCTTTTTTTTTCTTAAGATTTTGATCATATATCGCAAATTCACAAATAGCTATATCCACAATGTTTTTCGTACTTTTATATTGTGATGGTTTTCTTACTCTTATCTTGTAAAGAATTAGAGAGGAATGTAGAATTAGATTTGGAACTTACTTGCTTTATTGATTCAATGAACTTTGATATTTATACAAGATATAAGACGATCTAACTTAGATTCTAATCCTATTATCTTTAGGAGATCTAATCCTTATCGCCCAAGTATTTAATCTTATCACAATAGATATATATCTATCTGTAATACCCTCACGTTGGAGCGTGTAAGTCTTGAACGCCCAATACGCTCCAACTTGGACATAAGAAACTGAAATTGGACACGACCTAGTGCCTTGGTCATAATATCGGCTAGCTGG